>JACCIC010000135.1:985000-1563619 GCA_018907035.1 Sycobia sp. Sy_11 | reverse complement strand
CACCGTCTGCGACCGTCCGGAAAGATGTAAAACTATCACATCAACAACAACAACTGAAGAGCAGAGACGCGAAGAAGAACTGCTGATATACAATCCATTCGCGCAAAGGTATGAGCTGTTGGAGGTCGACAACGGGTACGTCTACGATGGAGCGGCGTCCTACAAGACGGGACCGCTCGAGGCGTCTAAGTGTAAAGTGCAAATGCAGAGTAACGCACTAAAATGTAATTATCAGCAGATACGCTCAATCAGCCTGCCATCATTTCAACCAGGACAACGATTCCACCGGAGGTCAGTCCCAATAAGAGAGCCCGCCCGGAGGGCGGCTGAAAAAGTAGTCTATGTGAGCACAACAGAGGATGGCGAGGTCATGTTGTACCGAGGCGACCGCTGTGCGTTCATGCGCTCGGTCGCAGTACAAAAATGAGGCTGGAAAGCATCCAGCCCAGAAACCGCAGCTGCTCACGACGCAAAGGACAAAGAGAGAATAATTTTACCATCGAAGTACAAGACCTCCGGTGACGACAAGACCTATGTTGACAAGGAATCTCCCCAGCCCCTCTCGCGCCCACTAGATACTCCCGCCTGTAAGTCATCGATAACCGCCCGAAATACAACGCATTTAAATTAGATACGGAAACCACGCCAGGAGCAAGTCTGCACGAGCTTTACAGCAAATCAATGGCAGCCAAACCGATTCCTGCCCTAATGGACTTGGCAGTAGCGCCGCCTCCGAACTTCATCCCTCCCGCAAAACCCCACCCCTCACTACCGACATCGCCCCTGCCAGGATTGAGTAGCAAGAAGTGCTTACCAGCTACGCATTCCGCAAATGGCCAGAAGGATCCCGTTCGTATATCAATTAACGGAAATGGCGCTACCCCAGGTAAGAGGGAGTCAACCCCAGCACTGTCATGCTCGAACTGCGGCGAACTGGGTCACCGCTACTCAGACTGCCCGCTACCGCGCAGCAGACGCTTCTGCTACCGGTGCGGCAGATATGCACACGACGTGCTGTTCTGCGCATATTGCCCAAAACGTAATACGCCTGACGTGTCGTCTTGGGAGGGGGAAGTTCCTGCGGATACTGAGGCGAAGACGACACGACAGGCGTCTGAAAAGACGGATACGGGAGTTACGGCGAAGCAGAGAAGCGAGCAGCCAGCGGACCCAAATATGATGGCACAAGTCATGCAACAGGTCGCTGGCGCCTTCGGTAATGGCCAGCAGCCAATAATGATAGTGCTGCCAGTCTACATGAATAAGTAGGATGTAGCGAATCAGCGTAAATGGCCCCGAAGAAGCCGTTTAGCCGAAAAACTTTCCCCCTACCGAAATCCCCTTGAATCTACCCCTACCGCGAAAACGAAAACACGGCCCGACCATCCCCATGGGAAACAGATAGAGTGACAAACAATACCACTCAACGGGAACGTTGTAATCGCGACGTATATAGAATCAAGCTACAGGATTCACGGGAAAGAAAAACAAACGATTCTTAGAACACGCGAATAACTTTTTTTTTCTTTTCATTACACCCCATTCATTCGACGACTATAACTAACGATAATAACTAACCAACATATCGAATCAAAAAGGGCACAGCGTCGACGGGCGTGGACATTAACGGCAAAGTTCCGATTGAAGTGAGCATGGCTACTGAAAAAGGTCAATTACTTGCCCGCTCCACCGACGCTGCACACAAGTAAAAAGAAACATTGAACTACCACAGATCCCATTATTTCAGCAACACCTACTGAAGACCATCGAAAGAACCAAGAAGCCACTACTCATCGTGACAAAACACCGATTATCGATATCAAAATAAAATTTTTTTTTGTATTATTACACTACATTTGTATTTCCTATCCGATACCATTTCGAATATTATATTATACCTTATATTATATCTACGTTATCATATCTTATATTATACTTTATAGTATATTTACGTTATTATATCTTATATTATATTAACAAATTATATTGTATTATTGTCTTATTTTTATAGCTTAGCATTATATCGAGTCTCCGCAAATAGCTACGACTCCTGTGAGCACCAACGGGTGTCTCGAGTGGGTTAAGAAAACAAAAAAAAAAAACGTGATGTTGTCCATTAGTATGATAGTATTGAATGTGCCGCACTCCCATGAACGACTGAGTATTTATCCCTATGTAATATGTCATAAATATCTATCATCTTTTTTTCCGTATCGTATATCGTCTCTCCCAACGTTATTAGAATTAGTTTGTATTTATCCCCACGCGCCCACGTCAGTTCTGGGAGGGGGAATTTGTAACTGTTCCGATCGACGGTCCCTGCGTTTAAAACTGCGTGCGCGCGTAAGCGCGAGTAATACAGTTGCGCTGCCAAAAGTTCGCGCACGAAGCGCCGCGCAACGAGACGCGGGAACGAAAGAGAAGCGACGCCTTCTTCTCTGTTGAGACGCGGTGAGAGATTGACGCATTGTTCACCCGTATCGTACGTCGCCTCATGTCTCGTCGCTAATGTTGAGGATTAACATCCCCGCCCCGTGAGTGGTTTGTGTCCGTTCTCTAGCGCATTACCTAGAGGACGATTTAAGGAAAAAATAGAGAAGACTTTGTGAACACCGTGTTCAGCGCCTCGGCGATTTTCGCCGCGCCAAGTGTTTGCATTGGGAGAGCACGTAGCTCCCGACCGCCATTTCAACACCGACGCCGCCGCAGCCGCGGCCACCTACACGACAGGAGTCGTGTGTGATCGGCAGCAGGCAAGTAGTTGACCGCCCTGTGTGCTAGAAAGTAAGTGGTCGCGTCCACCGCTGCCGCGCCGTTTAGCGTAATGTTTTAATGCATATCCACCGGTATATGTCCCTGTCGCATGTCCCTGCCCCCCCTCCCCGTTGATCGCGTTAGAGTGTCTGTGTGATCGTCGGAAATGTCGCGAAACCTGTGTATGCTAACAAGTCTGAGAGTGTGCGTGTGTGAGAACAGTGCGTGTGAGTGCGGAGTATTAGTGTAATGCGGATGTGAAAATGGGAGTGTATATATTGTGAAATAAATAGCGTAGTGAGTCTCGTAGATCAGTTTTCGTGTGTCGTTATTCTCCTCCCACGTCCCCATTTCCTTATAGGTGAAGGAAGGGTATCTGCGCGTCTAGCAGCTCCGCCTCGAGGTAAGTGGACGGCGAGAAAACGCCGTATATATAAAACAATATATATATATATATATATATATATATATATATATATATTGTATAAAATGGTCGGTAACCTATCAACTTTTTGAATTGGAGGGTACATTGAAACAGCTTTTTATACAGATGAGACGATAGGTAAATTACGATCAATTATTTATAGAAACATAGATTTTTATATATCGACTACTTTTTACTTAGATATTATTGAATTATTTATGAAATCGGTTTAATTATTATCTCGGGCGAAGCCGAGACGGGGGATGCTAGTATCATTAGAAATTGAATTATAAGGAGCGAACTTAGTTTCCGACCTTCACGTTTAGACGGCGATATATATCAGATTTGTCGGAAATAGTACTTTTTAGTTTTGGCATTTACCAATAAAATTCAGTTAACAGGCGCAATCATTTGTGCAAACATTATCAATTTTTAATCAGTGAAAATTAAATCGTGATACATCATTTTTTCGAGATGTCCGTTTACAATATTTTGATTTGAGAAAAAGTATAGTAGAAACTTATCGATTGCTTCAAAAATGTTATGCTGAACAAGCTCCATCGCTTGCAACATGTACAGAGTGAGATACTGATGTCAATGACAAAGAAAGTTCTGGACGGTCGAAAAAGTTTGAAGATAGTGAATTGCAAGCATTATTGGACGAAAACTCAGGTCAAACGCAAAGAGAACTTGCTAATAAGTTAGAAGTCAGTAACAGAGCAGTTGTCCAACGTTTACATGCAATGGGAATGATTCATACAGAATAAAAATGGATGCCACACGATCGATACAACATTGCACGGTCTTTGCTTGCCAGGCAAAAAGAAGAGTTTTTTGTGGCGTATTATGACTGGTGATGAAAACTGGATCTATCATGACAATCTTAAGTCATGGGTTGACCCAGACCAACAGTGCACATCGACTCCAAAACGGGACATTCACGACCAAAAGGTATTGCTCTGCATTTGTTGGGATCAATAGGGTGTGCTGTACGACGAGCTGCTAAAACCAAATAAAACCGTCACTGCCGAGGTATGCAGTACGACTTCGTTGATACGCATTTCCGATATTTTTAAGAACTGCGAGAATTTGTTGATGATTGAATCACCTCGAAACCGCCATCGGTCTTTCGCAACGGTATCGCCATATTGCCAGAAAGATGGGCAAAGTAGTAGAAAATAATTGAAAATATTTTGATTAAGCTAACGCGCATCCATTTTCCATCATAAATGTCCTTCTTCCGTTAAAAAAGGTCGGAAACTAAGTTCGCCTCCTGATAGATAAAATAGAATATTAACACAAATAATGTAGTATTAATACGTAGTATCAACTAGTATTGTAATTATTGAAATATACTAGTATGATAATAAAAATATTAAGATTATTAAAGATAATTTTTATTATAAATTATTATTATCTTTAGAAATTATTATTATTATTATAAAAGCGACGGTTCGACCAATGTGAGATGAGCGGCGACGTAATTCACTGATAATATTGTTATAAATTGGTCTGTGAAAGGCCAAATCGACAGTTCACCCGGGGAACCGACTCCTATAAAGTCGTTTCACATGAACTCCGCCCGGAGCTAACAAATTGTCTAGAGCTCAATAACTCCTGACATTAAAAACCTTTTCAGAATTATTCATTTGATCTCTGTTGCGAGGCGCTCTTCAAAAGACAGGCGGTTAAAAATTTACCTGACCCGAAGAGATCGTAATTCTGGTTGATAGGCGCTCTTCAGAAGACCAGCCCAATTAAGCATAAGGTAAACACTAAAGTTACCTTATAAAATCAACCTGTTCCTGCGTGGAATCTAACACCGGATATTGGTGCGGGAAAAACGCCGAATCGATAACGTTGCCGAAATTAGTGTGCCTTTAGAAATAGTATATCCAATTAACTTTTAATATCTACTTTATAATAATTTTTGCGTTACATTTATCTTTATTTGTTTAGTAATTAACATTCGTTATTTGATTTTTATTAGAGAAACGTATGAAATCCTCGAATCTTATTCTGAATAAATTATATATTTTTTATTTATAAAAAATATACTGTGTAAAATTATACTTATTTTCCTAGTTCGCTGCTCGTTCTTGAACATACTTCCTCCACTCTCAAATCACCCTGGAGTTTACCGCGTAAGCTATCCCGATGGGGATAGGAACGTTACATCTGTATAGTATAATTATATTCTATTGAGTATAACTTTGTTAGATATTTCGAAGGCACCACGCACCGCGAATGTTAATAGTTCTATGTCAGTAGAATAAACACAAGCCATTGCCAGCCAGGGGTAAGTCTTAGAATAACAACGGATAGTTATTATAACTAAGCTCGCCTTATAATATTCATGCGACTTGAAAAATAATATGTAAATTCGAATCTAATACTAATACCCATATTTCAATTTATTGTCCATTACTAATAACAATATTTTTATAAAATAATAAATAATAAAGATAATACATGGAATATATTATTTCGATATTATAATAATCTTCATGCGATATTAAAAATGTATACATAATTTAAATGTCATATTAAATTGTAGAAAAATAATAATATCATAAATACGGCAAAGTGAAGTATATTATATTGAGAAATTAATGAATATTTTTATCGGTCTTACAGACTTTAGACTATCATATATTAGCTAAAGTAATGACAGTCAGACTATCCTTGTGTATGATCACTCTCATAGAATCTGAAATAAAACTTATTACTACAATAAATTATATCAGAAAATTAAAAATAAAAATAAAATAACATTAATAATAGACTAAAAATAAAAATAAAAATACAATAATAAGTAAAATAAAAATCATAAAAGTACTATTCTATGTTAGTAAAAGACAACCTGATTGACCCCACCACCTTAAATTTAGACTTACATTATTTTCCGACGTTTCGAACCGCTACGGTCGAAACTGTTAGTTAGTTAGTTATGTTAGTTAGAAAGCGATAGTACAGAGCCATCCTGAACTGTTGGTTGGCATGTGCAACTCGTACCTGCATGCCGGAGTATTTTATCTCTACTGGAAGGAGGCGAGATTTGTGCTGATAAGTAAGGATAAGGGACTATCTAATTTAACTAAACAGTTTAGTTCCTGAGGATGAACTGAAGCGGTTTGAAACGTCGGACAAGAGGGTAATTTTAAATTTAAGGTGGTGGGGGCAATCAGCTTGTCCCTTACTAACATAGAATAGTATTTTATTATTTTTATTTTACTTATTATTGAATTTTTATTTTTATTTTATTTTTAATTTTCTGATATAATTTATTGTAGTAATAAGTTTTATTTCAGATTCTACGGGGATGATAATAAACAAGGTCAGTCTGACTGTCATTACTTTAGCTAATATATGATAGTATAAAGACTGTAAGACCGATAAAAATATTTATTAATTTAATTCAGAACAGTCGACATAAGCACAATTTGTAATTATATTGATAAATATAATTATATAATGGCCGCACGGCAAATACAAAATTTATAAATTCGCTAAACTGTCTATACACCGAACACCGCGAGTCTGCGCTATAGATACGCAGGAGCGTACTTACGAATTGGAATAAATAGGTGGGCGACTCACGTGAAACTTTTTGTTTATTTGTTTTAGAAAATACAACAATCAAGATTTTTTTATTGTGTTTTTGTTTTCTGTGTTTTTTTCGCAAAATATAAAAATTTAGTAAGTTTGTTTTGCTCATATTTTCAATTTATCCGACTTCAAAAATTTGAAAGACCAACATTTTTTTGTATTTTCATTTCGGAAAATATAAAAACCGATTTTTTTGTATTTTGGCTTGTATTCTGAACATATCACAAAATCGTTTTTGGTGGAACTTTTTTACGTTTCTTTTTTTTGGAAAAATCTACAAATCAAAATGATTGGTTTTTTATGTTTCAATGAATTAAATTTTTTGTTTGTTTTTTTTCTTTGAAAAAATAAAAAATTGAAATTAGGTTTTTTTTTTAAATTCCAGTGAGTTATTTCTTTTCATTTTTTGAGAAATCCAAAAGTGGAAATTGTCGTTTCTTTATTTGAAAACTTCGATGAATTAATTTTTTTTATTAATGAATATAAGTTGACTAAAAATAAATTGTTTTCGGTTTTCTTTATTTTCTTATTGTTTTGAAAATAATTTTTTTTGCGCTAGTCACTTAGAATTTTTGGGATTTCAGTTGGCGCTGTCGCTTTCGTTATTTTATAGTTAGTTCATAGAGCTGCAACTTTTCATCACTTATAAACGAATGACATGTTTTATGTTACATTATTTTCTTTGCCACACGGGATTTTATCCAGAATTTTTTTTATGAATTTTGAACTTTATTTTGAACTTAACTGAAAATTAAACCTAATCTTAAAATAGAATTTTAAATCGGTCAAACTTTTATCGGAGCGTAGTTTAATCAAAACTTTCACGTTGTTTTTTTGGATTTACAAATAAAATAATTTCCTTTTCTTCTATACGAGATAGCAAATTAATGCGAGAAGTGATGGTGACTGTAAACCCTCTAAACGATTTCGATCACTGGCTCCATAGTTAATGTGAAAACGAGACAGACATAATTACAACGGAATTGGAACCCAAAAGTATGGTTCCCATGAGCTGCGAGACTATATCGCGATGTGTCAGGCAGTTATAGCCCAGAGGATCTTATAAAGTGCGAAGGCGAGAGCGAAATCACAAAAATAGTGTTCAGGGATAAAATGTTGTTAAATATCATTGTTACCTTGACAGTGCGTGACGAAACAAAACATGTATTTCAAATAACATGAGAGTTAAATGCGCCGAGCCAGTTACTACATCAGCTGACATACAACAAGCTCGAGAACTTAATCGAAGCAGAGTCGAAAGGCCTAACATAGTAGCCGCCAATCTACAACTGTAAAATCTGATTGATTTCCATTTGGACTTGCATGTAGCACGGCCAACGAATCACCGATTCAGGCGACCACAACGAACATAGCTAAGCTCACCGATACTGTATCACGAATGACAATGTACAACAGGTGCAAGTCACATTTCATGCGCCTGGCCCAACAGCCAAGACTCAGGTTTATAGTCTCGCAGGCAACCAGAAAATTAGCCCTGCAGAAGGCAACATGCAGAAAATGCTGCAGACTTGGATGCTGTAACAAAGTAACACTAATCAAAGCCTGCAAAAAGGTTTAAAAGAGTTACACATAACCCTAGCCAACATACAGCAGAAGCATCAAACTCCACGACGTTATCGGGTCAGTTTCCAAGCCTCCATGGTCAACTGGCGAGCCAATAGGACTTTGGAAAGACCGTACGCCAATGAAAAATCCACTTCAATGATCCCAAAGATAAAATCGTGGAGGAATTCCTCCAGAGAATCGCGGAATACCGCAGGCTGACGCCGCTCACAGATGAGGTAATGCACAATACCATGGCGGAGCTATTAAACGGCGTCGTTTTGTATTGTCACCGCCTTTCCTGGAAAAATTGAAACACGTGGCAAGAGCTCTGCCACGCGGCATGGAGCTACTACGACGTCTATAGGCGCTTCCATGTGCACACAGGTCAAATGCGAGTTAAGATTTGTATGGATTGATCACGATGCTAAATAGGTTTGAAGAGCCGTGGTCGGACGACAAGCAGCTCGTCCTTATATACCGTAATCTACTCCTGACAATACAGAAATTAGTTCCCCGGGAGAAAATACGAGTGTAAATCGGCTAATCGAGCTCGCCCGAGAGGTTGAATGCGTCCTCGACGTGGACCGTAACTACAAGCCATCGCCGTCACCCGAGGACTGTATAATGCCCGATCTGGCCTTTTGTCTGGCGGATACGTCTTGCGCGCGCCCGAAGCCGAAAGTCACGATCATGGGCGTTAGGCCGCTAGACTTCAAAGTTATAATGCGAGAAATCTTACAAAAAGTTGGATTTGGAGCCACCTCTCCTGATTTAAAGGCGCCGGTGGTCGCAGCTTTTACAATGAAATAGAGCAGTCATGAATCGGGCACCGACGCCGCCGCGTGCGGAGAAGAGCAGAGCGTCAACCTCGCCTAAATCAGTGAGAAAGCCTCCCATCAGGGGAAAGCTTGTATGCAAGCCCATTAGCGACGCAGAAATAAAGGTCAGACATCAAGTCCTGATGAACAGTTTCTGTGCTGGGGTTGTAGTTGGTCAGACCACACCTTGCGCAGTTATTCCAAGTGTTCGGGAAATGCGATAACGGGCGAGTAAATTTGGGTTTGGAGAAACGTGCATCTTACAAACGGATGACAGCGGCTCGGGAGTAGGTGCCGTACTCACGTAAACAATTGATGGCTTGAGCGTGTACTTTTCTACGTTAGTCGAAGGTTACTGCGGCGGAGCGTAACTATTCGGTCACCGAACGTGAGTGCCTCGCCATGCTATAGGCTGTACGTAAATTTCACCCGTACGTCAAGAGTTACTACTTTCGGGTGATAACGAGTCACAGCAGTCTTCGTTGGCTGCACTTATTGCACAATCCACTCGCATTCACCCGTTGGGTCTTGGAATTACAGGGATATGACTATGATGTCATCCACCGGAAAGGTACCTGGAATTGCATACCAGACGCCCTCTCTCATTTCTACGAGAATCAGTCGACCTGCGAAGTCACTTCCCAGGGCGTCACCGATATGCAACATCCCTGGTATCTGTGCCTTTGTAGGAAAGTGGTGAGTGACCCAACCAACCATCCATGGTGGAAAGTCGTAGGGCAACAACTGTACTGTTATCGTCCCGATCCTGCCATCGAAGATCTAGTAAATAACCAGGATACGTGGAAGCTACTTGTGCCTAAAGAAGATCGCAGTACCATTATTCGTAAATGTCATGAGGAGTCATACGACTTTCTGTTCGTTTAAAGTTTTCGAACATATTTCCGATAAACTCTTACTCTATTTTATTCAAACTTTATATATATCTATATCTAAATATATATGTATATATACAGGGTGTTCGAAATATTTAGGACCTCCGCTTATAACATAAAATAAGCACTTTGGAAAAAAATGTTAAATATAAAAGTTGTTCAGTTTTGAAGGTTGAACTAAATAGTGACCGTGCATTTGCTATTGATTATAATTTTTAAGGTCATTTGAAGGTCATCTTCTGTTTTTTAAATAGGAACTCCAACAATAAAGAACTACAATGAGTCCCTTTTTAATAAGCTGAAGATAGCTTTCAAATAATCTTGAATATCAAGAGCGATGTCAATTTAAAAGAGCGATGTCAATTTAACGCCACGATTAAATTTGTCTTAAAAAATCAAATTACTTTAGTATTGGTCAGATACGCTCAAAGTTCTTAATAATCGAGATTTCTTGGCTTTCTGCTACTAAATAGTGATTTAACCCCTAAATGACTTCTGTAGGTCATGTTGAGCCATAACATAGATTCATATCCAGATGTAAAATTTTGTGCTCTTTTAGAATCTGAAATAAAAAATAGGGGTTCCTATTGAAAAAACTGAAGATTACCTTCAAATGAAAATGATGATAAATAATAAATCTAAGGTCACCATTTAGTTCAACCTTCAAAACTGAATACCTTTTGTATTTAAAATTTTTTTCTAAAATGCTTACTGTATGCTATAAGTGGGGATTCCGGAACATATTGAACACCCTGTATGTCTCTTTGTGAGAATTTTCGTACCGAGGCTTGCTCGCTCTCTCTACTCAGCACTATACTGTCCACGTGCCTGGGATATTATATCTACATGAACGAGTACAAATTTATCATTTTTACACAAAAATTTGCATTCTTACTTTACAAGATTGGTTACGCGTTGTGCGGATGGGATACATTTTTTGAATCCGCCCACATGTACGGTTGTTCATTTTTGAAGACTGCGCATCGTCGCAGCATATCAAATCCAAGGTCATCATTTAGTTCAACCTTTAAAACTGAATAAATTTTGTATTTAATATTTTTTTCCAAAGTGCTTACTTTATGTTCTAAGTGGGGGTTCAGAACATTACGAACACCCTTTATATATATATATATATATATATATATTTTTATTTGAAATTTATATTTGAAAAAAGAACTTGTGTCCAAGGAGTACTAACAACCAACTAAATGAGGTGCTCGATTGATTGCATTTTACAGCGTCACTAATCGAAGGTTGGTTAAATTTCTTTGCACTTCGTTTTCGCTTGAAATTTTATCTTCATCATGAAGTTTAATTGGGATGTACTTTGCGGGAATTCAATTGCGAATAATATCGTATATATGAATCCCAAAGATTTATAAGGTCGCGATATAGAAGTGCGAGAGAGAGAAAGAGCGAGAGACAGAAAATACTATAAGTTATATATACTATGACAACAGAGATGAATAGAGATTGCTAGAGTCCATGTAATATATATATATGGAATCAAGGGCACGAATATGTGCATTTATTTTAGTTATTTTATGTATTACAAAAATAAGTTACATTAATT
Organism: Sycobia sp. Sy_11; assembly: GCA_018907035.1. NCBI lineage: Eukaryota > Metazoa > Arthropoda > Insecta > Hymenoptera > Epichrysomallidae > Sycobia > Sycobia sp. Sy_11. The sequence goes on along the minus strand of JACCIC010000135.1, from coordinate 1,551,982 downwards.
TACCATATAAATTATATATTTAAGTTATTTAAGTTATTTAAATCTATAGAACTTGGAACTCAATGTATTATATCAGTTCAATATTAGATTTGTTCACCTATAAACTTTGTCGAAACAGGCCTGGCAAGTTCATACCTGTTTGTTTTTATAATGATGGATTATCAAAATAAATAGCAGAAGAATATTCATTTAAAAATATCGATGATTTAAGATAATTAATTTTTTTTGAGTCCACGTGTGGAGAAAATGAAGTAAAAATAAACTCGGCTATTTGTAAATGATCATATTAATTTATGAAACTGCATTTTCGATAAACCTATTTATTTACTATTATTTTTTACAGGTTTATTATATATATGTGTAAACTATATATGATGTTATTTACAGGAATGCAGATAAAATGCACTTAGCCATTTGTTTCATGATCCATTATTTTAATACCTTATTGCGTTGTATATTTTATTGTTTAAATTAATAAATATTTTTTCATTGACCTTACAGTCCAATCAAATCAATCGAAAACAATACATAACAATATCAATACAATAGCATTTTAAGCGCGTTTTTCTTATATATTGTAATTATATTGCGTGTCGATTGTATTATCGTCGTTATTGCTAAATGAATTCGTGCGTCGCGACGAGTGTCTTTCTGCTCTGATGTGAAGTGTTGCCCTGAGCGGCAAATTCAATTGTGAAAGGCCTCGTCGCCTATTTTCGCCCCTAGCGGCTCAGTGTCTCGAATTGGCCCCTGTCGCCCTGAGACACATTGTATCTCTCGATTATAGGCCCCTGTCGCCTCGAAAGATACTTCGATCTCCATGTGGGAGATTGCACTTCAGAGTACGAACTTTCAGCCTGACGAGGTTTGAAGTCTCGGCGCATCGCATTCCGGCAAAACTGTGCACAATAAATGTCTGTAGGGTAAGCCTTAGATTAAGTCTTGAATGATCATTCAATTTAATATATTGTTTATTAAAGGTCGGCTTTTTCCTCCACTTATACAGTGGAGGTTTTTTATGCCTTTATTTTAGAATAAAGTAATTATATTTGTTTTAATAATTGTATGTGTTTTTTATTCTTATTTGTCTTACCATTATCTCATTCTCCTTATTATAATTAAGCATATATAATACTTATTATTATTAATCTATTATTAGTTTCATTCTTTCGTTTAAAAAAACAACATTTTTTGTGCCCCGGGCGAGGAATGAGATCATGGTGAAAATTTGAAATATACGCGTTAGCATTAAGACTTGTATTCTCTTGTGTAATCTAACTTTAGTTTATAAACCATATAAGCCTGTAATTTAAGTGTAATATTAAAATTAGTATTTAATCTTTGTATTTAGTTTTCATTACTTATAATAAGTATTATATCTTAAAAATAAATATTTGTTCATTAAAATAAAGTTCTGTAGTTAAAACAAAAAAAATATACATTTATAATACTATATAATATTTTACTTATTACATAATTTAAAAATAAGATTTGCAGTTTTAATATTATACTTTATTTAATCTTATTCTTTCTTCGTTATTATAAGTATCTAATTTATATTTTAGTTTATATGTAACTTGATATTCTATGTTTTTCATTTCCGCGCTATACGAAGGTCCACCGCTATCTTTGTTTATATAGATAGTATACTGGTAATTTTGAAAGTTATCGATAACACTTACAGCACAAGCGGCAAAGTAGAAATTTCATAGCTAAACTAACAAAGGGTTCCCGTGATTACGGCGTATTCTGAACTTATATATATACATACATACATATATATATATATATATATATATATATATATATTTTTAAATAGCACAATGACATCTACTTCTTCGAAAAAATTAATAGCGGTTCATAGAGCACGTTTGACGGAGATGGAATTTATTAGTTCAAGAATGATAGAACGACCACGTGATTCTCTTAGCAAAAATATTGTACAGTCTCGCATTGATGCAATAAAAATTATTTGGAGCGAAGCACGAAATACACACGCTCTGATAGTTACCGGATTCGGCTTCAGACACTTATATACCTGATGGGGTATTTACGCGCATGCAAATTATATACGAAAATACTCTGGACGAATTTTTATCGTTGCTTTCAAGTTTTGAGAATCTGGATGATACCGTATCTGTCAATCGAGAAAATGATCAAAGTAGATCTGATATCGAACCTCGACCAGCTAAGCTACCTAAACTCGAACTGCCAACGTTTGCTGGCCGATATGAAGATTGGGAGAGCTTCCATGACCTATTCTTATCCCTTGTTCATAATATTCCGCGGATTTCAGACGTAACAAAACTGCAGTATTTAAAATCTTGTTGAAAAGACACTGCAGCAGATTTAGTAAAGGACATTGCCACAACAAATGCTAATTACGCATCTACATGGAAGGCGTTAAAAGCGCGTTTTTATAATCCCCGCTTAACCGTGTACAATCATTTAAATACACTCACAAATTTACCTATTATAAAAAGAGAATCTTCCGTCGGCATACGTAAATTTGCTGACGAATCGCAATGTATAATACGAGCTTTAAAACATCTTAATATGCCAGTTGAACAGTGGGATGTATGGCTTGTTTATGTACTCGGAAATAAATTAGACTCGGAGACTCGGAAGGTTTGGGAATCTCAGCTGAGCTCTAAAGATAAAAATACCGTAGAGAATATGGACGATAATTCTCCTGTTTTTGATAAATTTCCCAAATTTTCAGAATTATCGGAATTTTTAGAAAAACGTATTCAAGCACTAACTATGGTTTCAGAATCTAGAGCCGAAAAACGAATTCCTTTGCTTCAAAAAACCGTAATACCGTATTCGCGAAAAACCTGTTTAACTACGTCAGAAAGGGGAACATTTAATACAATAAAATGCTCAGTGTGTACAAGAGACCATAAGATTTTTAAATGTGCACAATTTCTTTCGAAATCTGCCTCTGATCGGGGAGCTTATGTTCGCCGACTACAATTATGCTTTAATTGTTTAGGAGCGCACAAGTTCCGTGATTGTTCATCTCCCAAACGTTGCTTTTCATGTGGCGGAAAACATCATTCGCTTTTACATTTCGGACCCAATCAACATAAACGAATAAAGAAATCGAAGTTTGACAACTGTAAGAAATCGGACGATAAGAAAAATACATCTAGTGCTACGGGCGTGAACACACATACCGCCAGTGTAAGCAGACCGTATTGTTTAGTTATACTTGCTACAACACAAGTTACTATTATAAGTTCAGATGGTAAACAAACAATTGCTCGCGCTCTTGTAGATCAGGGGTCTGAAACGTCTTTTGTAACAGAATCCATTGCGCAACTTCTCCAATTACCGAAACGTAGAGTTGATATTCCACTTACTGGACTCGGTGCAAATATAAATAATACGGCTCGATCTCTTGTAAATTTTACAATACAATCACTGACGAATTCAGCTTTCCACCTCGATATAGAAGCCTTAGTACTTTGAAAGCTTACATCTCAATTACCTGCGCGTAGAACATTAAACTTTGATTTTGATAAATTTTCTAAATTTAATTTAGCTGATCCAAATTTTAATATTCCTAATAAAATTGATATTATTCTCGGAGCGGACGTATATGGAAAATTATTAAAAGAAGGCTTATATCGATTCTCAACATTAATTGCGCAGGATACAGAATGGGGTTGGGTAATATCTGGCCTTACACAAACTGTTGCGTCACAGCGGGCGGCAGCCTTTCATATAATTTCAAAAACAATACTACATTGCGTGTCTACTGATGATTTAAATACGGAATTGCAAATTTTTTGGAATTTGGAGGAAGTACCTCCGGCTAAACGAAAACTAAAAGTAGAAGACGAAATCTGCGAAAAACAATTTAGAGAAATGCACACGTGCAGTACGGAGGGCCGATATATTGTACGATTGCCGCTGAAATCCGAATTACCTCAAGTAGCTGTTGAATCTCGCTATATAGCTTTAAAATCTTTATCTCAAATTCACTATCGGCTATCGCGCGATGAAAAATTAGCTCGCGCTAATAAGGAATTTATGGCCGAATATGAGCGCTTGGGCCATATGACGCGCGTTCCCGAAAACGAAATAAATAATGCGCGTGCTTGGTATCTGCAGCACCATGCTGTATTGCAAGAGTCGGTCGAAAAATGGAAGCTCCGTGTGGTTTTCGATGCGTCCAAACGTACAAGCGAACAGCACTCTCTAAATAAATATCTAAATTCAGGGCCTGCACTAGAAAGAGATATATCATGAATACTTTTAAATTGGCGTAAATATAAGTTTGCTTTGACTGCCGACATTATCAAAATGTTCAGACAAATACGAGTGCATTCAGAAGATCAAGACTTGCAAAGAATCGTCTGGGCACCTAATGCATATAATATCCCGGTGGATTATAAATTAAATACTGTAACGTATGGAACATCATGTGCCCCGTTTTTAGCGATCCGTACTCTGCTACAATTAGCTAATGACGAACGAATTCATTATCCACTAGGTATTATGTCTGGAACATAATACTTATGTGGACGATATATTCGCTGGTGCGGATGAACATTCTCTCGCAATTAAAAAACGGAATGACCTTATGGATATCTTAGATTCTGCGGGTATTAATTTAGACAAGTGGGCGGCGAATGGCGACGCACTTTTGCTTTTGTAGATTCATGTTATAAATAATGAAATTAGTAAGGATATAAATTCGAATGAATCCGTGAAAACGTTAGGACTTAAGTGGAATCCTAAGTTAGACTCGTTTAGTTTTGATTTACAAAATTTAAAATATACAAATGCTCCCACGAAAAGATTTGTGCTATAAACTATTACTCGGTTGTATGATCCGCTCGGTTGGCTTGCTCCTATAATGATTAATGCAAAAATTTTGATGCAGGACTTGTGGTTAAATAAATGCGAATGGGATTCGATACTACCGGTAGAATTACGCGAAAAATGGCTTCAATTTTGTAATTCTTTAGTTGATATAAAATTTCTTTCAATCGAGCGTTGGCTAGGAATTACATCGAATTGCTCGTATCAAATACATGGGTTCGTTGATGTGTCATCGCGGGCATATGCTGCAATTGTTTACGTTAGAATAGAAGAGGCTGACCGTACTCGAGTTACAATGTTAGCAGCTAAATCTAAAGTTGCCCCGGTAAAGACGATAAGCATCCCTAAACTTGAGCTCTGCGGCGCTGTTTTACTTGTTAAGCTTATTCGACACATTAAAAACTTAAAATTCTTTGAATCAATGCCTGTCTTTGCTTGGTCTGATAGTCAAGTCATTCTTACATGGTTTCGAAAACATCCTTGTCACCGGAAAACTTTTCTGGCAAACAGAGTCTCCTACATACAAACGGAATTACCGGCTGCTATGTGGAAGTATGTTTCCACAAAAGAAAATCCAGCTGACTTGGCTACTCGCGGCTGTACACTAACTAAATTAGCAGACAATTATTTATGGTGGCAAGGTCCAGCCTGGCTCTCGCAGCCGGTTGAGCAGTTTCCTGAATTTTCACTACCGGCAAAGGTTTTGCACATTCAGACTCAAAATACGGTCGAAATATTTTTAAGGTTTTCATCATTAACTCGATTAATCCGTGTTGTAGCTTATTGCTTGCGTCCCTTATATAAAATACGCTATAATAACAGTGATTTGGATAAATTGCCATCGTTTCTTACATCATTTGAATTGTCCCAAGCACGTTTAAAAATTATAAAACTGTCTCAATTAAATGCGTTTGCCTCCGAATTGGATATATTAAAAGAAGGTAAATTATTACCCAAACGTAGTTCTTTGCGCAAATTAAACCCATTTATTGATGAAAAAAATGGAATTCTACGTGTTGGAGGATGTCTTTCGAATTCTGATTTTACGTATAATTCCAAGCATCCCCCTATCTTGCCGCATCGATGTGCTTTAAGTCGACTATTTGTGCGATATGCACACTTATTAGCGTTACATGGTGGACCTACATTGACTAATACTATATTATTACAAAACGTATGGATATTAGGTAGAGCTCGTTTAGTAAAAACTGTAATTCGTAAGTGCGTGACGTGCCAGTGCGTAAAGCCACGTCTAGCGAACCAACTTATGGGCGATCTTCCAGCCTCTCGTGTAACTCCATCACGTGCTTTTACTTGTACAGGACTGGATAACGCAGGACCGATTGCATTACGTACGACAAAGGGCCGTGGACTACGTGCCTATAAAGGCTATATAGCACTCTTTATCTGTTTTGCAAGTCGTGCAATACATTTAGAGATTGTAAGCGATCTTATAACAGCCAGTTTTATTGCAGCGTATCGACGTTTCACAAGCAGACGAGGAATTTGCCGAACTTTATGTAGCGCTAATGCTACGACATTTCACGGAGCTGATAAGGAGCTGAAATCTATGTTTAATGCGGCATCTAAATTTTATAAAGAGATAGCTAGTGAACTGGCAAATGACGGCACTCAATAGACATTTATTCCACCTAATTTACCGCACTATGGCGGCCTCTGGGAAGCTGGTATAAAGTCAGTAAAACACCATTTAAGAAGAGTTCTTCACGACCATACTTTAACATTTGAACAACTTTCCACAGTACTGCCAGAAATAGAGGCTTGCCTTAATTCTAGAACAATTTGTCCAATGAGCTCCGATATAGACGACATCGACGCTCTTACACCAGCGCATTTCCTCATTGGACAATCTTTACGTGTTGTGCCAAATGAAGAATTGCCAATGGTGCCTCAAAATCGAATAAGCCGGTATCAACTTATGCAACGTATCAGACTGCAATTCTGGAATCGTTGGTTGGTCGAGTACGTGCAGAATCTCCAAGAACGAGGGAAATGGAAGGATCCAACGAAGAATTTTTCGGTAGGTGAGCTCGTCCTTATCAGAGACGATCGTTATCCACCATCAAAATGGCCTTTAGGTAGGATCCTCGAGGTACATCCTGGACCTGATGGTCTTGTGAGAGTCGTGACCTTGAAAACGTCGACAACCATCTTTCGACGGCATATTGCACGACTGTCTCCATTATCCTTGGAAGGAAGAAGAAGAACGAAGAAGCTGCTGAGTAAACGGGGATAGTGAATTAAATGAAAGACAATATTTGTTCATCCGATTTTAATTTGTTCGGACGATGGCGGGCGGAATGTTCGCGCTAATCGGAATTTATTTCTTATTACGAATAGTATATGTATTATATATATATATATATATATATATATATATATATATTTGGGTCTGTGTATAAATGTAGTATGTATGTGTGTTAATATGTAGATGCCTATAGGCATAGGTGTGTGTATATATTTGATACGTATTAAGAAAAAGGGGGACTTTGTTTATATTTGTAGCCGCGCGCGGACAGCCCTCTTAAAAATCGTACGGTGGGCGAGTGGTCAGATTGTCGCGAGCGTTAGTCGAGCGAAGTACACTTCCATAGTTTCAATCCATATATAGCATTTTAAGCGCGTTTTTCTTATATATTGTAATTATATTGCGTGTCGATTGTATTATCGTCGTTATTGCTAAATGAATTCGTGCGTCGCGACGAGTGTCTTTCTGCTCTGATGTGAAGTGTTGCCCTGAGCGGCAAATTCAATTGTGAAAGGCCTCGTCGCCTATTTTCGCCCCTAGCGGCTCAGTGTCTCGAATTGGCCCCTGTCGCCCTGAGACACATTGTATCTCTCGATTATAGGCCCCTGTCGCCTCGAAAGATACTTCGATCTCCATGTGGGAGATTGCACTTCAGAGTACGAACTTTCAGCCTGACGAGGTTTGAAGTCTCGGCGCATCGCATTCCGGCAAAACTGTGCACAATAAATGTCTGTAGGGTAAGCCTTAGATTAAGTCTTGAATGATCATTCAATTTAATATATTGTTTATTAAAGGTCGGCTTTTTCCTCCACTTATACAGTGGAGGTTTTTTATGCCTTTATTTTAGAATAAAGTAATTATAAATGAACCCATCTTGAAACAATTCACAAAGCTCGCTCAAGACCATGCGAAGGTTTTTCCTCCGTTGGGGGGACAGTTGCCGCAAACCAAGACCATCCAGCACTCCATATCGGTGACGTCAAAACAGATGTTTCGATTGCCGTGATATAGATATTCAGAGGCACAGAGGCTAGAGATCTACAAGCAGATTCAAGAAATGCTAGCCGCACGCATAATCGAACATTCGACATCTCCCTACAATTCACCTATCGTCATGGCGAAGAAAAAGGATGGAAGTCTTCGTGTTTGTGTGGATTATCATACGTTAAATAGTCTTACGGAGGACTTTGCTCACCTCATTCTCAACCATCGATCTGCGCAGTGGTTACTGGCAAATCCCAATGGAGTATAAATCGAAAAAATACACAGTATTTTCCATACCAGCCGGCTTCTGTTACCAGTTCAAAGTCATGCCTTTCGGACTCAAGGGAGCTCCCGGAACGTTTCAGCGGCTTATATTGCAGGAGCTATTTACAGGATACACCGAAAAGTTTTATATACTAAGGTATAATGTACGGTATACTTGGACGATATCATCATATATTCCCAGACGTACGGCAAACATCTCGTCTATCTTGCCAAAGCTCTAGAGACGTTGAATATTCATGGACTGACCGCTGCTCGAGACAAATGTCAATTGGGAAAATCCGGTTTGGATTATCTCGGTTTCCGAATAACCTCCGATGGAACGAAGCTAAGACGGACTACGGGAACGCCCTCTTGAAAATACTCACCCCCATTGTCAAACGACAGCTTCAGGCCTTTATAAGGAGCTGTAACTTGCTCCGTCAGTAGATACCGCATCCAGCAGTCACCATGGCAGCACTCACAGATGTACTCGAAGGGAAACTTGCCTTCAAGTGGACTCCAGCCGCGCAACAGTCTTTCGAACAAACGAAGGAACTACTCTCCCGACCCGTCAAGTTGGCTCGTCCGAGTCCGGATCACTACTTCGTTCTACAAATAGACGCCAGTGTTCGTTGGATGGGAGCAGTCCTGTACCAAGAGAGGCCGGATGGTAATCGGAATATTATAAGCTACGCCAGCGCTAAATGTAAGGCAGTCGAGATCCGTTACCACTGTAATGAGCAGGAGTCTTTGGCCATAATCTGGGCCATTAAATAGTTTCGGCGTTATCTCGGAGACCGTCCATTTACGTTACGAACGTATATTCTCGATATCACCACGGCGATATGGTTTATCTGAAGGCACACTATCTTTCAAACGCAGCTGAGGGATTTCATTCTCGTTTCCTGCCAAAATGGGAGGGTCCGTTCAAGCTAATAAAACGTCTATCCGCCGTAACCCTGCTACTGGATCGAGCTGAAAGAACGATCAAGGCCCACACCAGCTAAGTAATACCAGCAAAGGGACAAATGGAACGCGAAGCCAGCCCTCCGCTGGACCCAGTTAAGGTACGAGTCCATACTGCTCCCAGCTTGGGGGATCTGAACCTGGCATAACCAGCCCAGGATCTAGACAATCCAGGCAACACCACGCGACACCAGGATCTAAACGATCCGGATGATACCTTACCATTCCAGGACCTTGATGGTCCGGACAATGCCAGAATACCCCAGGATCTAGTAGATCCGGGCGATTTTCTATATAATGTATAATTGTAATTTGGGTCGTCATGGATATCAAGTAAATAAATTAAGTTTCTCGCACACAAGACTCTTCGTGATTAGGGGGAGTTGTTATATGCCGATACAGAAGCCCCTTCATATCCTTGCGCGCGTTTACGCCGAACGCGTACAGTTACCGTAATCCCCTTTCTACGCCGCCGCGATTCCGGACCAATCGGCGCACGCGATAACCAACGGCGCTTCACGGCGCCACGGGAGTCGCAAGTGCAAAAGCAATAAAAGAAAGGGGATGTTGAATGAACCGTCAGAAAAGAGAGCAAGGAAGAGAGATCCGGAGCTCCCAGGATCTCGGACGACCCACACACCATGAAAATAAACTTCATTTTACAGCAAAACCAGGGCCTTGTTAATATCCTTAAAACCCCTAAGGCTATACACAGAAGAATGAGAGAGCAGTGCGCCCGCGCACTGCGTACTGTGTCAGGAAGAGAGAGGAAGCGACCCCGACATACGGTGTTCCACCCAATAGCGGTCGGGCGGAGAGAAGCGGGGAAGCGCCGTCACTCGATGCTCCACCAATAGCGGCCGAGCGGGCCATCCCCGCTGCGCGTCCCCGCACGCACCGTCGACGGTGGCTCGAGAGAACGCTGACCGAGCCGCCGCCACCGCCGCTGTGAGCTCTTCCGCAGCTAATCAGCTCCAAGGCTGGCGGAGGTCACTACAGCTGAACTTATCCCTTCCTCTTCCTCCTCATCCTCCCCTGGTGGTCTCTACCTCATAGGACCTTCTCAGAGCCTTTTCGTACGTTGGAGATAAGGTAAGCCACCCAAAAAAAAGAAAAAAACAAAGGTCGCTTAGTTATGCTTTCTTGCACATAAACATTCCCGGCCGCACCTAGATTTCGCTTTGTCGGCTTCATTTCATACGCATATATATGGGGAAGAAAATGAGAACCAAATTCCGAAGAACAAATTCCCTTTTGCTGGTGTTATTCTTCTCCACCTATCTCTCTCCGCCCCCTTCTCTTCTTTACGAGGCACACCAGGTGGATTTTGAGGTACAAATATGAATTTTAAAACATTTTATGCATATATATATATACACACATATATATTTATATATATATGTATATATATAAATATATATATATATATATATATATATATATATATATATATATATATACGTATATACGGAATGAAGCGCACGAAGCCTGAACTGCACTGCCTACACACGTTCTATTCAGACCTTTTCCTGCAGTATCTTATCCCTACCGATCCTAAACGGACCTTCTTAACGGTTCCGCCGCAAAAAAATTTTTCTAGTGGCGCTGCGACGGAACCAGATCCACCTATGTCCAATCTGTGTGTGGTAATCTCTATTCATCTCTCGTGACAAGCGTGCGCGCAAGCATTAATTGTTAGTTGCTCCATATAACCATAAGGTAGCGCTCTTGTCACCAAAATTATATAAGAAATATAGCAATCGTGAAGGGAAAACGTGCATTAGTGCAGCACGGGTGCATACTAGGTAGGGTTAGGGTATTAATTATTATAATTTTCTTAAATTTAATAAATATAAAGATTTTTATTAAATAAAATTTAATTAAATAATTTCCCTTTTTATTATTCTTATTTATAATAGAAAATTCCTTAACACCCTCTCTACCCGATAGTTGTCCCGTCCTTTCCTGGATTATTGGTAATATAATAATATAATTTATTATCGAAATTTCATAAAATATAAAATTCAGGATAAGAAGGTAAGTCAAAGGAAAAATCACAATAAGAAATCTACGGTCCACATATATTGTTCTATAGAACAATTCAAATCCGCTGGGGTTTAATTACACTCTGTTAATAGGTACTTTTACCGGGCAGTATTTGAATAAGTAGTCTGTTGCAATATATAGTATATATGTAATATTTATCTAACATTTGAAATGTTTGAGAAGGAAACTTGTTGAAATATGCATGAAACATTACTGTAGAATTATTTTGATATTTTGAAATTGTCTATTACCTATACATTACGTAAATATATTGAATATATTAACAAAATTTGTAGAAATATAAAAATATCTAAAAATTGTTAATATAATATGCCGGCTGGGATGCTTAGAAGTACAAAGTAATTTGAAATAACGATAAATATTAAAAACTGTGGAATCGAGCAGTTTATTTAGAGGATTGATATTTCATTTTTCTAAATATTAGAGCATTTAATTATACAATAATTAAACATGATACAATATTACGACACAAAGCCTATAAGTGATTCATTATGGGATAGCATGAAGTTGCAAGAAGCCCGAGCGAAGCGAAGCTGCTAGTCATGTTATCCAATGAATCATTTACAGTTCAAATGTCGTGCAATATTTTATACTATACATGACATACATTCATTAGTATATGGGAAATATGTCAGAGAGTAAAAAATTCAGAGTAATAATAAGAACAATTAAACTAATCTTAGCAACTATTTTAATTTTTAGTTTGATAATAAATCCTAAATAATAAAACAATTTAATTTCCAATATATAGAATACTTAAAACTAGTTTTGTAATGTAACAAGATACATGGCGGACGATTTCCTTATGGACAACGTGAGTAGTAATATAAACAAACAAATTAATAAATATTTTTTTATTGGTCTTACAGTCCAATCAATTTCAACCAAAAATAAAATAAAATAAAAATAAAAATAAAAATAAAATAAAAATAAAAATAAAAACTAAAAAATAAAAAATAAAAATAACAATAAAAAATAAAAAATAAGAAATACAAATAATAAATAATAAAAATAAAAAATAAAAATTAAAAATAAAAATTAAATTAAAAATTAAATTAAAATGATAATGACAGTCAGACTGTCCTTGTTTATATTCACCCCCGTAGACTAATCTGAAAATAAAATATTAGCTGAAAAAATTCTTTGTTAGTAAAGTGCAGTCTGACTGTCCCCAACACCCTTACCTAATTGAAGACTTGTCCAACGTTTCGAGCTCGCTACGGCTCCTCATCAGGGACTTAACCAAGACTCAACTCAACTCAACCAGTCCCTGATGAGGAGCCGTAGCGAGCTCGAAACGTTGGACAAGTCTTCAATTAGGTAAGGGTGTTGGGGACAGTCAGACTGCACTTTACTAACAAAGAATTTTTTCAGCTAATATTTTATTTTCAGATTAGTCTACGGGGGTGAATATAAACAAGGACAGTCTGACTGTCATTATCATTTTAATTTAATTTTTAATTTAATTTTTATTTTTAATTTTTATTTTTTATTTTTATTATTTATTATTTGTATTTCTTATTTTTTATTTTTTATTGTTATTTTTATTTTTTATTTTTTAGTTTTTATTTTTATTTTATTTTTATTTTTATTTTTATTTTATTTTATTTTTGGTTGAAATTGATTGGACTGTAAGACCAATAAAAAAATATTTATTAATTTGTATATGGGCAGTCGACAGAAGTACAATTCAATTGATATAAACAAACACCCCGATCTTCCAAAGTTCGAAGAAAACAGATTGGCACAAGATGGAAAGAGGAAAAACGAGGCTGTCTTTTCTCCACGGGAGAGAGAAAAATGCGGATAGTCACACAATATCAGCGCAAACTTGACATGTACATAAATTGAGATTTTGATCGACTAGACTTCTCATCGATATCGAATAAATCGAATATTTTTAGTCGCGATCAAAGGCTTTTAGTCACGATCATTGGCGTATCTTGTACCCATCTTACCGCAGTTGCACCCGCTAAAGTTCGATGTGAATGAAACAGTTCCGATCAGTCATCGCGAACTACAAGAAGCAGTTTACATTAATATTCGTCGTCGCTGTCCAGAAAAGGCACTGCGTAACCCAGCCTTGGCCAACAAAAGCTGGATCGGCCACTCTCACACTCTCGCCAAAGGATACGCGTGTTGAGTGTGATGTACGGATTCGATGCAGATTAATCGTTAACAATGACCGCGCGAATGAAAGAGTGCAATAGGGACACGCTGGTTGATCGACTCCACTATGAAGGAGAATACCTCTATTATTTAAGCTATTCGTGCTAACGTGGCGTGCAAAAGGGTATGTGTGTGCATGTGTGCGCGTGTGTGTATGATTTGAAGGAGAGAAAGATTCGATCCATGAGATTTGCCATGCCGAGTTGCGGTGAATGCTCAGTGCAGAGAAGTGCGACAAGTATTTACCATATCCACTTGCGTCTTTAAGCATTATTGAAGCAACAAGAATAGATTACTCCGAAATATAAGAATTGGAACACAAAATCGAGGTCCAATTAACGAAAACTATCGCGCACAGCATTAACATACCGACCGATATGATTTTAAATAATATTATGGAATTTACAAGTTCGATGTACGAAATGCAGTCGAGTTTAGTGCAATAAATCGAACAGGTGACTAAAATTGTTTCGTCGAAGCAGCCGATTATCGTATGCAGCATGAATGCCCGCGCATAAAAGTTTGTGCCTGTTAGACAAAACGGCACCGCCGGCAAATTTCACGACTGGTGAGAACACTGGATGTAGATAGCACGTGATCTTTTAGGCTATATTCATTGTGTAGATATTTTTCTGACAGTTCACGGTCAACACAAGCGATTAACCGTTTACGCAAGCAGCCGCAGTAGCAAGCCCACCGCAAGATTCCTCTACAGTTCCGCAGGGTAAGGAAGCAAAAACTAACGGCGCTCGATGAACAGCTCTGAATTGCCAAAATCGCGTGATTTTGGACAGATCTTAAGACGATCGAATATCCGCTTCATTAGCAATAAAGACGAGAATGTCAATCTCTCCTTGACAAGAGTCGAAGAATGCCGAACTCGTGCAGGCCGAACTTTGTAGTTCTCAGAGCTCATGAAAGAGGTTACGCTCATATCGGATCGCAACAACCGTGCACAGTGGTATATGTGGGCTGATTTTTACCAAACGGCCTGCTACTTCTATGGGAATAGTCGCAATTACCAGCAGTCTGCTGACTGCCGTAAGTCGCCGCACACAAGGTCTGAATGAGCCTATGCGCAATTATCTCACATGTCTACTGACTATTTTTTTGAAACAAAAACCGTGGGCAATCAAGCATAATCAAATAGAACTGTTCCATATAACTGTTCCATAAAACTTCCATCGAACTGAAGACGAAATTCTTGATGTGGCTATTTGGATCGAAGAGATAATCGAAGTATTCGAGAATCCGCGCGTCGAGATTGCTGTTCTACTAGAAGCCTCTAACTTGTATGTCAAGCGGCAACATAGAGCCGTTAAAGCGCATACAGGGCATTAGCCTGTGGCCGAATGAGAAAATACAGCTGCCATCGCTGCAACAGTTTCTACATCGTCCCCGGTTCAAATAAGCAACATTGACTCCTTGTATAAGAATCTATTTCAGGAGATGCTGAAAACTCGCAGTAAGTTCGAACAGTTGAGCATGTTGATGAAATCGGGATAGACTCACAGCAGCCGCGACACCGGAGATACAACACAAAAAGGAAAACTTTGTGAAACGCGCAAAGTGCGGCAGTGCTCCAGGATGATTACCGCTGCACAGGGAAAGTGCTGGGAAATAACGATCGACCACAGCTGAAAAGCCACGGTCGGCATTGGCATGGATGAAAAATCTAAAGAGGCACATTGACGGTCTAAGAGATCTGATTGCAGTTCTATAACAATTGTCTAAAGTGCTGCGACTGTAGAGTAACCGATTATACCTGCCGGACGTGTACCAAATGTTCAGAAAATGAGAAGGGACGTGCATAGATCAGGCCGTCGATGCCCTCACCCTTTTCCTATAAGCCCTTCGTGTTCTACGTGTAATGCACCTGCTGCGAGATATTGCAATACAAACGTCGTGTCTCCAAGATAACGGAAACCAGAGCACACGAATCGCGTGTTTGCGAGACGGCAGATTCCGCTTCTGTCAACGGGCTATCCGAAGAATCGAGATAGTTGTTAAAAGTGGACTTGAGTGGGTACAAGCTCCGGGCACTGTTCGACACAGGAGCGGTAGTAATGGTCATGAGCCCCTTCCGGTTGCTAATACCAAGTACGTGCGGCCGTATGCTGCGATCGTGCACAGAAAAAAGTGCACATATAACAGACGGGCGCTATGTACCTATTGCTAGATACGTAGAATTACCTTTCAAAGAAGCTGCCATCCGAAACAAAATCAAGGGAGCAACCTAGCCTACATCGAAGCGTTTATGTATAGCGTGCAGCAACAAACTCTTTATATAAACGATGCTCAAAAAACACTAGTGCTCCAAGTAGGTGACGTGTCTGTGGTCCAATTGATAATTCTAGCTTTCGTTGGAATTGCCGAATTATAACCAGTAGAAAGGAAAAATCTAGATCAATTGTGAGCTCGCATGCACAAATGCAACACAACTCGCAGCTGTACAGCGTGGATCGAGCACGACATTAATATAAGCTCCGACCGATCTATTAAACAAAGATACTATCCGATCTCGCTTAAAATAGAATATAAGATGCACGCACGGATTGATACGACATTGTAATATGCAGTAATTGAACTATCTACGAGTAGTTGGTGAAGATTTATCGTTATAATAAACAAAGCCAACAGCTCGTATCGGTTCTACATCGACTTTCGGATTAAGTTAGAATTATGGATTAAGCCAGGCCGATGTCACTGTCCAATTCCTAAACAATTGCGTGATCATCTCCGAATTAGAACGGCTTGCGTTCTTATACCTCAGTGATATAATCGTGAGTACTGAGACATTCCACGAGTATAAAAAATGGCTTGCATGTCCGCTCAAATGCATACAAGAGACTGGACTGATTGTAAAGAAGGAAAACAGTGAGTTCTATAACAGCCATGTCAAATACCTCGGTGTATTAGTAAATCCAGAGGGATTGCGACTCAACCTAACCAGGATCATGACCAAAGACATGGCTTTCTTTATTGAAAATTCCTTGGAGACTTTGCTAGCATAGGAGAACGTCTGACAAGCCTAATGAAGAGACACTGACGTGTGCAGAAGACCACGAAAAGTTTTTAATTGTATAAATTCCCTTAGTGCTACTGCACCAGTGTCACAGAGATCACGATATAATACAAATTATATCGTACAGACTGATACAAGGAAAACAGGGCTTGGTGCCATGCTTTTGCAAATCATTGATAGCGAACAATGTGTGCTCGAGTTGGCGAGCCGCACTATGAAGTCAGTCGAACGCAATTATTGCGTTACGAAGCGTGAATGTCTCGCTCTGCTCTAGGCAGTAGGGCGGAATAGCCCTTACATAGAAGGTTATCACTTTAAAATAATAGCCGATCACAGCCGTTAGCGATGACTATGCAACTTGTGCGACTAGACTCAATATCTAGTAATATAGCAAAGGTCTTTCAGAATAGGGTCAAACGAGCTTTTCACCTAACGGGCTTGGTGAACTTGGGAGTCACCGATGCTGGGAGTGGAAAATCGGCACTTACTTCCTAATTACCGCAAACCCTTTACAAGTGGTTCAGTGATCACCACAGTCAAATCAATGAAACGTTCTGCTTTAATGGTCCGGGGGTTCGGCTTTATCGCCCGGCCAAGAGAAGGAACCACTCTATAAAAACCCCCCTAACCCTATATTGTATGATAGTTGCAATGGAAGATACATTTTATATACGCTCGTTATAACAAAACTTTGTCCTCCGAACGGGACGCGACAAACCGACGTCAGTAAGTGGACCTACGACAAATTGATAAAAAATACAAATGATAAGAAGAAAGTAGAGAAGGAAAAGGACTTCAAGCTCTAATACTGAACAAATTAAACAGGATTATAGAACCAAAGTTATTTCCAGGACAATCCGGTTTTAGGAGAGGGCGATCCACTGAGGACGCCATAGTTTAGTTCCGTAAGGGAATCGCGTAGAAAATATGTCATAACAATCTTCTTAGACATAAAGGGCGCCTTTGACAATGTCTGCTGGCCCGCTGTACTAACAGCACTAAAAAAGCAAAGCCTGCCCCAGGGGTCTCTATAAACTAAAAAGAGATTACCTGAAGGGCTATCGAGTCCTCATTCGAGATGGCTTTGAGGAAGTACAACTTGGAATCAGTAAGGGATGCTCGCAGGTATCTGTACTGGTCCGAACTCTGTGGAACGTTGTCCTTGATCCTCTTCTTTTGCAGCTCTCAAGACTATGGTGTAAAGTCATTGCCTTTGACATTGCACTCCTTGTAGAGGGAGACTCGCGTAGAGAGATTGAAAGGATAGTACAGAGTTATATTGAAGTAGAGGAATGCTGGTGTCGCCTCAATAAAATGAGGCTGACCTCTCAAAAGTGTTGATCTTGAAAGGCCGCCTTCACCCGCGAGCCCTTAGGCCCAGTATTAAGGCGCTTAGTACTATCTATGCCGAGCTATTCACACCTATCGCTGTTTATGCAGCGGCAGATTGGCACGAGTTGTTGTGTGTTGAACAGCAACATAAGTTGGTAAGTACACAAAGACACGCGCTCATTGGTGCGTACAGGAAAACCTCAACAGGCGCCCTAGCAGTGATAGCGGGAAAACTCCCCATCGCGCTAGAATGCAGGTGTAGAGCGGAACTGTTCGCTAATCGTAAAAAGGTAGCGTCACCTGAGGACCAACGTCACGCCGCGAGAGAAATATCAGAACGATATCTTGATGAATGGCAGGAAATCTGGGATAATTCGTTAAAAGTTAGGCTGACATATTCTTACCAGAAATAGGATAGAGGCAGATTGGATCATGCCGCCGCGACGGCTAATCCAATTCCTCACTGGACATGGAGACTTCGGGTCATATCTCTCTTGCTTTCATCTGAGAAAGAGCGATACATGCTGATGTGGGGAGGCGGACACACCAGAGCACATCCTGACCGTCTGTCCCAAATACGAAGAAAATAACTCCTCTATTGAGGTCCGAGCTCTATTGAGCCAAGCGCACTATAAGGCCTTCGAAAATCTAGTCATAGAGCTGATCCAGATCAAGGAATCACTCGAGGCGATAGAAAATCTGCTAGTAGCAGATAACATAGAGGAACCAGAATAGGTAGGTAGGGAACTGGCAGTTGGAATTGACGGACAAATATACACACAAGAAATAATCCTATACTGGAAAATTTTTATATGTATACACATAAGCAAAGGGATCATACTCATATACAAGTAGACCGGCACTATATACCGTCCTACAAAACTGTAAATTAAAAAACCGCAATAAACATAAATGGCAATCCAAAAATATATATACACGGAAACACAAATTTATTTATTCCTAAATAAGTAGACCGGCAGTATACACCGGTCTACAAGATGCAAATATAAATTAGAAAGAAGTAAAAAAAAGCAGCCTGTACACTGGTTAACAACTTTAATCTGAAAGTGCATGGTGCAATAAACAGTGGTTCGGAACCTACTATAAACTGTAGTTAACAAAAGTCGCATTGATGTACAGATCTGCACCAATAAGAAAAGATCAGCAAAAACGAAAAGTTTTGGAGCACAACCGGCCGATGAAGCGAAAGCTAGGTACGGCCGGGAATGTTCACGTGTAACAAAGCGACCTTTGCTTTTTTTGGAAGCGATGGACTCGATTAACATTCGATCAAAGAAAACAACTTTGCCAGTATCAAAATATTGTTGTCTACGCCAAGCGGTTACAATTGTGGACGAGATCGCAGAGCAAGCAATATAAAGGGCTATGTAAAAGTTGACTACAAGTCGGCCCGCAGCTACGGATATGTCTTCTAAAACGTTGAAAGTAGTATATAGCTTTTGTCAAGAAGAGCAAATGACATTGAATACTTTTTTTGAAATTATTCGACATGTTTATTCGATTAATTATTCATAAAGATATGTTTACTTATAATTCTAGTTACATTGATTGCTATTATAATTAATATAAAAATTATTGGAATAAAAGTTATTTAATTTTTATCATAATAATATTAAGAGAAAGACTAACTGATAACAAATGATTAATAATTAATAATGAATGAAATTCTAAAAATTTTTAAACCTAGCTTTTCAATATTTGTATAATTATAAATAATATAATTATTAACATTTTATTCTCATAATATATTAAAAAATCAAATTTAATTGTTGAGACGAAAATATTTCAAAATTTTATTAAGTATAAGGATAAATTTATTAAATCACCAATTATTATTAAAAAAATGATATATAATTGCAATCTTATAAAATAAAAGATTCTAATAATTAATAAAACTAGAATAATAAATAATGTTAATACATTTCTTATAATTAAAGGGTCTAAAATTATTCGTTTTGTATGTGTAAATAAAATAAATAAAATCTTTATTAAAACTAAAATACAAAACATTAAAAAGATTTCTTTCATATTAAAAATACTTTATTCAAAATATTAATACTTTTATGATTTGTAAAAGGTCAGTTCAATAATTGAGTAATTTTTTCGTTGTTAGTAAGATTTTCTTCAGGTATACACGAGGTGTGTTGAAATATTAAGTTGACTTTGAAAATATCATGGGCTACGTCCGTTCGATTATCGATTTTTTTATTTTGTATTGATGTAAGTGTACCGAGCATATATTTAGGACTTTAGCTATACAAGATTATTTGTTTGTCTGTGACAGACATACAAAGTTATAATTGTTCGTGTGCTTAGAGATTTTCTTTTACGAAAAAAATGGAGCAGTAAAAAAAGTAGTAAAGCAGTAAAGTTTGCATTAAATTTTGTGTCAAAAATAGAATTAAGTGCTCTAAAAGTCTTTTTGCTCTAAAAATTTTGAAAGTTACATACAGTGAGTCTACATTCAGTAAAAAGAATATATATAAGTAGTGCAAGTTCTTCCACGAAGGCTCAGAGGATGTCGCAGACGAACCTCGCCCTGGACGTCCTAGCACGTCAACAACAGATGAAAACGTTCAAGCAGTGAAAGATATTGTGTTAAAAAATCGTCGAATCAGTATCAGAGAAGTTGATACATATGTTGGTATATCAGTTAGCTCATGCTATGCTATACTTTCGGATGTTTTGGACATAAGACGCGTGTCAGCTAAATTCATTCCATATCTGCTTTTGATCAGAAGAGCCGTCGCATGACAATAGCTCAGCAGATGTTAATTGAAGTCAATAATGCTGCTGATTTTCTCAAAAGGGTTATATCTGGTGATGAATCGTGCGTATATGATTGTGCTAAAGCTTGACACTAAAGCCCAATCGTCTCAATGGAAGAGCCCAGAAGAACGATGACCGAAGAAAGCACAAGTTCGATCAAATGTCTACGATTTGCTCACCGTATTCTTTGATTACCGTGGCATACTGTGTCAGAAATTCTTATGAAAAAGCGTTCGCACAAGTATATTATATCTGAAAGGGATTAGTTTGAAGGGAACAAGATAAGTATTCTTTAATAAATAATAAGTGACCGTATTGTTTGAACACATCTCGTAGCTATATAGTCGATATGGTATGTGTGATCAGAAATTAGCGGTACACTGACAGCTCATAAAAGATTACTTATCGGCCGTCGGAATCGCCGTAAAGTGCAGATTTTTGGTATGAAGTAATATAAAATATATTTTACTGATTACCATTGAATGATATCAGATGATACTAACTATACACCTTTTTGTTCATAGTTGAATTCTGTATTTTTTATATTTATTGTTTGAAACATATTATTTATGCCATATAAATACTTCATAAAATTACTTTGTAGCAATTATTTATATATTATATGCGTCTCCAAACTACGTATTTGACAATAATATTTTTGTTACGCTTGCCCGAATATCTCTGTTAGCAGATAAGAAGAGGATACCCCGAACGATTTGAGCTAATCTATAATAAATTACTTTGGACCATAGGATCCTCCCTGAATTGGTCCACAAACTTAGCTTATTCTCTGTTCCTTTAGGATCTATCTCTCTCATCCTCTCTTTCTCTCTCTATATATATAGTGACCTCTAATTTGGTGGTCGTGTATTACACAATTTTAAAACCGCTGTTCGCGCGTGATCGTAAATATCACACTCACCAACACCGCGAGAATGCGCGCCCAGTAAAAAAGAAACGGAGCAACGAAGAGCAAAAGGAGCGAGCGCTCTTCCCTTCGCCACTTAGCCTTGGAAGCGACAATACTTATCTCTATCAGCAGCATACATATAAGCTGTGTACATGCCCTAATCGTTGTGAGACCTGAACCTGTCGACACCGCTCTCCCGTACTCCGGTATCCCGGCAACGAGCTCTGCCGAGGAAACCATAGCCAACATACATCCAGTGTAGAGGCGCACCTGGGTCCCCCCGGCAGCAGAAGATGACGGAGACATAAGAACGAGTGAGAGAGAGAGAGAGAGAGATATCGCTGCTAAAGACACCAGCAACGGACCAAGTGAGAGAGAGAGAGAGAGCAAGATAGCTGCGCAATACAGCAGGAACATCTTCACGGTAAGTAGTTTGTTCTTGTATATGTATTGTATTTTGCCAATGTAGTTGAGATTAGGCGTCATCTCCCCTTGGCCGCCGCCACGTGCCCAATAAGAGTGTACGCACATTTCGTGTCTGCAAAAAGGATATTCCCACGAGCGATTTTTCCCGTCTTCTTTTCCGTATTTTCCGCGTATTAGTCCACATAGAAACTTTGTATATTAATCTCCGTATATTTTCTCAGTACGTTACGGAACCCATGAGGAGTGGGTACCCTGCGAGCTACCGCATATGAATCTTATACTGGTGACTTATATGATAAATGATTTATCGTTGTTAATATCTGAGTACATCCGTTATTGTTTCCATCGTGCTTATTCTCTATTTTCCCCATTCTCTCTTCCTAATTGCTGCCGTCTCCAGCCTGTGCACACAGTGGAGCACACACAAACACATATATAAGTCAGCAGATATACGATAAGTGTAAATCTAATTCGTTAATCATAATATATATTAAAATTTTCGAAGCTAGCTAAACCAACGTAGGTGCATAACTTATTGAATTTATAATAATTAACTATATTTAATTTTCAGCTACTATAATTCAGCAGTCCATAAGGATTCCTAAGAAACATAGACATATAGAAGAGCATTTCGTATGAGCGGGTTATAAACTTATATATTAGAGCGCCCGTTTAAATGGACGTTCTGTAGTCAATATTGAAGGACAGAAATAAATCTAGAGCTATCTCTCTTGCTCTGAACAAAAAGTAGGAAAACATCCCAACAATAGCAATGATATAGAGTCTAGGAGAAACGTATATTCGTGTTGCATATATTTCTACTGCTACTGTCCATTTGTTTTCATTTTCTTCCTATTTCCTTGATTGTAAGAGAAAGATAGCACGGCTTGAGAGAAAGATAGACGACTATATTGTGCTTTGAATCTAGTTTACTCCGTATGTTATCAAAAATATAGTTCGTATGGATCTGTAAGATGACGTTATCATTCAAATTTCATGGATAAATATCAGCTGTAATTAAGTTTCACCAGCATGCCAGGTACATTGCCAAGTGTTCCTATAGATGGGTATATCAAGAACTAGAATAGGTTTCCCTTGTATTCGGATGCATTTTACGGCCTGACTACTTTGTGCTTATGTGAACATCTTAACCAATAGAATAATTTATTTTAGTTATGGAAAATACTCATGTTATATTTAATTATTAACTATTTTTGATGAAACTCATAAGTACAAGATTAATAAAATTAAACGTGTTAAATTTTCTAATTATAAATAACGTAACATAAATTATGGCATTTTTAAGAAGTTGTCACTGCAATTAAAATATGTTTATTAATATATATAATGAAGCACATATATATATAGTAATTGAAGAAAAATTTTTCAGAGTAATATTTAGCTACAATAACATAATATTTATTTTGCATTGGAAAACTGGCGATTTAAAATATATTTTATTTGTTTTAATTTTCTGAACATATACAATGAGTGTGCGGGCACACGTGTGTATGATATATATATATATATATATATAGTGACGTAGTGGTCCTTTCCCTGGCGACCGACACAGAATATTTAAATACGCAGCACCTACCTGCTGGCTTCTCCGACTGCTGTCGACCAGTCCTCTCTTCATGAGGAGGTCCGCTGATGAAAGCGGGGTAATGCTAAAGGGGGGCGGCATTCAATAAATATACGCCTCGATCACCGTAAATGACTTCATTTATTATAAAGAATAGCGTTATAATGATTTCTGACCGCACTCTCTCTCTCTCTCTCTCACTCTCACACACACTCGTATCCGAGCACACATACTCTCGGGCTCGCGGCGCAAACGCACCTCGGCTATGCGGTGTCCACGCACTCTATATCTCTCTCTGAATCACAGTCCCGGGTCTCGCTGTTCGGTTCTCTCTCACATCTCTCTCTCCCCGCACTCCTTTAGGGGCACACGCACTCTCATTCTCTCTCACATGCGGCAGCTCACGGTCTCCGCTCACTCGCTGTGGCCTCTTCTTCTCGGACGACACCCGCGTCCTCGCACTCACAGCTCGCTTCGCGCGCGCAGGTTTTTCACTCGTGTACTCGCCGCTGTCGCACCGCGGTCGGTGGCCCGGGCTTACCCTACGCAGTCGCTTTCTCTCGGTACTCACCGTGCGAGGCTGTCACCTCTGTCGATGGAAGGCGCCGGCGGGTGCTCACTCTTCCTCTTCCTTCGGGCTGGATGTACTCGGCTCAAATGAGCCACCGTAGCCCACCCCTCGTCCGGGTTGGTGTTGATTGGCTTGGGTGAACCGCTGGCGTCCCTCTCTCTCTTTCTCTCGGAGTCGGCTGGGCGGAGAACAAGCAAGTCGTCGGTCTCGCGGTTGTCTCGCGCTTTTGCTACACGAGCACCTCAGATGCGTTTTTCCATTCGAATCTCGTCTCTAGGAGTCAGTAAAGCTCCGAATACTTAGGTACAGCGGGTAGAAAAAATTGAAAAACTCTCTTTACCTCGACAGCTCAACGAGTAATAATCAAGCCTGGTCTGTATGCGTCTTGTCCCATCCCCCTCTCTCCTCCGGGCCCTGCTCACCTCACTCGCTCTTTCGCGCGGCGGCGGCGTACGTATTTTGCTCTCTCTACCGATACGGCGCGCACGCATCAATTCGTGCTCATCATCTTTGATCCAATCTTCCTGCTGTGGCTGAGTTCGACGGCACCTCGAAAGAATGAATCACGCGGTCGGAAGCCTCTCTCGTTCGCGGACTATTCGCTCTATCGGTTTCCTAGTCTTCTCTCATTTCTTTTCCTAGACTGAACTGTTTCGTATTGAATTATTTTTTCTTACCCTTAAAGTATTTCCCCACATACAACTCCTACTTCATTGTTTCTTACCTGAGTTTTCTCTCGGGCAAGGCTATCCATTTGCTCTGTTCTGTCTCTACTCTCGGGCTATTTTGTCTTCTTCTCTCTTCTTTTTTCTCTCCTGGGCTACGCGCCCTGCTCTACAGGCTAATTGGTGTCGGTCTACTGGTGCCGCGCCAAAAGTTCAGCCAGGCTGGCCTCCATCATCACGCTCTG
Organism: Sycobia sp. Sy_11; assembly: GCA_018907035.1. Lineage (NCBI taxonomy): Eukaryota > Metazoa > Arthropoda > Insecta > Hymenoptera > Epichrysomallidae > Sycobia > Sycobia sp. Sy_11. The sequence continues at coordinate 1,526,881 of JACCIC010000135.1, read as the reverse complement.
CACCTCAGTCGGTAGGTCGTCCAGTTGCTGCCATGCCTCTAAAAGTCTCCATCGTTGTGCCACGGTTACGGTCCGGTTGACCCCTGTCCAAATCTCGATTGGACGACCGCGGAGTGACGCTGAAATATACCTGGTGCTGCGCAGCAGTCTTCGCTGTTCTTCCACCGACGGTTCCGTCGCGGGCTCCTCTCGTTGGCCTTGGGGGTTGGCTTACTGCCCTCGGCTATTGAATCGGCCAGATGGTTCGTGCTTCATCCGCCCCCTTTCGCACGCGGTAGACCTCCGCGCAGGGCGAGCACGCATCCACCAGAGCACGCTTCCACCGGCAGTTCGCGCAGTAGGATTGTAACGGCCTGGGGCAACGGCTGCTATAGTGCCCCCTGCCAACAGTTAAAACAGCTGAACGGCGGCGGGTCCACCTTCGGATCGGTCTTCACGGCGGAAGCCCTCGAACATGGTTCCTCGTAGCCGTACTGGTAAAAACGACTTCTTCTTCCTGGGCCGCCCCTCCGGGCACTGTGTCTCGCGGACGAACGGCTTAGCTCGCCATTGGCCTGTCTCACTATGAGGCGCCCAGGCGGGTGACTCCGGAGGCTCTTCCTGTGCCATCCGTGGCGTCTCGTAGTCCCCTTCTTCCAGATGTTGTTTCGGGTTGTAGCGTCACGGCCGACCGTTTTTGCCTCATCCTGGGATAATTCTCGTCCGTCGTGCGTGGTGAGCGCGGGGACTCTCGGAACTCAGAGCCTCGCTTCTCGGACGTTACGGATCCTGAGTCCTGTTGAGCGGGTTCCGGGCCCTCTGCCCCATGCGGGCTGCTTCTCGGAGTAACCTCTCCCCCCTCAGCTCGACGTCGATCGGGCCACTACGTCCCCGTCTACGTCAAGTCTCGTTTTCCCACTGTGCGCGTCTTCCAGCACAATTCGTATATGTCTAGAACGTCACATCACGCGTTTGGCAGACTTGACAAATTTCTCCTTCTACCATTGGTCGTTTTGGCCATGACTACCATCGGCACAGTACCGTACTATCCTCAACTAGTTGACACGTAAAGCAATGTCGACGCAGGGACTCTGACGCTCCGTGCCCCGATACGTGGCAAGTATAGCATACGCCAGCAAACATTGAATCATTTGACGAGGACATTGGTCTTCTCCCGGATGTATTCTCAAATTGTATCCCTGGCCTAATTTGCGACTTATTCGCCGGTCGCGGTATACATCATCTCGTCCATCTAATCGGCCCTTGCGTGCCGCCTAGACTATTATTTACCTTTCAAACGTTATTGATCAACGGTTGGCTCTTGACAATCTCTGCCCAAGTCTCTTGCTTTGAACTAGTTGCACGCGTTTCATTCTCCTCGACTGCGGCGACTTGTCGATCTCGTTTCTTCCGTCGTCTTCGACGCTCTTTTCTGCTGTGACCTCGATCCGTATCACTCTCGGACGAACTGCTACCGGACGATTAGCTCTTCGTATTAAGAGGCGTTGGTTTCCTTGACCTAAATTTAGGTGCATGGTATATGGTGATATCTGGCATTTATCCTTCGGTGGAGCGGAGTGTATCTCTTACTCAATTCCTTAGTCAATTTCTTTTTACAATCTGCGACCGTACTTCTCTACGTTATCCAGAGAATACATCGATTTTTTCTTAGATATTTTCTATATATCGGCCGTAAATTGCGATAGAGTATCTCCTATAGCCGTCACACCGAAGGTTTCCTATTGAATCGGTGGATAATGATGCTCAGCCTTGCCAGGTACTGGATAATGGTTTCGCCATCCCCTTGTGTTTGTACCTTCAGTTTGCTCCATAGTTCGTCCCGATCCAGGAAAGACAGAATACTCCTTCGAGTACTGGTACCGTAGACGACATTTGAAATCTCTCCACGCGCGCACTTCATCTCGAATGCTCCTACACCAATTTCGATCTCCGCTGCGTGCACATGGCATGGCTTTGAGCAAGGATTCTTCCTATATTTCCAAACTTCTTTGGTAGTCGATTAATTCTTCTAAATATTCCTGCGAGTCTTCATAATATTCCTGTGCAAATTGTATTCTCCAACTTTGCAGTATCCATATATCGCTGTGTACCGTTTGAGGTGACCGGTGCTTCCTCTCTGGCGGTCTTTGTCTTACCGGGATTCGTGCTAACTTCGAACGACTTCCATCAGTCTGGCTTTTTACAGTACTATTGTCTGCAGGCCGAAACGCCTCGCTCTGGCTATCCGATGAGTCGTCGGACAAGCTATCACCTTTGAATCGTTTGCCAGATGATGATTAGAACGCTGCCGTAGATGCGTCCGTCCTTTCGAGTATACCGCATTGCCTTTCGATTTCCCGATTTCTCGTCTACGTTACGTCTTGGAAGCTTCTTTATTGGTTGTAGCTGACTCATTAGATTGCGTACTATCTTTTTCATTCATTTTTTCGTGTCTCGTTGACCCACTGGTCCCGGATACATCTGCTTATTGATTGTATTTATCAGGAGTTGCCGTGGTACGCATTGACTCAGTAAGCTCTCCCTCACTTTTCGCTGGTATCGGTGCTTGTTGTCACCCTGATACACTTTCGGTCCGGCTGAGGCTATGCTCCATTATGTTATATTGTAAGACTGATGGATGCACCAAATGTATTATCTGGTCCGTATCTCTCGGCGTGGGGATCTCCATGGGTATCCGCGGCAGCTGTGTCTCACGGGATAAGCTCGTTTGTAATCCCATCAGTCGTGGATCTTGGCTGTATGCAGGGATCCACCCGCATGGCCAATACACATTACTGCTTCTAGATAGTGCCCATGGTGGTAATCCTCTATGTCCATGTCTCTGCGTCACGGCATTTCGCGGAATACTGTCAAGGATGCCGTGACAATCGTTGTGATTACATCCATCCGACTAAACATGGCTGCTGGTGCGCTCACGGCCTCGGTGATGGCGGTCGATGAGCTTGGTCCCAATAGTAATATGGCAGCATTTCCTCATCCGTATTCTCTTCTGTGTTCTCGTCCCATTCTGGGTACCACAGTACGTCTTCTCGGGTTCCAAGTGCTTTGCACGCGTATCATAGCAGTCGCTCTGCTAAGACCAGTACATCTCCTTTCGGGCGAAGGCGTAGCTCTCGTAGCTTATTCGCTAGACTTTCCTGACTCTCAGCTCTTAAGTTCCTTAGCCTATGCCGCATATCCCTATCACCTGTGAGCATTTCTCGCATGAATCTCTGGTATTGCTCCGATTGTTTACTTTGCCCCTATACTATCCAAAATTTTGTAATAGTTGAAAAGAAAAAAAACTGGGGTTTAATTTTAAATACTTTGTTTCTTAATATATATGACTACACGACCATCTTACCTTTGAAAGAGTCAGAGTCAAAATGCCTGATTTATCGGGCGAGCGATCGTTTATATAGCGCCTTCCCTTCCCATGCATCGAATTTCTACAAAAGATAAATTTTCCCACGCGCGTGCACAACCTCCGAACTCTATAAGCTACCAACGCAGCCTCACGGTCACTGTAATAACAGTGCACGTATGAGAAGATTAAAATTTTTATATTATTTTCTTGTAGCAGAATCATCGGTCACTTCACATGTTTACAGTTACGACTTTGTTCGCAATATCGTTTTACAATACGGCTTAATCTCTATATCTTATTTCAAAAAACTTAAACATTAAACCTAAATAATTCACTATTTATATTATTTTTAATTTCTACACACTTATTCTGTTAAATAAAATAATTTAACTTATTCTGTTAAATTATTCTGTTCGTAACAATAGTAATAAATATTAAATATTAAATCAATAGCAATAAAATTCTATTCAATATTGAATTAAATTCAATCATATATTTAATGATAATAAGATATATTATTTTTGTAAATGAGATAAATATTTTATATGATTTATATTATTTTTTGAATTAATTTATATTATGTTCATCCATTCACGCCTTTATATTATATTACATTTTATCAACCATCAACTCATCAATTTTAAAAAAGAAAATTCTCGCGACTCGGGCACCAATTTCCGGATCGAGTCGTAGAAAAATCCCACGTCCTGACACATTCGGCCGTGACTACTGCGCTGACCTACTTCTCGAGCGATTAGCTGCGGACTGACTGACCCGCCGCTAGTTACTACTACTGAGGATCCCCCTATCGCGGACCTAACTCGGCCCATCGCTTAACGTCGACGGCAGCGTTCGCGTCGCACCTCACTTCTCTGCCGGTGCGCTTGCAAAATGACTTCGGTCACCTCGCGCCGTGCACGTCGCGTTTGCTTGGTGACCGACTTGGGCCTACACGCGCACAAAAATGGCGGACTTCCCGCACCGCTTGCCGTCGGTACTCACCGTACGAGGCTGTCACCGCTGCCGATGGAAGGTGCCGGCAGATGCTTATTCTTCCTCTTCTTTCGGGCTAGATGTACTTGGCTCGAATGAACCGCTGTGTCGCTCCTCTCGTGCGGACTGGTAGTGATCGGCTCGGGTGAACCGCTGTCGTTCCTCTCTCTCTCTCTTCCTCTCGGGGTCGACTGGGCGGACGTCCAGATAGGTCGGCGGCTTCGCGGTTGCCTCGCGCTTTCACTACACGAGCATTTCAAACGCATTTTTCAGCTTGAAGCTTGTCTCTAGGCTCCCGTAAAACTCCGAATACTTAGGTACAATGAGCAGAAAAAACCGAAAAACTCTCTTTACCTCGACGGCACAACAAGCAATAATCAAGTCTGTTCTGTACGCATCTAGTCCCTTCCCCCTCTCTCCTCCGGGCCCTGCTCATCTCACTCGCTCTTTCGCGCGGCGGCGGCGTACGCATTTCGCTCTCTCTACCTATACGGCGCGTGCTATCGATTCGTGCGTGTCATCTTTGCTCCAATCTTCCTGCTGTGGCTCTGTTAAACGGCACCTCTAATCTTCTCGTAAATGTCGTTCCGGGATACTTGGTTAGCGTACTTCGCCGCCTCGACACGAAACTACAATATTTCTCCGTAAAAGCCGAATGCAAAATGTAGACATATCTGTATTTTGTATATTTTCCTATTTTAAATTTAATATCATGAATATTTAGTTAGTGATACATACTAAGATTGTGTGTATACCCTTTTTTATACAGAAATGATGATATGTACACATTAATTTCAAAATTATTAATAAACAACTTATTCCTATTCTTCCATCGATTTTTTTTATTTATAAAACATAGCCCGTGCCACTCACAAGATAATAGAGGATATATACTTCGAATTTCAGAGCAATCAGTTCACTTGTTTTTTTCTTTATCTTGTTCATTTATTGTATTGATCAGATTTAAAACACTATGTCACGTCACCAGTTACAATAGTATTGGTTACAAATATTTTCTCGATGTGTCTTTCGTTTACCACTTCTCTCGGTTGACGCAAACATTCGTCATCATTCAGGTCTTCCCTGCCGTCTTTGGAACGCCAAAAGCACTCATTAATCATTGCACAAGATAAACAAGGACTATTATAAATTCGTTGCATCATTTTATGTGTTTCAGTAAAATTTTTGCCGAGTTTAAAAGAGAACTTCATGTTAGCTCCTTACTTAATGATCATTCTTCGACAAACAAACAAATCACTCTTGTCAGTTCAGGCATAATAACTTCGCTTCTATTACTTTGAATGTCGTTCAATTTCGGCAGAATGTATATAGAAAATGTCCCTTTTGAACGCTTATGATCGTAAATAGGTGGCGTCACTATTTGACCCCTTGTCAAAAAGACTGGTATTTTTTTAAATTGATCTTCTAGTAGAGAGAAAACTATAAAAATAGCGCAATAGAATTCTCTACACATCATGAAATGGGTATTACTAGGGCAGACTGTTGTATTATGAATTGTACATCTACAAGAACTATGCATTCTAATTTAGGGTGTCATAAATCCCTGAAGCTGGTGTTGCTAAAGTGGAAAGATAAAATTTGTTTAATAATATTGAAACGATAGAGAAGCATGAAAAATGAGCAAATAGATAAAAAATTATATCTGACAACAGACACTTATTTGTATGTTCATTGTATTTTGATGCAAATGATTATTAAATTAAACTTAACATTTTTAATGCATAAATTAAAATAAGTCAGCAATGAAATATAATGTTATTTTTTACAGATGCACATGCTAAGCTAAGAAAACTGAAAAAATGCACTGCCAAAATCATTATAAACGATAGAGTTGAGCAGAGAAAACAAAATAATATTGATAACAGAAAAAGAAGACAGATTTGTTATGTAACTTATATATTATATGAGAAAAGAAAAACTGGTTATACATTTGTAATTGAAAGAATTGTCCATCGCTGGTCACTACTTTCTTCCATCTTCCGGGCAGCAAACGAATTCCGCATTGAAAAAACTGGTTATTTTTTGAAGCGATCCATGAATCTATCTAATTGTTTACTTCTTTACAAAAAGTGGCTGTCCTACTTCATTGTTTGGGAATGTATAAGCAAGTAGGACATAAACAGCTTCTAAGAGAAATATCGATAAGCTACAACGATCTCACCAAGTCTATAGTTTGATATACTCTCAAGCAAGTAGAATAAATGTATTTAACAGCAGTCTAGCAGCTCGGAGCTCGAAGGCATACCTTACTTATAGTTTTCTGTGTCCAAATTTGATTGCGGGTAGAAAATTAAGGCATAAAAGGCCAGCCTTTATCGATAGTATTAGAACTTATATTGACATTTCCTGGTCTATTTCAGTAAAGCAAAACTGAATGCCAATTCCCAAGCATATGCGACTTGAAACTTACTTTTATAATGTAACTGGCGCGAACATGCCGCGCACCTTGAACGAACAATTCCGTACGATACGCAAAAATAAACAATAAACGCTATAAATCAAGAACATAGATTTGTTTGAATGTCGTGCTAATAGATTAGCTAATGTATTGTCATGAACTGGAAGCAAATTTAATTTGTTGACTGGTCGCTTGTATTCAAAAGTATAAAGTATTGTAAGTGACTACTCTCGTCAAATTAAGGAATGAAATGCAATTTCATCAGATCTTTCGCCAAAGTAGAAGCAATCATTTACCCTGAAGCAGAAGCTTTTGTAAAGAAATACTGAATTCAAGCTTCACTAGCTAAAACCGTTCTGCCATTATTACTGTAAATTACTTCACAGAGATCTTGACGAGAGTAAATCTCCGAAACGCAGGTAGAAATGCTTTTATGGTAAGATCAGATACTAATTCCAAATCAACTGCTTTAATGGCCAAAAATACAAACGCTGCCAGATACCCTTGAAAGGACTTTTGTCCTCTTGTAGAAGAGGCCTGAATCCAAAAAGAGTCTGCGAAATCAACTCCAGTGTTTTGAAAAGAACGAGCAGGTCTTGCTCTAATCACAGGGAATGATCCCATCAACTACTCCTGAATACAAGTATGATCTCGAGTACATGTGACACATTGACGAAATATTTAACTAATAATATTTTGAAAATAGACTGTCCAGAAACGATTACCATATCATCCACATCGAACGAATAATTTTGTACAACACGCAAAATTAAATGACGAACAGCACTTTATCGCTGGTATTCAGAAGTAACTCTTCTGGTTCGAAAAGCTCAGATACTTCTGACAAAATAAAACGCTTTGTGGTTGACATAGGTGCTAAAGACAATTAAACTTCAAAATGAGAAGCATCATCAACAGGCGTCCATAGTAACCCAAGTGACCAAATAGTTTCCTTCTCATTTAAGTCTTTAAAATTGTCTTGATAAATAAATAAATTGGAATTTCTATAATTTGCTGCGCATTTTCTAACAGATATGCCAACAGAACTAAGCACTTCAGTAAGCTCATGATATGCTTGTACAGTTCATCCATTGCATCTTTGCCAGCTAAGAAGTCATCAACGTATCTATTTCTGCGAATCATTGTGGATCCAATTTTATCTGAAGTGCAACCAAATTATCTAATTCTTCTAAGTAAGCATTTGCCAAAATTGGAACTGTTACTGTTCCATATATCACGGTAAGCAAACGCCAAACTTAAAGACGTATAATTGGATCAAAACAGCAGTAGATACGTTACCATTTATTATCAGTAAGATCGATAAGCATTTGACGGAAATTTTTAACTATCACATACAAATATATATTTAAACAACTAGTACCTAATAATAATATGGTGATGTCTTCCTGTAGCTTTGGACCAGAATATAAAAATTTGTTTAATGAATTTCCGGCTTTATCCTTTTGTGAACCACTAAAGACAATCGTTATTTTTTTGCTACCATCCTGCTTGAATACTGGATGATGAGGCGAAAAGAATCCGTCATAAATCTTGAATTCATCTGATGGAAAAAGTTCCATATGCCCAAGGTCGACATATTTATGCAATAAAGCATGCTAAGCGGTGTAAAGTTCAGGTTTTTTACGAAAACGACGTTCTAATCGATTCATACAAGCTTTGGCAATTATGTCTGAACTTGTGAACTTAGGCTGCTTGCAAAAGGATACTTTAACTATAAAGCGACCATCAGAATTTTTACAATACTTAGTTGTGTAAAATCATTACAAAGCTTATGATCGACTGCTAAATGATGTGCCTTTGTTTCCGTCGTATTTTTGGTGTCTGCGTTCCTGATTAAAACCCAGCCAAAAACAGACGGCAGTGCCACCGGACCAGTATACGGCGATTGAGCTCAATGTATTTTTGACAAAAGCACAGCGCCATAAAGAGATGAGTTCAGGGTGCAATCTACCGTATTTGGTTGTCCAAAGTGTAGGCTATCTAAGTGCAGCCCATGCATCTGGTCACAATGTCCAGAAACAATTTTGTCTCTTGGCAGTAAATTGGAGATACGCTTCACTACTAAGGCTCTAATATTAAGAGAAAATTCTGGATTTATTAGAGATTTTAAAGTAACCTTTATTTCAGCTCGAGTGATTGCATTAGTACTGCGGTTCAAATCAGATACGGCAATGTTTACGAGCTTAAAGTTTAAAGATAGTATTTTAGCTATATTTTCAGATAGGAAAGATTTTTCGGCGCAATAATCTAATAAGACTCGAGACGTAGTACGGGCACCTTCTGAGGATACAAGGACCACTACTGCAGTAGCTAACAACGATTGAGAAATTCTTTTATCTGAAAGTGATATATATATATATATATATATATATATATATATACCGTATAATGAAGCGAAGTCGACGGAGCGGCTTTCGTTTCACCCAGACTGACAGTTGGTTTACTACCGAGTTCCTCAGTATGAAGCTTCGTATGATGTTTGCAACCGCTTTTGAGCGACAGTTTTCAACTCTATGCTTAGAGCTTAGACAACTGAAACAGAGATTACATTATGTTGCATGTTCTTTCCTATTGGCTGGTACAAGATCTGCGAGCTGTTTACAATAGTTCACAAAATGCGATTCTTGACAAACAAGATGTAGCATTATTTTTTGATCATTAGTAGTGACGTGTGTCAATGTATTTTGATTAAATAAACTAGATTTTTTCCAGTTCTGGTATTATTGTTCATACGATTTTTCTCACTGTAGCTATGTTTAGATTTGATATACTCATCCAAGTCTTCGACGATATTTAGGCTTTAAATCTTAGCTTCTAAGAATTTTTTAAACGCTATAAATTTTGGGAACTCTTTATTGCAATTTCATTTGACTAAAAGTGACCACTCTAGTCGTGTCGCTGATGGCAATTTATTTTCAATTAATTGAATAAATATCATGCCCCAATGTTCAACTAGCAGTTTTAGAGAGATGAACACATTTTTAGTCTCCAAACAGTATTCAATAGTTCACTTAAATGTTCACCAGTTTTCTTAGAAAATGATGGAAGGCACACAAAAGTATTAAAATGGGTAGACAATCATAATAGAGGATTATCTTAAGGACTACATAATGCCTCCCAAGCCGAGAGGAAGTTCTCATCCACCAAATCAAAACTCTTCAATTTTGAAGCTGCGTCGCCTTTTAATGCATTGATTAAGTGCTGAAATTTCATGATAGTAGGGATCATAGTATCGTGTAACACAAGGTGTTACAATACTATCGACGCGTCGACCGGTTGAGTTGGTTTGACGGGTTTCCCTCGGCGGTGGGGATCCTAACTAGTTGACGGAACAAGTTCTCTAGAAGCATTTTAATCGCTTACCAGATGTGTCGTTACTTTGGATTCAACAAATGGCTTCAGATGTTCAGCATGGATTAACTCTTCTATCAGCCCTAGGTCATCAACTAGCTTGTATATAATTGGGCCCTTTATCTCCATAATTACATACGAACCCACATACTTAACGATCAACTTTGATGTTATTTCTTGCGCGGCAGAAGATAAAATTAGGTTTCTTTTCCATACCTTATCTTCGACATGATATGGCAACGATATAATAAGCACGAAGACGAACATCACAATACATCCCTTGACGCTCGTGTTGCTCTCGCGACCGTGTTTTTGCTGACTCCTGAAGCTCTGATAACCTTCTTAATTTAATTAACCAGGCCTGCCGATTTTCGCTCTCAATATTTTCAAACATGAGATTATCTAGATCACGGCGGAGCATTCCCGGCGAAATCAACTTTAGCCCAAAATTTAAAATCGTTGGTATATAGAAGAATGAATGAGTACATGAATGAGGCGTAGTATTGAGAGAGAAGTGCAATTCTAGTAACTTCTCATCCCAAGAATTGTGGTTTTCACCTAAAAACGCCATAGTCTGGGTTTCAGAGTTTAGTTCACCATCTCCACTGGGTTACCCTGTGGATTATATGGCGGAGTGAACGAATGATGAATATGTATCTCTTCGAGATACTCATCGATTGTTCTATTCTTGAACTCCCTGCCGTTATCCGACAGGAATAACTGTGGAGCTCCGATTCTTAGTATGAGTAACTCCTTCAAGCCTTTTAGGATTACTGGTCTATTTGCTTCACGGAGCGGTATATACTCAACCCATCGTGTAAAAAGATCCTGCAGGACTAGAACCTATTTCTAAGCTATCTTGTTGCGAACTAATGGTCCTATTATATCTCTTGCAATCATCTGCCCAGATCTATCCAACACTCTCTGACCGATTAAACCTGTAGATAACCTCTATTCTACTTTACACTGCTAGCATATAGGACAGTTTCTTATATACTCTTCCACTGTCTTATAACAGCCGGACCAGTAGTAATACTAGATTACTCTAGCGTAAATTTTCTTCCGCCCCGGATGGCCTATCGCACTAAGATCATGACATTTTCTTAATACCTCGCTACGTTTCTCTTTAGGTACAACGTTTTCCAGACGTCTGCATCACCAATGATCATCTCTAAAATTTCATTTAGACGGTAGGAATAAATTTATACACCAACTATCTTCCACTTAGGATAGTCGTTCGGACTTTTTCGAATTCTATCTAACCAGTCCAAATACCATTGGTCTTGGATTATCTCGGCCCAAGTTACTGTAGCACACCTGGTTTCATCTAGTTCTAACAGGCTATAAGTTACTCAGCAGAAACGTTCAGAGTTTCGGACTCCTCGTCGTTTTGAAAAAATTGGATAATATCATTTAAATCTCAGTAAAAGTATATATATATATATATATGTGTGTGTGTGTGTGTGTGTGTGCCAAAACACACACACACGCACACATACACATAATACTCGCTACACTTATCAAAAATTATATTAGGTTGTCAAATATCTCCCTTCCGCTTTTTTGCTCTTCATTCTATACTTTATAAAAAGTGTTACAGTGGTCGAATTTTCTTCAAATATATGCCGTTTTGTTCGATAATCTGTTTCCATCTAGACGGTAACTTCATAATACCCCTCTCGTAGAAACAACTCTCCTTATTTGCGAAGAACACGGACAGACACTTTTCACAAGTCTCTTTTGAGTCCAACTTTACACCACCAAGGGCGTTCGACATGGACAGGAACAGGTGGTGATCACTTGGTGCTATGTCCAGGTTATATGGTGTATGCGATAAAACCTCCCATCCGAACTCCCGTAGCTTCTGATGAGTCATCAACGAAGTGTGTGGTCTGGCGTTGTCCTGGTCGAACACTACACCCTTCCTGTTGGCCAATTGTGGATGCTTCTGGTCAATATACTGTTTCAAGCGTTCCAGTGGTTCGCAGTAGATGGTAGAATTAAGCGTTCCAGTAGAGCGTAGAATTAAGCCTTCCAATCCCAACAAACACACAGCAAAACCTTCCTGGCCGTCAATCCCGGTTTGACCACTGTTTAGGACGATCCATAGGCCTTGAACGACGATGATCGTTTTCGCTCGATATTGTCGTATATGATCCATTTTTCGTCGCCAATCACCATCTGCTTCAAAAATGTGTCGAGTTCGTTCCGTTTCAACAGCTCATCGCAGGCGTTGATTCGGTCCAGAAGGTTTTTTTGCGTCAAATAATGCGGCACCCAAACATCAAGCTTTTTTGTAAATAGCCTTCTTCAGGATGGTTTAAAATGGTTTGGTGACTAACTCGCATATCCTGGGCGATGTCACGAGATACCGCATACCGGTCTAACTTGCTAAATTCCATGATTTGATCGGCATTCGTCGTCACAGGTCTTCCGCCGGCTGGCTTACCCATGGTATCGTTTTCTCCGGCTCTGAATCGTCGAAGCCATTCCTCTGCGGTTCGAACTGATAGCGTGCCATCCCCCAAAACACCATTAATCTCACGGAACGTTTCTCTACTGGATTTACCTTTGCCGAAAGAAAACTTTAAAATAGCGCGAATTTCGGCGTTAGTGAACTCCATGTATACACCTCTATAACTTTTGAACACAATATCCAAACTAATCATGCATAGCATCTTTTTGTACGTTATGTTAAGACCTTTCAAATGACGTGTAGTATTGCCAGATATGATCTCTGTAGCGCTTTGTACATAACCGCAAAGTTTATAAGACAAAAAGGCGGAAGGGAGATATTGGACAACCTAATAATAAAGCTACGTGCTTGAAAAGTCTGTAGCGCAATACATTCTGTTTAGTTCTGCAAACTACCACAATTAATTTCGCTAGTAGTCGCTGCAATCGATTCGATATATCGGCTCAAAAACATAGTGCTAGGATACCTCTTTATCTGTACGTAAATTGATGCGCTAATTTCGTATCGATCAAACCTAGCAATATAGTATGAATCATTGCAAAAGATATATCTTTATATTTTGGAGTAACTTAGTTCCGGTTTTACGTCATTTTGAGCTCAAATAAAAAGAGAGATGAAGATTTCTCTAAGGTCAGGTGGAGAATATACCTAATTGAGAGTATAATTATGTCTATTCACAATCAAACAAGTATCAGATTCAGATGTAATACCTCGGGCTACTCTTCGATATAATTTTTGTTTGAATATACGATGACCGTGACTCGAATGACCGTGATTATGAGCAGTTATGGCCGATCAGACTCCAGATTTGGATGCAGCTCACACCTCAAAAGCTGAGAATATGATTTTATTCCTATTTTACCGAACTAAAAATCTTTCATAACCCTCCAGGGCCGGAGAGCCGATTATCGGCTCGGTTCATAATAGGATAATTGTGCATAATGAATAAGTGATACAAGATATGAATTTGGGCACTTTCAAAGGAAGTTTCGAAACCTTAAAAGCTGGTCTTTTAAAATTTAAGCCCTTTTGAATTGTTTTTGACACAAATAATTTTTGGTCAAGGATATGGTGTTTATTTAGAAGAATTTTGAAGAAGTTGTTTAATTGAAATTCTTTCCTTCTAATTCTCATGAATGTTTCATTAGTTAAGTCTAAGAGAACATTTTTTGGAGAGTTATTATGTTTCCCAGCGTAATTCTTAGCGCTGAACTCTGTACTTTAAACTTTTTTCTGGAATTTAAAATTAAATCCATACATTATTTGTAATCCTCAATCTAAGATGGCTCGTATAAAGCCTTTATTCACGTTTGAAAGATTTATTATCTATGATTACATTGTATGGTGGATATGACTATTATAATATTAATATGTTGGGATGCTTTTCTTGTGTGTATATTATGTGAGGGTCCTATGTCAAATTAGATTATAGATGATTTCCCAAGAATGTACATTGATTTATTGATTCTATTTATTTATTGTTAAGAACTCTTTTATTTTGTAGTTAAACAGAGTTGACTTTAGGTAGTTGTATTTTGTGAAAAGGCAGAATTTTGATTTATCTATTAATATATTAAGTGATTTATTATGTAACCAGTTGTTCTATTTGTTGAGATTAAAGTAGAATGCGTCGGTAATATTTTTGATGTAGTTTTGCGAATGGCTAGTTGATATGCCATCTACATACATTATTATTTTTGCGTCATTGTCAATAGTTTTTTTAATATCTTGTAGGTATAAGCAAAATAGTAGTGGGGACAGTATGGATCCTTGTAGTAGTCCTTTAGTAACTAGATAGTTTCCAAGATATACATTATTGTGATATTTTGGTAAAATTGAACACAAATACAATAATGTTCGATAGTATTCCTAATTTAGTGAGTGTCCTAACAAGATTGTAAGATCCATATTATTGAAGGTACCTTGTATATTAATGAATGTAGTGCTAGTATATTTTTTCAAACTGCTTAGCGTGATATGATTCATGACGTGTGTTACATTATCTATGCATAAGGTACGTTTTGTAAATCCTATTTGAAAGGAAGAAATGATTTTATTCTGGTCAATTCAGCAATACAATCTATTAAAGATGAGCCTCTCAACAATTTTTAGGATCTTGCTGAATACGGAAATAGGTCAAAAATCTTTATTGATTGATTTTGGGATTAATATTACATTAAATCTGCTTCAGGATCCTAGAAAATTTAATTTGTTATATAAGGATGTGAGAAGTTTATAATAATAATTGAGTGGCATGATGTGCCCGGTTTTTGAAAATTTTGTTATATTTTGGGTCTGGACCAACTGTTGAGTCTGGTTTAGACTCTTAAATATAAATAGTTCTATTACATTATGTTCATTAGCTACCTAATCGCTAGATCAGTTCTCTATATTTATTTTAATCATGTTATGTATGTATTGTTGGGAAGAGAGAGTAAAGATAATGATATTGGTTTTAATTTTTTATATTTGTTTTTTAATAAGCGAGTGAGACTCGAGTATAAGACTCGAGTTATTGAGCGAGCGAGACTCGAACATAAGACTCGGCATTGAGTTACAGAATTTTTTAAATTTTTCGTTTTTAATATTATTTAAATTTTTTTGGGATACTTTTTAATAATTAATGTATGTATTTAAATTTATTATTAAGGAGTACTTTTTACAGATTTGCAATAGTTCTCTTCTTTTGCTTATAATTTCATTACATTTTTCATCCCTCGATGAAGTGGGTAGAGATTTTTATTTGACTGGGTTGATTTAATTATTATATCGTTGTCTAGTAACATATCTATTAATTCAGATATAAATTGTCTATCTATCATACATGGGTTTTTATAATTTGTGTGCATTTTTGTTATTTTCTTGATGTTTTCAGAAGAAGCTTTAAAGCTTTAAAGCTCTTTCAGTGGGCTTTCTTTAGTAAGGGCATTGGTCTAGCATTGATATTTTGTGTTTGAGTTGGTTCAAGCTCTATGATTATAAGTTAATCATTATTGTTGAATAATTAGAAGTGATCTAATATTTCTCATTGAAAGTTGTGGGAAATGTCATTTTTAACAAAGGTGAAGTCTGAGGCACGGTGAGAGTTGGTACCATTGCTTAGTTGAGAAAACTTGCGATTATTCAAATATACAGATTTGTTTTCTTGTAAGTGTTCATCTACGTTTCTTGCCATTGCGCTTGCATTCATAACGTTATTGGACCACTGTGAGTGTAATAGGTTGAAATTGTCTATAATGATTGGATTTTAAAAACTTCCATGTAGAGTGGGTCAGATAATTAGTTCAATCTTCTTATTAGATGGATTATAGGTAAAAAATCTTGTATTCTTCGTTGTTGAATGTAAATAGTTATATTTTGGATTAGAGTAGGGATCTCTTATGTTATTTGAAGTATTAATAAATAAACAGTTTAAACGAAAACACAACTTAATATAGTAATCAAATTATTTACAAATACCGAGTTTATTTTCACATAATTTTGTCTATGCGTGAACTCATAAAAAAGAATTAATTATTTTGAATCATCAATGTTTTTAGGTGAACATTTTTCTACTATTTTTTCTGATAATTCATCATTCTTAAAAAAATGGAGGTATGAATATGCCAGGGTCATTCCCACAAAGTTTATGCTGTTTATTTTTTAATAAATAATTTTTGTATGAAAGAATTTTAGTATATATCTTAATCTGAATAAATTAATCTTTATTGGTAAATAAATTTCAATTTTGTAACTCCATACGTTTAAGATTTAGGGCCAAAAATTTGAATAAATATGTCATATACATTATTATGGGATATACAAGTAAGTTTCTAAAAAATAAATTTTTTTTCAAAATTTGAGGTTTTAAAATTTAAATTTATATATTATTTGAAATTTTCCCATCTTTCAATCAATTTATGAATTGCGGAGCAAAAAATGACTCGTTTATCGGGTCCAAGAACGTATCGAGCCAATTTTTGATTTCCTCTAATGAACTGAAGCGTATTACCGTAAGAACGTTCTGCATTGATTAAAACAAGTCGTAGATAGATCGTGCTAAGTCTAAATTGTAAGACAGGTGAGGCAGATTTTCCCATCCGCTATTCTCCGAATAGTTTTAACCCAAGCTGCAATATATGACCAGAGATGAGAGGGGAGATGAGTAACCCCCGTGTACTGAGTGTGCATGCCTTTGAAGCGCTCGCTTGGCTCTTAAATCCCAAAAAGCCCAACTCCAGATATTGGCTTTTTGAGATAGAAATACAAGTTCAGCAACATATTTGAGAACCCTTGTACCCGAAGGAAAACAAATTTGTCCACGTACCGCTCAGCGCACGCCCGTACTCCAAACTGCGGCAGTTCAGCTCGTGCATGTAACTACAATTTTATAGTTTTATTACCTTTACCTGTACGCAGCACAGCAGTTTTTTCTGTCGTACCATTTTTTTGTTCTTTTTTTCGCTCTTCGTTCAGTCTTCGTCTCGGTTTTATTTTACTAAAACCAGAAAATTGAAAATGGTGCTTTTCTCAAACTGCTAAAAGTATACCGTCAAGCATCAAATCAAAGCGTAAATGTTTTAGAAAAGTTCAGTATATCTTGTTAAACGCCTGCAAGGCTATTTCATTAAACTCGTTATACATTTCTAATTTTTAATATTCTTATTCAATATTAATTTTATTTAATTTATTAATTTATTATCTATTTGGTAGCATGACTATATAAAACAAAAATTTTTTCAATAAAAGCGGATAATCTATTATTATAAATTTACCTTTGCTGAAAAAGATAAAATGAAAAGTTTTCTTAATTAAAAAAATTACAATTTCTTTGAATAATTTTTCTACACTTTTGAATATAAATTAGGTCACATAAATATCCATATAAATTAAATTATTAAAAAAATTCACGAAAGAATGTAAATAATTGTTTTATTTCATTTTTTATGGGTTGAATTTATTGTACTTTTACATTGATTAAGAATTAACAAATATACTATAATTATAACATATAAAATACACAATTTATCGTAATCTATTCTATTAATTAAATTAAATATTTATATACATTACCACATAATCAAAATTGACCCGGACTGGTGCATTTAAACTCCGCGCATAAACTGAATAGGTAACATTTTTGTTTCCTATATTGGCACAACCTTTCTGAATGTTCATGTGAAATTTGAGCGCCATATCTCCATTAATATTTGTTTATCAGCTGTTTGTTTACGACGCAAAAAGTTTGTCTAGCGATATTGACTATGGAAAAAAAGTTGATTCACGAGTTTGCTTGAAATTCTGTGTTTCATATTCAACCGTTAAGCAGTGGGTTTCCGAGTTTAAAAAGGGTCGTGTGAGCACCTCTGATGAGCCTCGCTCAGGACGCCCCATAGAAGATCACAACTGCAGATATGATCGAAAAAATCCATCAAATAGTGCTGAAAGACCGCAGATTAAAAGTGCGTGAGATAGCTGAGACCTAAAAGATGTCATATGAACGTGTACAAAATATTTTGCACTAATATTTGTATATGGAAAAGCTCTGTGCAAGATGGATGCCGCGTTTGCTAACAGTCGACCAAAAATTGATTCGAAAGAACATTTCTACCGCCAATTTGGCGTTGTATAAGCGTAACCCAAGCGAATTTTTGCGTCGATTCTTAATGGTTGACGAAACTTGGGTCCGCCACAACACTCTTGAAACCAAACAACAATCTAAACACTGGATTGGACCAGGGGAACCAACTCCAAAAAAGGCAAAAACAATTTTTTCGGCGAACAAGGTTATGGCTACTGTTTTTTGGAATGCAAGAGGTATTATATACATTGATTATCTTTAAAAGGGTAAAACTATCACTGGTCAATACTACGCAGACTTATTGTAACGTTTGAGGAACAAAGTGAAAATTAAACCTCATCTGGCGAAGAAAAAAATCTTGTTTCATCACGATAACGCATCAGCGCACACGTCAATCGTTGCCATGGCTAAAATCAACGATCTGAAGTTTAAATTGATGCTGCACCCTCTCTACTCTCCAGACCTAGTCCCGAGTGACTATTATCTGTTTCCTAATCTCAAAAAATGGCTTGGCCGTAAGAGATTTGCGGACAATGAAGAAGTAATCGAAGCTGTAAATGGATATTTTGAGGAGCTTGACGAATGAGTCTATAGAGATAGCATTACTAGACTAGAACACCGCTATGAGAAATGTATCAGCATTGGAGGAGATTATGTTGAGAAATAAAAAAAAATTCTTAAAAACGTTTTTCTTGGTCAGGCCGGAAACTTATCAATCCACCCTCATATACTTAGTAAAAGCAACGTCCAGACATAAACTTTGCTCGCCCCTCAATGTTCAAGTCCCTTCAGAGGAGTAATCACCTCTGAATTTGCTTGTACTTATAACAAGGCAACAGTACGTCCCAAAATCCCAGCCACTTCAGCACCACACGTGGTAACCAGCTCCTATTCTTCAGCGATATTGATTTTTGAAAAGTTCTTTTGACCAAAAAGAAATCAATTTTCCCTCGTACTCAGACAAGATCAGCATTATAAACGGTTGAACTAGTTATTTTTTCATTAATAATTTATACATGAAAAGCTATTTATACACTGAGGAAACAACAATAATATTGTTTATTCTATGCAAAGGAACAAAAATTATTCAAGAGCTTGATTCACATCGGTCCGCCGTATGCCTTGAAGCGCGCGCTGGTCATGCATTTTGTTTGATGCGAAAAATAAAAAATAAAATACGCGTTGCTATAGTTGCCTTCATCATGTTTTTTTGTTAGTTATAAACGATTAGCCTTTAGAAGCGCACGCTTTTCGATTGAATTTCTTTATTTCAAGTTTAAGTATTATAATTTAATATTTTATCAAATCAATTTATCAATACACACTAAGCATTCCCTACATAACGTGTCGGTCGATAGCTTAGTGTTCCCGTCACATTGGTGTCCGTCGACAAGACTAGCTCCCGACACTTCTGTGTTGTTCGAACTATTGAGCGCTCCCCGCACGTTTGTGCAGGTCGAGCCTCATACTACTCTGACGTGTAGCTACACACCGGTCCAATTCGCATGGACCATATATAAAACATTTTTATATACGTATTCACAACAGACACTTCATATAAATACACAATTAATTTACATCTAGGGTTTTTATGCCGTAAGGCTTTTCCCTAGGGCTAATAAAGGGAATTTTCAACACTGCCCAAAATTTTGGTGTTTTATTTAATAACCTCATCCACGTCAAATTCGGGATTCCGAACAAAGAAGGGCGGATTCTCGACGATACAAATATTCTCGTCGAATAGTAGTGGTAAGAAAAACTAATAAAATTATAAACATCATTGTACTTATTGGGACACAATGGTATGTTTATAACCTGTACACTATATGCTAGCTTAGTACAGAAAAATTGAAAAGAGTAAAAAGGTGGGAGAGAGTAGGAATTTTCAGGATCTAAAGAGTTTGTATAAATAGTGAAAATATTAACAATTTATTTATAATTAAAGTAGAAGACAATTACACTGAGCGAGGATTCCATGCTTTCCTTAACTATTTATAGGCAACTAATAAACTAAGGGGAGATATAAGAAGACTAAATAAAGAAAATAAACAAGCAGGACAAATCGTATAAATAATAATTAATAAACAAACAATAATAAATAAATTTAGTGTCAATCATACAATTCAATCAAGAGAAGATGAAGAATTGAACAGCGCCATTTTTGTTTAAATAGAGAAAAACATTTAATAGACTAATAAACAATAATAAGTAAATTTCTACAATAATAAAACAAAACACACCTTATAAACATTGTTTTAACTATTATAAGCTGATAGACATTTCTTTTGTTGTCACTATAATGCATATTCCATTTTCCTTTTGGCATTTATAATAACTTAGTGAAAGTACGTACTAAGTCTAATAATTATTACGTACTAATTCTAACAAAAATCAAGAAGATATCAATCTCTAAACTATACAACCACTTAATAGAAGTATAATGCCTTGACCGCTAACCTCAAAACACAACACCACATATGGAATAGCCACCTGAGGAGATAAGCTCTAATTAACTAATTAACTACATAAGAACTAATTAACTACAACAACACCAAGGATAATAAATATAAATTAGTAACAATATTAACAATAGAAATAAATAAATGATATTGAACATAGAAGTAACTAAGGAGTCACCACATAATTACTAGATTATATAATTAGAATTTATATCTAATTATATTAGAGTAGACTATTATATAATAGATTATTATATAATTTATAAATACATAAATATAATATTTAATAATTATTAACCAAACACTTTATCTACATGGTAATTCTAAAACAATAAATAGTGAATGAAAAATCAAATAGAAAGATAGCGCAAGACTATTTTTAATTATTAAATACATACTCACCTAATTATTACATCTACTAATAAAAAATAAAGCGTAAGCAGTTTATATGGAAAAATCATATAATTAGACAGGTAGAGTTATATTACTTTGTAGATAAAGCTAAAGGAATTGTCACACAAGACAAATATATAATAACATAAATAAGAATAATGTACGTTATAATATATTATAACATATACATCATAAAGCTACCACCAATAGATGATACCAAATATTACTGAACAACAACATTAATATTATTAATAATTGACGTTAATAAAAGATATAACTGAAATAAGGAATATTATCAACCTTACATAATAGCGTTATTAAATATTCCTAGTGCATATGATATAAGCAAAATCAGTCAAGAGATATAAAACCATACCAATGGTATACATAAACAATAGAAATCATAACAACTTAAATAAATAATAACTAAAACAAATTCAATGCAAACAAAAATTATAATGACAATATTAAAAATAAATATTCATCATCAACAGCTTATACAGATACCATAGATATTCTTTTTTATGGTACCAACAATAATAACAATATAAACTAATGATAATAACAACTTGAAGATAATTAAGATTTTAAAACAAAAAATTTTATATTTGACCAATTCACTTTTTTTTTTAATTTATACAAGAGTAGTGGTATAGGAATAACCACACCAGTACTGTTAATAAATAGAAAAAAAATCTAAATAAACAACAATAATATTATATAACAAAAAAAGAGAATATAATCACAAAATATTATTAAAACAAATAATATAACCTAAATCAGATGAAATACTAGTATAAATAAATGAAATAAAAAAAAGAATATATACTCTCTAGACTGCAAAAATTTTTTTTATTTAACAAACAAGCAATAATGGATTATTCTCTATCTTACTATTGAAAGAAAGATCAACAGAACTGATACGCTATTATAACAAAACTAGCATCCCCCGTCTCGGCTTCGCTCGAGATAATAATTTAACCGATTTCATAAACAATTCAATAATATTTAAGTAAAAAGTACTCTTATAGATACAAATCTATATTTCTATAAATAATTGACCATAATTTACCTATCGTCGCTTCTGTATAAAAAGCTGCTTCAAAGTAGCGTCCACTTCAAAAAGTTAATATTTTGCCGACCATTTTATATATATATATATATATATATATATATATATATATATATATATAAGCCGTATTTAATATGCACATATACTATATATATGAATATTAAATACGGCTTCAATGGAAATAATTGTACTTTCGAGTTCGAGCAATACAAAAGATGTGCAAGTGTCTCGAGACGACGTTTACAGAGAGCATCATATTCGGACTATAGGAAATATCTCGAGACGACTGCTATAGAGAGTTGGGGAGGTAGAATACAATGTCTAGTTATCCCGGGAGGACTCTTACTGGGAATGTGCGTGATCGAATACTAATCTCTTCATAGAAGTCGTAATGAGATACCTGGACATCGTTTCTCACTAACTATAAATGACACTCCTCGTAGAAGCCGTTCCAAATTATCTGGAAATCGCATTCTATCCTCCGAACACAAAACTCCCCGTAGAATTTGACCCGATATACGTGAACTTTGTTTCCTATCTACTAAACACGATACTCCCCGTAGAACTCGTCCCGAGAAAGCTAGCATGGCTTCCTAACGACTAAACACGATACTCCCCGTAGAATTCGTTCGGAAAGAGTAACGTCAAACATGAATCTTCCCATAGAAGTTGATTTCCTCATATCTGGACGTCGTTTTCTATCAACTAAATATAATATTCCCCGTAGAAATCGCCCAGAGACACCATGGCATCGCATTTTATCATCCAAACACACAACTGCATATATAAATCGTCTTAAGGCAACTGAATATCGTAATCAACCGCCCGTACATGCCAATACAATATTTCTCAGTAGAAACCGTATTTAAAATATGTATATATAATATTCACAATATAATATACATACAATATATATAACATATTTCGTATATTTTCGTTTTTTCAATTAAATACCGTGAATATTGTCGTGGTGATGCCGACTGAAATTCAAGTAAAATGGTATGGCGAATAGCATATTTTTTAAACAGACGATGGATATTTCCTTTTTCACCAGAAGTGACGATATATTATATATTATATATTATAGTTTCAAGGTTGTTGGTAAAAGAACCCTATTTTGCAATCATTTCTTTTGTTCAAACTAAAAAAAAACTTGTCTATTGTCACAATTCTGATGTTAAAATAATGCATGAAAACAAAAATATAATTATCGTCACAAATTATATTCAGTATGATTTGACATACAGAACCATTTTATAAGAGAAGGAGAAAGGAATACAGAGACGGAGAGAGAGAGAGAGAGAGAGAGAGAGAGAGAGAGAGAGAGAGAGAGAGAGAGAGAAAGATTTTCTCACGTAAGAGAAAAAGAATCTATAAAAATCAAACGATATCCATAAGGTATGAGAGTAGTGTCGGATTAACCTGAAGAACAAAAAGGGTAATACCGACTAACGTCACACCATCTTTAGGATACTAATCCTAAAGTTGGATATGATGATTCAAATGAACTGGCCTTGTATGAATACTTTAAGCCGACTACATTGAGTTGATGTTCGTGATTCAAGACGCCACCTAGTGGCCGCTCGTGAAACTGACCACTAAAACTGTTAACTTAATTTATTGTTAAAAATAAAATGATTTGCAAGAAAAAACATAACTTATGTCCTTCCCAAGATAATATAGAATCTATATGTCAAAGTTCAGAACAATCGGTTCAGTAGTTTTTTCGGTTATCGCGTACAAAGAAAAACACGCTTTGTCTTTATAAATTAGTATGAAGTATGATATGATATAATATACTGGGAACACACATCAATAACACAATATAGATAAACCATGGTACAACTATTGTTAATAAACGATATAAGTGAAAAATTTAAATAATAAGAAAATATATATAAAATTCACAAAATTAATACATGATATAAATAAGAATACGAGACGTACGCAGAGTTGATACTACCATTCAAAACATCATTAATAATAAATATTAATAGTTATAATAATATCATCTCAATTGCCAATATTTAGAATACACTTGAACGTTGAACTCATGCTGCATAAAGATATGTACGCAGTATTCAGCCCTGACGATGGACAGACACTGCCATAACCTCCTCTGTCCGTTGTCTGACCTATTAGTATCCAAACTATTTCACCACCACATCAACAACCGTGGAATTAGACGAGTGATCCTAGACGTGACAAAAAAAACAGTACAAGGTCGAATTTCCAAGAATTTTTAAACAAAAAAAAAGAATTCCTTGATTTAAAAGAATATATTTGTGCACCTCATTGGTCAAATAAAGAGTGTCAAATGACACTGGGGACAAGCACAGCAGGAAACTTTTGAAAAGCTCAAGATCCTGCTGAAGTAAGCATCAGTACTTGCGCACCCCATCCAACATAAGCCATACATTCTGCAAACGGATGCGAGCAATTAGGCCCTGGGTGCAGTGCTTAAACAAGAACATCAAGGCTATGAACATCAATCGCCTACGTGAGCGGAATGTTAACATCGGTAAAAACGAACTATACCATAACCGAGAAGGAGTGCCTAGCCATCCTGTAGTCCGTGGAAAAATTCCGCAGGTATTTACTCGGCGAGAAATTTAGGGTCATAACATACCACAGCAGGCTCAAGTAGTTGCACACTTTAAAGTATTCCAGAGGCCGCCTAGTGACATGGGTAGGAGAGATAGACATCCCGAAAAGCCAAGCCTCTGAACAAGGAGAACCTTGGGAGATAACCCCAAGTTTACCCTCCTATCGCGCATCAATATATTCCGTGCCTCCATTTCTCGCATCGCGGAACCTGCCAGGAGTGATAAGCCCTCAAGCTACAGCACTCCGTAGCAGTGTGTGTGTATGGTGGTTATAAATAAATACTTTGCTGTTACAATTAACTAAACCATCATTTATTAACTACGGCGTTTCCCTGTTTGTTCCCTATTGCCGATTTCAGCAGCCGGGAATCCAGCGTATGCTCCGTGGTGAACACGCTCACACACGCTCAATGAAAGTAATGAATATTAAATAGTTTAATAAGCGATAAAATTAATAATGAGTAAAACTAATATATTTAATAACAAATTACAATTAAATAATATTTTAATTTGTTCTGTTGTTTTCTCTTTTTTTCTCCTTTCATGACAAAAGAACAAACGAAAATGATTTTTATGTACTATCTTTTCGTAAGAACCGTTAAACTAGTATTGCTACTTGCATTATTTAATTTCTTAATTAATTTAATATTCATTGATTATATAACTAATTAATAATTAATCCTTTTCTCTCTTCCCCAATTGTTTGAAGTAGTTAATTGTTTATTTGATTGTTTTTTTGTTGTTTTTGCAGTTTTTTTTTTCGTTGCTGGAATATTACCGAGAAATTTTTTTTTATTCAATTAATTAATTAATTTTAAATTTTATTAATCATTTCGTAATTAATTAATTTTAAATTCTATTTTTACATACTGAGAGTGAAATTTAATCTTAAAAGAGAATTTTCAATTGGTCAAAAATTTGCTTTTAAAGGAACCATACTTTTATCAAAAATTTCTCACCTTTCTTTTTAATTTACAAGTAAAGAGAAAATTTTGTTTCTTTTTCTTTTCTCGTCTTTCTAGATACGAGACAATAAATTGAATTGATAAATGATGTCGGTAACAAACCCTCCAAGTGGTTTTGATGACTGGCTCCACAGCTTGTGGGTGGAGGAGACAGACATCACAACGACGGAAATGTAATTCACAAATAATGGTTTCCTTTTTCAATGAACAGCCAGGCTGTACCGTAGACTAGCAGGCAACTATAGCCCGGCGAATTTTGTAGAGTGCACGGGCGATAGCGAAGTCGCAAAAATATACGAGTTGAGGAATAAAAAGCTGTTAAAAATCATCGTTATCTCGACAATGCGCGACGAAACGAAAACATGTATTTGGAACAACATGGAAGCGATATACACACACCCCAAGCTCGAGATATCAATCCGAGCAGAGTCGAAAGGCGTAGCAGAAAAACCACCAATCAATAGAAGTAATATCTGATTGATTTCAATTTAGCAGAAATGAATAGGCATGAACCGGTCGCATGTAGCACAACCAACGAATCACCGATTTAGGTGGTCACAATAAGCGCAGCTACGTTCACCTACTCGTGTGTCAGGAACGAAATTATGCATCAGGTGCACGTCGCATGCCAAGTACGAAGCACAACAGTCGAGCTGCAAGCTGCTAGCCTCAAAAACAATCAGGCAATTAGTCCTACACTAGGTAACCTGCAGGAAATTCTACAGACTTGGATGCGACAAGAGAACAGCATTGCCTAAGACCTGCAACAACCTACAAAACGAAATGCACACTACGTCCGTTAACATCAAGCAACAGTTGTACAACACTCCGCGACGCAATCGCGTCACTTTCAAAAATACATACGATCTTCAGTATTTGGAAAGTGATGAACTCTCTGATTAGAATAGACCTCCACTACCGACTGTTGAGCCTACGTTTTTGGCTCCTTTACACCCTCGGTACCAAGCATCTGGAGAGGGGGGCAGCATATTAACCATCGATATGTGATAGGCTCGCCTGTTAATACAACGCGATCGACGATATTGAGTATCTTGTCGCAGCGCACAGACATTGGTACAACCGTCCGCCAATGGAAAACCCGTTTCAATTCCGCCAAGGGAAAAAACATCGAGGAATTCCTCTAGAGGATCACGCAATGTCGCAAGTTGACGCCGCTCACAAACGAGGAAATTCTTAATATCATGACGGAGCTATTTGATAGTATCGCCTTGCACTGGTGCCGTCTGTCCCGGAAGAATTGGAACACATGGCAAGAATTTTGTCACATGGCCCGAAGCTCCTACGGCCTCGATAGACGCTTCCAAACCGAACTGATTAGCAAGGCACAGCGGAGAGCACGTGGCAAACGCGAGCTAGCACGTGATTCTGTATTCTGCTTGTTGTCGATCCTGAATCAGTTCGAAGAGCCATGGTCGGATGAAAAGCAGCTTGCCCTCATCTACCATAATCTACTTCTAAAAATACAAAAGTTAGTTCCGCGGGAGAAGATTACGAGTGTAAATCGACTAATCGAGCTCGCCCGAGAGGTTGAATGCGTCCTTTCAGGAAGGAGACCTTTCATCCGGTGCACACGTCTCGCATGTGTCCGAAGCCGAAAATCGCGGTCGTGGACATTAGACTGCCGTACTTCAAAGCTCTGCTGCAGGAAGTTTTGCAAGAGGGGGGTTTGGAGCCGCCACACCCGTTTTCCAAACGCCACAAGTCGCAGCTCTTACTTAAGTCAGAGCGAAAACCTCCCTTCAGGTGAAAGCTATTTGTAAGCCCCTCAGGGACAGCAATAAAGGTCAGGCAATATATCCTGACGCACGGTTTCTGCGCTGAAGTTCTAGTTGGCCAGGTCACACCTTACGCAGCTGTCCCGATTGTTCGGAAAATGCAAAAAAGGGCGAATCAGCAGGCAGCTGCAAGGACACAGGGTAATGATGATTGACCCTCCTGCTCATAAAGGAGAAGCATCGTTATTGTGACTCCGTTCACTCGACCAGAATTGTCGTCCCCGATCGGTATTCACGACGGTAGATACAGATGGGTATAGGCGAGTTTCACATACATACACTGCTCCTGGTGCTACTGCGTAACTTGATTGAACTTCATGGCCATATATATTAATTAGTTGGATTTATTATTATTTTCATTGATGATTCCCCTATAAACTTCTATCGAAACTAATTTTTTTTAAAAAACTGCAAGCCCATTCAAAAAGTTTTGACGTCGTAACACTGGCTTTATCTTGTAAGCTTGCAGAGTGCACATTTCTCTTCACGGATTCACCAATGCCATCGCAAACTCCTTTACCATGTGCAGTAGCAAAAAAGTGCCACTCAGCTTTGACGCCCAAATCTTCCTCGTGATACAACAAATTTAATGAATTTAATCGATTTTATACTGCGATCCCGGTCCATCGCAGAAGTTATAACTTTTTTGTTCACCGAACTTCTTGAAAGATGAATTAAAAATAAATGATTTAAAAATGAAGAATTTCAGAATTGGTCCAAATATCAGATAACATTGCACGAAAATGTAATATACCATAAAAATAATATTGTTTATAACATCAATTATGTCGTTTTCTCTGAATATGAAACTCATGATGCTGTTGTAGTACATCTGTACAACTCAAAAATGATTACATTTTTGAAAGTGAAATTCGGTGAACAAAACGTGAAAAAAGTTTATTACAGTAAAGTATTGTATTTAAATTGTGTAAATAATTTTATAAGTTTGTTTTTGTTAATTAATTATAAATAATATAAATTTAAATAATTTTTTTTTCATATTGCACAATCATGAATGAGGAAAACTGCAGGATAACGATCGCTCCGAGTAATGTGCGGCCATGCGTAGCACCGCACCAACGTTTAAGAATTACTTTTGTTTTTTCTTGTAAAGTGCACAAAAATGTTTTCACAGATATCATTAGCTTAGCCACTTAAGAATAAAACCACCCCAAAAAATTTCCTACCTCTATGAGAAGTTAAATAATTTTTAATTTGTTTATTGCAAAATTATTTTTTCAAAACAAATTACGTTTTTTCATATTATAAGTACCCCATATTATTCTTTTAATCTTTTAACTTTAAACAATCTGCAAAAAATATATAGAAGATTCAGCTACTCGATTTTTGGTGGCCTACTTCAGAAAGTTTGATTCATTAACTTTGGTTCAAATGCTGGAAATATTAAGGGAAGAAGAAGGAATCCAAACTCCTCTTGCTTTACATTCGAAAAGCTTGTCAAAAATTAGCTGGAGATAGTAGTTCCGATCTGTCTGACAGACATCGCTCTCTTGGAAGTCCCTCGATAATTCTGCGTGTAACATAAAAAGAAAGCAAAAGCCAAAGCGGGAAGAAAAGGGGAAGAAAAGAAGCAGGAGTGGAAGAGCAGAGATTTAACTGTTCACTCTCTCCACACTCATTTCATATCCGCACTCGGTTTCTTTCAAATGCATGCTATGGAACGAGCAAACGTTGTATTTTGGTAAGATTTTAGCGGAGTTTCCACTCCTTCTATCTCTATTCTCCATAGCTCGGAAGTTCTTCTTAAGAGATATTTGCACTTGTGAGTTTTGTGTGTGTGTGATTTATGACTAGGTGTACAAATAAGTTTCCGCCTTTTTGAAAAGATGACGCCACCGATAAGATAACATCGAAATTGTCAGCTGCAAAAAGTCGTATAGTATATGTTGACATCTAGAAAGAGTATAACCTTTTAAAACCTCTGACTTTTCGCTAGCATTATTAGTTTTCATCGTGTTAAGATGTCAAGTTTTGAGCCAAGTAAGTGTCTTTTGCAATCATTTGAAATTGTTAATTTACTTCTTCCATTTAAAGTAATCTGTAGCTGAAGTACATCGGCTACTCATAGTAGCAAATGGTGATGTTCATTTGAATGAGAGAAGTTGTCGGGAGTGGTTCGAAAAATTTAAAAGTGATGATTTTGACGTGAAGGACAAAACACGCAGTGGAAGGTCCACAATGCATGGTGACACAGCTTTACTCGAGAAAGATCCGTGCGAAACACAAGAAGAACTTGCACAAGAGTTAGGAGTGAATCAGCAAGTTATTTCACAACGTCTCAAAACCCTAGGTATGGTCCAAAACCGAGGGAATTAAGTTCCTTACAAACTGAAGCTAAGATTTCTACATCGAATCGTGACGGGAGATGAAAAATGGATTTACGACGACAACATAGGAAGTCATGGAAACATACGAACTACTTCAACACAATCAAACTGTCACCGGGGAACGTTACCAACAACAGCTAATGCAATTGAGCCGAGCATTGAAGATTAAACGTCCACAATATGCCAAAAGGCACGATAAAGTCACTTTTCAGCATGACGACGATCGGCCACATGTTACAAAAATCGTAAAGAAAAAGTTAGAAGTACTGAATTGGGACGTCCTACCGTACTCGCCATATTTACTAGACATTGTTACTTCAGACTACCAGCTATTCCGATCAATGACTCATGGTCTGGCTGAGCAGCACTTCACTTCTTATAAGGAATTGAAGAAATAGGTCGATTCGTGAATCGCCTCAAAAGACGAGCAATTTTTTAGACGGGGTGTCCACTCGCTGCCCGAAAGATGGTCAAAAGTATTAGTAAGTGATAGGCAATATTTTGAATGACCTTGTTTGTACCTTTTTTTACAATAAATTCTTATTTCTTTATAAAAAAACTGCGGAAACTTATTTGTACACCCAATAGTACTGATTTAAAAAAGTTGATTGTTGAGCAATTTACTTTCCTAACGGCTTCTTTTTAGGAAATCTTTACTATTGCTTGTGTGTATTTATTTAACTTATTTTTAGGAAATATTGCACATTTAGAATCAGAAACTTTATATTCCTGCTTTCTTTAGAAGGTAGAGAGAAGGAATGGAAACTCCTCTGTAGATATCACTTTGTTGAAAATTCCAACATTCTTGCAAATCCCTCGATAGTTCTGCGTAGAACAGACAAAGAAAGAAAGAGCTAAAGCGAGTGAGGGGAAAAAAAGATGTAAATGTGGAGGAGCAAAGATTTAACTTTCGCCTCTCTCCATTCTCACTACATACCACCATTCGCTTTTCGTCAAATGTATGCTATTGAATTAGCAGCCTTACAGGGTGCCGCAGCCTTTCAGTGAATTTTAGTGTGAAGTCCTACCTCGTAATTTGAAACCATTTTAGCGGAGTTTCCACTCTTTCTTTCTATTTTAATAAATGATACATTAATACAAATAATATGATTATCAAATTACATGGAAGGTGTACAGAAAATGAATGTCTTAAATTGTACTTTTGAGTTTATCAATTACAATTTTTATATTAGGCTGTCAAATATCTCCCTTCCGCTTTTTGCTCTTCATTCAATGTTTTATAAAAAGTATTACAGTAGTCGGATTTACTTCAAATATACGCCGTTTTGTTCGATAATCTGTTTCCATCTGGAAGGCAACTTCATAATATCCCGCTCGTAGAAAACCCTCTCCTTATTTGCGAAGAACTCGGACAGCCACTTTTCACAAGCCTCTTTATGTCCAACTTTACACCACCAAGGGCGTTCGACATGGATAGGAACAGGTGGTAATCACTTGGCGCTATATCTAGGCTATATGGTGGATGCGATATAACCTCCCATCCGAATTCCCGTAGCTTCTGATGAGTCATCAACGAAGTGTGTGGTCTGGCGTTGTCCTGGTGGAATACTACACCCTTCCTGTTGGCCAATTATGAACACTTCTGGTCGATAGCCTGCTTCAAGAGATCCAGTTATTCACAGTAGATGGTAGAATTAAACGTCTGGCCATATGGGAGCAGCTCATAGTGGATGATTCCCTTCCAAGCCCACCAAACACACAGCAAAACCTTCCTGGCCGTCAATCCCGGCTTAGCCACTGTTTAGGACGGTCCACCGGCCTTGGAAAACGACAGTTTAAAATTTAAAATACTTTGGTGATTAACTCTCATATCCTGGGCGATGTCACGAGATGCCACATGCTAGTCTAACTCAATAAATTCCATGATTTGATCGGTATTTGTCGCCACAGGTCTTCCGCCGGCTGGCTTATCCATGGTATCGTTTTCACCGACTCTGAATCGTCGAAACCATGCTTCTGCGGTTCGAAGTAATAGCGTGCCATCCCCCAAAACATCATTAATCTCACGGAACGTTTCTCTAGCGGATTTGCCTTTGCCGAAGGGAAAATTTAAAATAGCGTGAATTTCGGTGTTAGTAAACTCCATGTTTACGAGAACCTGGGATGCAAGGTATGAACGTGAAATGACGACGCAAGGATAGCCGCCCAAGCTGAAGTAATGTGCATAACAGTTCCGGACTGGTGTCGGTACAACACAGAGATATGTGTTTAGTGCGTAGTGACATGGGATTTGTGTCGAGTCGCATATATGCCGATGGCCGTTTTCCAGG
Organism: Sycobia sp. Sy_11; assembly: GCA_018907035.1. NCBI lineage: Eukaryota > Metazoa > Arthropoda > Insecta > Hymenoptera > Epichrysomallidae > Sycobia > Sycobia sp. Sy_11. Next base: position 1,494,785 of record JACCIC010000135.1, on the reverse strand, counting down.
AATGTTCTTGAAGAACGGTCATTGGAAGTGCATAAATAGCATTCACAGACTCCTGAAAAAAACTCCATGTTTGCACGTCTATAACTTTTGAATACAATTGTCTACTATTGAATCTATTTGAATACAATATTCTAACGTTATGTGAAGACCTTTCAAATGATGTATAGTATTGCCAGATACGAGCTCGGTAGCGCTTTGTACATAGTCGCGAAATTCATAAGACAAAAAGGCGAAAGGGAGATATTTGACAACCTAATATAATTAATAATGTTTTTTAAAATAATTGTTTATATTAAAAAAGCGTAATTAACATTTTAACAAATGTATTTATTTAAAACTATTCTTTTTTCCAGTATATGAAATATTTTTAGAAATATTATTGAACATAATCAAAACAGTATTTGAAACAGGGAAGTTCAAACTATAAAACAACTCGGTTAAACTCAGTACGACTCCAGACCTATCTCTGCCATGGTCAAGACCAGGCCTATCTCTTCAATATATACTTCGGAGCGTAACCAACTAAGAGCCAGCTACGAATTGGTCACGATAAGATTCAAGCTTGCTTTTTTCGAGAAAGACTCATTGTCAGTATGTATATTGATAACTCGATGGTCAGAACTCTAGACCCTGCAGAGGCACATGGGTGTATCATAAAAGTTTTAAAAATTACTTCCAAAGTCACGATAAGATACAATTCTGACAGGCTTATTTTCATATCATATTTCAAGTAGCTGAGCTGCATATCGATGATATAGCAGGAGTATATTAAAAATAATAATAAAGTTCCGTTTTCGCGGTACGGATGTAGCCTATGTATTCCACATTTTCGTCAAAAATATATAATTTTTATGATTTTTTCTAATTTAATCGCTTTAATACGACTCAATAAATTATATACATATTTTAGACGCCGACTAGTATTGCCAATTACCATTATATTAACAATAAAAATTGAAATTTCTATCCGTTATACATTTAGTTCTGCATGTGTATGAAAGAATAATTGTAGAAAAAAATGATTGAAACAAAATTGATTCTCTATTAAATTCTTTATAACGTGCAATTGGTCCAATCAATGACAACTAATTTTTTGAGTGCAAAATTGGCGTTTTACAATATACAAAATCTTTATTCAATTGTTCAATAACTTATTTTGCAATTACTTTATTACTGTATAATTTATTAAAATACACAGTCCATGTTGAACTAATGATGGATCTTAAATTTGGATTACATTGCTCAAATAGTTTTTGGACAACTCATTTTGCAATTAAGAAAAATTTTTTTTTGAAATCGCTATAACGTAAACAATTTTCTATGTAATCTTCTCAGATAAATTATAGGCAGTTTGTAATAGTTTTTTTATTGAAATCAATATATATTCGATTGTTTTAAGTCTACATTTATTTATAATATCTCAGGGGTAATGAGTGTCGACACATAGGAGCATATATTTTTTAAATGGAAGCTATTCACAGTTTTAACAATATACGCAGTCTTAACAATTTCTTGCTAACGTATTTATTTATATCATAGATGGTTGATGCTGCGGGACCCTCTCGATATAGGCTTTCCGTCAATAACGTATTATTTGGTGCCCAACTCGGTCATCCGTTCTAACAAATATGAACACACAATAATTCTTATATAATATTAAATAGATACATGGTAACGCATATTCTACAGAACTTACCCCTCTCGGGATCTTTCTTACTCACTAATACTCTTAACAAGTCGGGAGCTTCTATCTGCTAAGCCTCCCGACTGTGATCTATCGGTTATATCGAAATCGAGTCAATGCTTTGTCTAAATTTACAATTTCGCATCTCTTCCAATAATAGGGATACACAATCACGTGTTTCAACGTCTGATGTATAGTATAGTAGTGCTTACAGTAAACATATAATATAAACACGACCCATATTGAACCGTTACATATAAGTATTAACATTCATTTCAACTTCACTGCTCTCCGACTATAAGTATAATATGGGCACTGGCAATCTCCCTTATCATCTCTGTTTACAATTCCAAAACTAATCAGGAAATTTATATGGAAAGCTTACGATTGTGAGGGGAAGAGAGGAGTGAAAAACGTTAAAATTGTGTGAAATTACGTGGCAGGACTTCGGGACAGATTTGACCGCTAGGCGGCGACACCCTATGATGTTGCTCGTTCAAATGCATGTATTTGAAGAAAAGAGAGTAGGGGTATGCAGTGAGCGTGGAAAGAAGGAAAAGTTAAATCTCTGCCCCCTACTTTGGCTTCTTTTCTTCCCCTTACTCACTTTGTGTTTTGCTTTCTCTCTTTGTTGTACAAAGAATTATCGAGGTATTTCTAAGACAGCCACGTCTACCAAACCAATCTGAACTACGATCTCTGGCTAATTTTTAATAAATTTTTCCCACGTAAAGTGCACTCCTTCTCTCTCCCATCATACAAACGTTAAAGTTAATGAATTCCAGCATTTTTATATGTACTTGTAATAAAGGACAATGCGACTATCCCCTAGACTTATATTAAACATGAACATGACTCCCTTTATTGCTGAGCGGAGCCAGCGACATATTTTAGTGACCAATTTATCCTCAGCCGAAAATTAGTTTAAATAATTCCTTTGAATGTACTGAAGAGTGGAGCGATCGTCCGCTGCGGCATCTAATTTGGATTAGATGGCTGGACCTGGCAACGCCAGGCAGCCAAACTTTGTAAAAATGTTTAAAAATTGATAAAAACTAGGTTTTATGCAATAATTTTGAGTTTAGAAAAAAATTGTTCAAACAAAAGTTGTAGATCCTATTGAAACAAATTTTTTATGTTCTATCCATTTTTGCTCTAAAGCTAATAATTATCGAGAAAAACGCAATTAATTATGAACATTTCGAGCTGTTATCAACCTAAGTTATAGTTCATACGTCAAGGACCTACCTCGCTGCTCCGAACATACATGGAACAAGTACCTTTTAAATCTAAATTTTGCTCATAAAATGATAGTGTTTAGCAAAAATATATCGAATGTAAAAAATCTAATTTAACAAGATCTCCAAATTTTGTTTAATATATTATAATTTTTTATTATTATATACAAATTTTTTAATGCTTTTCACTATTTCAGTATTTATGCAGCCAATTTGATGTATAATATTAATGTTCCAAAGCTCCAAAAATTATTTGTAAAAACCTTTTCCTAATTGTTATAAATTTTTCAGTACAAGTAAATCAAAAATACTAAAATACAATAACGGTGAAGGAAATAGGTTATATGGAAGTATGGTAGTAACATCTATATGCATATAGTTTATTTCTTCAAATATTACTGTTACGCATTTTCGAATGCACTTTACTCGCGCTTTTGTTATAGGGAACGTACTTTTCATTGCTTCAGCGGACATACATTCCAGATTGTTGCAATCCTGAAAATTATTATAAATGAACTTACATGTATTGTAGAACAAGATGGAAAAAGAATTTTGTGAGGATAAATGGCAACTGATGTGTAAAATTGCAGTTGTAGCACGCGCTTTCAGGAGACCTGGAACACCATGGATATCTCGCGTGGTACACTATCATCGAATCACCTAATACATTTTCAAGAATGTTATTGTCATTTGAATAATTTCTGTATATTTATATCTGTTATATTATTATTTGACAGAGTGTGATGCGAGTGTAAAATTTTTTTGTACTTTTTAAATACAGCACCTTCCAAGCCACTCTTAACATATTATAATAGGAAAATGTATTTTTAATAAGTTAATTAAAGAGACTGTGTATATTATTTTTCTAACTTAAATATACTTGTGATTACTAAATTAGAAAAATGAATGTTATAGACAAAGTTCTCTGATTTTTATGGTGAAAAGCATTAAAAACTTTGTATATAATAGCATATAAATGATGATATGTAAAGCAATAAAGAGTTTGTTAAATATTATTCTAAACAAAATTTGGATACCTACTTAAAATAAACTTTTACATTCGATATGTTTTTACTTTAAATCTAGAATTTTATGAGCAAAATTATAAATTAAAAAGTACTTGTATCATATATCATCTGAGCGGCGAGGTAGATCCCCGAAGTATCGACCATGACTTGGGCTGATTATTTATTTTTTTTTTTTATGTTATTTCACATCGCTTTATCTATGCTTCCAATTATCGGTGCTAATCAGCGACGGAGGTCTACGATGTGTTTGCAAACAAAGCACATGTAAATAATTACAGCGGTGCCTGTATCAATCCGCCGAGACCGGGATTTGAACTCAGATCACCGAGTTACTAGTCCTTCGCTCTAGCGATCGAGCCATCGTAGGCCTCTTGTGCTGATTATAGTAGCTGAAAAACGCTTATTATTAATTGCGTTTTTCTCGATAATTATTAGCTTTACAGCAAAAATGGATAGAACATAAAAAATTGACTTGAATAGGATCTACAACTTTTGTTTGAACAATTTTTTTCGAAATTCAAAATTATTCCTTAAAACTTGATTTTTATCAATTTTTTAACATTTTCACAAAGTTTGGGTGCCTGGCGTTGCTAGGTCCATCCATCTAATTCAGATTAGATGCCACAGCGGACGATTGCTCCACTCTAAAGTACATTCAAAGGAATCATTTAAACTAATTTTCGGTTGAGGATAAATTGGTCACTAAAATATGTCGCTGGCTCCCGGACTATAAGTGAGAGCCAAAGAGAACCGGTGAGAGCTCAGTGAGAACCAAAGAGAACCGATGAAAGCTCGGTGAGAGTCAAAGAGAAGCATTGAATGCCAAAAAGCAAATATAAAATTTTTGGCTCCGGAAATACTTAATTCTCATGAAAATTTTTATAATCAATCAAAAGATACTCTTGATATTTTTTCATCTGATGCACAATTTTCAAGATAATACCGATTTAATAAAAAAAAAAACTGAAAATTTTATCAAAATGTAACTTTTAAAAAAATTGCCGTATCCTCACCTGTGCGCAATCAAATTTATTAAAAAATATTTATTTCAAGAAAGCACAATTCGATGTCATTCGATCTATTGTTTACTTTGAAGACATCAGATTGCAGAAGAGAACCAGAAAAGCTAAAGAGAGTTCGGTTAGAGCCAAAAGAGAACTTTTTGAGAACTTGGCTCTCAATCGGAGTAGCCCCTCGCTGTCGATCAACGTTTCGAACCATTTTGGTTCATTTTCAGGAACTTCTGAAAGAAGTTCTATTAACAAAATAATATATACCCCATCCATCCCCTTTTATTTTCTTCTTTATATTTGATTCTATGAGGGAGACTATAAATAAAAATAATCTGGGTGTCATTATATAATTTTTTAACTAGAAATTTTTAATTAAAAAAAGTTATTTTACAGGATTTATTAGTTCAGATTTCAACAGTCGACAAAATGTACTATTTTTAACTTTAAATAAAGATATATATAAGAATGTTTTACAAAAGACGATTTGTATATTAGGGAGTGTTATTAATGATAATTTTTCTGAATGCAATTGTTCAAATATTTTCAAGAAATTAGGGTTAATTAATTTTAATATAAATATTTTTATTGCACACATAATATAAAGAAAAGAAGAAAAAAAGTGGATGGAGTATATAAAATTTTGTTTCAGTAGTTCCTGAGAACTGAAGCGGTTCTACATCATCTCAGTAATCCTGGTGGGACAGTCGGATTGTTCTTTATGAACAGTACTATTTAGACTAATTCTTATTTATATTTCAGATTCTGTCGGAGTGACTATAAACAATGATAGTCTAATTTTCATTATTTAATTATTTATTTGTAAATATATTATTTTATATACTGTGACACTGATGAAAATATATATTCGTTTAGCTTACAATAGTCGACATAAGTACTATTTTCAAATATATAAATAAAAGAAATTATAGAGAAGTGCTTTTAAGTGATTATGAAGTATAATACACCATATTTACCTTATTTTATCCTTTTATATAAAGTAATTTTCAAGAGGTTTTACTTTTTTTTAAGAATTCCATATGTGCATGTGATTAACTATGAAGAACAAGAAAAAATTTTATAAGAGCAAAGAAAAATTTTCATTTATATGAATAAAAAAAATTACATAGAAAAGAACAAGTAATTTTGAAAAGTATTATTACATAGTAAAACATGATATTACAACACAAGCAATCAATCTATCATTACTTTTATTATCTCAAATTTATTATATATATATATATATATATATATATATATATATATATATATATATATATTACCTCATTAATATATCTACTAAATATGTTTTTTTAGAAAGAATTAAATTATTCTAATTCAATTATTAGATATATCACGAATATAACACATTGAAATATAAACAATCATAGCAATCGAAATCTTCTACATTTTATTCCTTACAAAAAAATTCTAGAAATTTACTTTTAATAGTAAAAATTCTGATCTATATGACTATTTACAAATAAAACCAATAAAAATTTATTTAAGGTTCCTGTCATGAGGCTTGTATGATTCTTAACAGTGTTACTGCAAATGCTTTTGCACAGGCACCGTCCTTTTAATTTAGCAAAAAATCTTGTAAATGTCAGAGCAATTATGGCTTGCTTATTTTCCATGAAGATTTAGAAATATGTGTTGATAATATACAAAGTAAGTTTCATTTAATACTAATTTAATTCTTTACTACACTTTCCAAATTTGACAACTATTTAATAAGAATACTTATTATCTATATTCTTTCAATTTCTTTTTATTTTGATTTTGATTTTTATTATCTTGATTTAAGAAATATATACTTTAAATTAAATTTTTTTACAGAGTTATAATGAAAACATCAAAGAGACAAAGTATATATGTATTATAAATGGAATTTACAAAAAACACGTTTCATATAATCTCAAATATTAGAAGGCAAATTATTATAATTATGAAAATAAAATATTATTATAATTACACTTTATAACTGTATTTAAGAGTATCCTGGGAAAGGATCAACTCGATTTACCCTTAACATAAATTTAATTCTGCGATTCATATCTTCATTGTATATGGCTTTACACTTTTCATAATTAACTCTTCTCCTTACTTGAGTCGGTTTTTCATAATATCTTGTACGTCGATATTGATCAAATAATCCTTCTTGTCCCATTATTCTGTTTACAACATTACATGCTTTTTCAATATTATTATTTTTTACCAACACAGTTCTTGCCAAAAAATAAGGATGACGAATTCCCATCTAAAAAATTAGTAAAAAATAAATATTTTTATTTATCTCCTAAGTACTTTATAATTATCTAAATATTATTTTTCGCGTCAATTAAAATTTATTTCAAAAATTAATTTTTTGATGTTCAAGGTTACAAATTATAAAATACAATTTATAAAAATCATTATTATTTATGAAGCAATTTTTCAATTCACACTCTGAAATTTGATTTTTGTTCCTCATCGTACCTTTTAGTATTTATGTAATTAAAAACAAAGAAAACCTTCCATCAGTATAGCGTATGGAGTCCTGAAGGGTAGAGATAATGAGTAAAAACTAGGCTTTACATGGGATAAGCTTATCAAAATTTAGCCGGAGACGGTAGTTCAGATTTGTCCGGTAGACGTCGCTGTCTTGGAAATTCCTCAATGGTTTTGTGTGCAATCAGGTACAACAGAAAGATAAAGCAAAAGCCAAAGCAGAGATAATAAGGGGAGATCGCCGACGCTTATGAGCCAGAGGCCGCCAGAGTGCCTCTAGCGGCCAAAGCGAGGTACTGGCCGTTTCGTGCGATATTCCAGATGTTGTTTTTCGAGCTCGTGCGATAGTGCGATCGAGGAGGGAGACGACCGTCTTCAGCGCGTGCAGAGGAAAAGCTTGTCGAAGAGGCCTACGTTGGCTCGATCGCTAGAGCGAAGGACTAGCAACTTGGTGATCCGAATTCGAATCCCGGTCTCGGCCGATTGACACAGGCACCGCTGTAATAATTTACATGTGCTTTGTTTACAAACACATCGTAGACCTCCGTCGAAGATTAGCACCGATATTTGGAAGCATAAATAGGGCAACGTTAAAAAACATAAAAAAAATAAAAAAAAAAAAAAAAAGCTTGTCGAGACAATAGGCTGGCAGCGGGGGGTGCAATAAAAGATGAGCAGCTTATACTGACCAAAAAGAAATTTTATTGCTACATGTATAAATATATATATATATATATATATATATAGTCTCGCTGCAGCTAGCAAGCAGCTCGAAGTTTTGAAACCTACGGCAACTTTAAGGAAAACTGGCAAACATCAAAGCTGAGAAAATCTCTTATAGCAAAGAACTACCAAATTTTTCAAGTAGTCGACTAATGCGATTTTTATTAAAATTTTTATATATACGTTTTTTAGGACTCTGATTATATATATGGTAGTAAAAATTGGTGATAATTTCAATTCTATAATAAAACACATTAAGACCGAGTGAAAATATTGTTTTTCTAACTTATCTCGTAAAATACAAAAAATTCCATTAAATGATGTAACCAAAAGTTCAAAATCTCATCAAAATACATATTTTTTAATTTATATATTTTTTCTTTAAACGTTTTTTATTAACAACAATGCACTTCACCGTAATATTCTCATTGACTATTCTATATCCTCCGTTAGTTTGAATATATTTTTTTGGGAACTCTTGGTACAGAAAAATGTATAGAATAAGAAATATATGAATATTCATGGCCAAAATCAGCAATTGATTTATGTTTACGAATACAATAGATCTCGAAAAAGCTGCTAATTATAGATTGTAAACTTTTCCAAAAATTATTTGATTGCTTTTTATATTTTTGGAGTATTATATCAGAATCCTATATAATCATATGTGACACATAACTACCTTGTATGGAGAAAACAGAGAAAGAGAGAGAGAGAGAGAGAGGGAGAGAATGGGAATGTGAGAGTGAGAGGAGGGAAGAAAACAATAATTCAAGGGGATTAACATGGAGTACTCGATGTAGTGGGTGTTGAAATATCATGTACCTGCATGTACCCGCGAGTGTCCTCTATACTGTTTCGTTTCCTTCTCTCACCTGCTCTCACTGTTTATTACCTGTGCATCTGCACGCACGTTATACGAGGCCTAGCAGGCAGTTTACCGATATACATGCAACAATTGTTGCCATCATTTGGTTTTTTTTTTGTTAAATTTGCAGTAAAAATTATCCTATCATTTAATCCTGACCGTATAGAATACGTATTCAAAATTTGAAGGCGATCGAAATATGAAATTACATTCAGGAAAAACATGATTTTCTCAAACCAAGAGAATAGATTTTCTTAAGAACCAAAATTCAGTCAAATAAATATTTATTTAATTATAATGTTCTACTTACTTAAATTTATCATCATAATCTAAAAATAAGCATTTTCATTTTCTAGAAAACATTTCTTTCAAACAAGCTAATCAAAATTAAAAAATTAAAAAAAAAATTAGTAATCATATATTAGAACACAATACTTTTGATTCTCTAAAAAAGGCTTTACAGAATCAAACTAAAATTTTCTAGAAATTAGTATTTAATTGTTTTTATACAGTATATATAAAACAGTTACACAATACATATATAAATAAATATGTTCTTAATCTAAGAAAACAAAATTTTGAATCAGAAGGTTATTATATTAAAACAAAAAAGTCGTGCATTGAATTCAGAAAATCTAATAGCTAGAATTGCAAATAATCTAAATACTAAAATTATAGATTAATCAAATCTGTGGTCAAAGATTTTTCTGATACTATCAAAAGAACAATATTATCGAATTAATTAAATAAAAATTTTCTTGGTTTAAGTAATAGATTTTTTTAAATAATTCATTAAAATTATATACTGCTAAAATTCTAATATAAAGTAAATATTACTTGATTCAAGAAATTTATGCGATTTTCTGTACTAAGTAAATATTTTCTTTAACCAAGTAATCGCATAAACTTTAACCAAGTAAGTAGTTATTAAAATAAAGCTTATATTTTCTCAACAGCAGAACACAAATATTGGAAATTAAATGAATATTTTCTTATCTAACGAAAATATTATCTGGAACCAATGATTTCAAATTTAAAATAAGGAAAATAAATTCTTGGATTAATTGAATATCTCCTAGATTTTTGTCAAGATTTTCTAGAAAATGGGTGGCTGAAATTGGAAATTAAATAAATATTTTCTTATCTAAAGAAACTATTTTCTTGAACCAATAACTCAAGATTTTGAATAAAAAAATTTAGTCATTTGATTCAAGCCGACAAAATTAAGTGAATATATACTTGGATTAAGAATTTCAATACTTCACTCAAGAAATTTAATTTAAAATTAAGAACTCGATTCTTATCTTTAAAACAATAATTACTTGAAATACGTTTTTATTTTCAAAAACATGAAAATTCAAGTATGTTAAATGTTTAAAAGTAGTTCATTGATTCAAAGGATTATTTTCTTGACTTTAAAAATCAAAAGTTTAAACTAAGCGAATAATTTCTTAAATTCTTTTACAATTTATACTTTAATTTACTTTATTATATTTATTTCAAAACTTCGACCTAACCGGGATTCTATCCGCAGACCTTTGGATTCACAAGCTAACATCTTATTAATTATGCTATCACAGTACGCTGTGGGCAATTCTAAAAATCTTATATATCAATTTCAGATCTCTTATAGTTATACATTATGAAATTCATTTACGGATTCCAATGAATAGTATATGCATTTATATATATCAGGTATGTGAATAAGCCTTTCCCGTTTTTTTTTTCAAATTTTGAGCCTTTATTGTGAAAAATGGTTACAAATGAATTATTGAAAGTATTGGCCATCGCTAGCTACAACTTTTTCCCATCTTTCTGGCAACATACGAATCCCGTTGCGAAAAAATTCGACCGGTTTGGCCTCTATCCAGTCATCCACCCATTTTTTGGCTTCCTCGTAGGAATGGAAGTGCTGGTCAGCCAGGCCATGCGTCATCGATCTGAAGAGATGGTAATCAGACGGAGCAACGACTGGACTATACGGCGGGTGGGGTAGGACTTCCCATTTGAGCGTTTCTAAGTATGTTTTCACCGGTGGTGCAACATGTGGGCGAGCATTGTCATGTTGCAAAATAACTTTGTCGTGCCTGTCGTCAAACGCATCAATTGTCGTCGATAGACCACGCCTGTGATCCTTTCATTCGGTTTCAGAAGCTCATAGTAAACCACACCTAGCTGGTCCCACCATATACAGAGCATGAGCTTGGCGCCATGAATATTTGGCTTGGCCGTCGATGATGATGCATGGCCGGGTAGTTCCCATGATTTTCTTCGCTTCGGATTATCGTAACGTATCCACTTTTCATCGCCAGTCACGATACGATGCAGAAAACCCTTTCTTTTATGTCGCTGAAGCAGCTGTTCGCAAGTGAAAAAACGCCGTTCGACGTCTCTCAGCTTCAGTTCGTACGGCACCCAATTTCCTTGCTTTTGGATCATTCCCATGGCTTTCAAACGCTTGGAAATGGTTGTTCGGTCAACTCCCAATGCTTCAGCAAGTTCTTCTTGCGTTTGACAAGAATCTTCATCAAGCAAAGTCGCCAATTCTCGATCTTCAAAGATTTGCGGCCGCCCGGAACGCTCCTTGTCTTCCACGTCGAAATCACCGCTTTTGAAGCGTCGAAACCATCCGCGAACACTTGAATCATCGACACAACCTTCTCCATAAGCCTCCTGAAGCAATTGATGCGTCTCGGCAGCAGATTTCTTCAAATTGAACCAATAAAGTGAAACTTCCCGCAAATGACGTCGACTCGACTCAAATTTCGACATTTTCACGATATCAAAAATTTATGATGCGAAAAAATTTTAACTAATGTGTTAGTATGGAATTGTTGACATATGAATAAGCTTTGATTATGACATATGTAACCATTGAATACTCGCACAGTATTGGTGGTGCCATCTCTTACAAAAAACGGGAAAGACTTATTCACACTCCTAATAATACATACTTATATAATAACAATTTATATATCGTTTTGGTTTTAATACTTGATTTTCCACATCTAGATAATATTTTCTTAAATGTATTTTTTTAGGTATATGAAGCTGAAAAATAATTCTTTTTTGTATTACTCTATAACACTGAAAAAATATTTGCTAAGATCAAATGTGGACCGATCACGAGCAATGCAACAATAAGACTAAAACAAAAGATCGCTTGTGAAGTGTTCAGTAACGTATAGCTTGCTTAAAAACTTTGAAATATTTCTTAAAAATAAACCATGATTTTAAAACTATATATATATATATATAATATTACATTATATTAAACAAATCTAGATAATCTAGATAATATTTTCTTAAATGTAATTTTCTTAGGCATATGAAGCTGAAAATTAATTATTTGATGTATTACTATATATTACTGAAAAAATATTTACCAATATCAAGTAAATATTTATGTGCCTTGTAACGCATAAAGAATTATTTTTTAAATTAAAATTAAAATTAATATTTTCGTAGATTGCGAAAGAAGTTGGTTAAAATAGGAAAACCAGAATCTAAAAAATTCCTTCATCAAGAACTTATTCGCGTGAATTAAAATGATATAAGCTAGATATTTTACAACATTCTTTCAACTAAACCGAATGAGTTATGGATTGCTCGAAATTAGCTAAAAAGTAAGAAATTACTTACCTAGATTACCTCATATTTTTTCTTATTGCCGAATTTCACGGAAAAAATTATTTTCTTAAATCTAGAGATTATTTATCACCCTAAAAAATAAATTTCCTATTTTTTAGCTCATATAGTAAAATATCAATCTTACATCATTTGAATTCTAGCGAACAAGTTCTTGATGAAGGAACTTTTTAAATGCTGGTTTTCTTATTTGAAGCAACTTATTTCACAATCTAAAAAATATTTATTTAATATCCAGTCACAAAAATTTATTGACTACATTTTAATCAATATTTACTAATATTGATCTAGTATTGTTTTTAGTTCAACAATTAATTGGATAAATAACTACTTTCAAGATCTTAATTTCTTACATTGAGATATTCGTTTCATAAATTAAGAAAATGATAACCTTGCTTTTATTACTGTAAAAAACAAATTTACTACTCTTCACTTTATAATGGAAAATTTTAAATATAATATAAAAGATCAAATATAAATATAAAATATCACTTATATCTAAATATAAGAATATATTTATTGAATATTCGGACGCAGAGAATTTTATTAATTATCATTTAATCAATATTTACTAATTATATCTACTATTTTTAGATTACAAGAAACTGAGTGCTTATTAATTAACTTCTCTCAAGAACTCAATTCCTTATATCAAGACATTGGTTTGAAAATTTTACAATATAATAATCTTGAGTTGTACACTATAGTACACAAATGGGTAATATGAGAACTGGGTTCTCCTATAATTTTGAATTGAAGCGAATAAGTTCTTCAATAAGGAATTTCTTTTATAATTTCTTTTAATATTTTCTAATCATGTATATAGTATGTGTAAGCATAATTGCTTTAATGTGTAAAGCATAATTAATTTCTAAATATACATGTTATATTTTTAAAAATTTTTTTAACTTAATTTTTTTAATTACACAGAAATATTGACTTGATATGAGAACCATTTTTTTCTATGATATAAATACAAAAATTAATTATTTATCGATTTCGTATATGTATTATGATTCAATTTAAGAAAATATTATCTGGATGTGGAAAATCACGTTTTAAAATGAAAACGTTATATAAATTGTTATAATATAAGTATAAATTATATATAAATACATATACTATTCATTGGAATCCATAAATTAATTTCATAATGTATAACTGTGAGAGATCTAAAATTGATATATAAGATTTTTATAATTGTCCACAGCGTACTGCGATAACGTAATTAATAAGGTGTTAGCTTGCGAATCCAAATGTCTATGGATAGAATCCCGGTTAGGTCGAAGTTCTTTTAAGCGAAAGAAATTAATTATGAGAATTCAAGAAATTATTCGCTTAGTTTAAACTTTTGATTTTTAAAGTCAAGAAAATAATGCTTTGGATCAAGAAACTATGCACTTCTTTTAAACATTTAGCATACTTGATTTTCATGTTTCTAAAAAATAAAAACGTGTTTCAAGTAATTATTGTTTTAAAGATAGGAATCGAATTCTTCATTTTAAATTCAATTTCTCTGGGAGAGCACTTCTCCCGACGAGTTCAGCACTCGTTGCATGCAACGTGCAAAACTTATAAACAACAATAACTGCTCGAACCTTCGAATCATTTGTCATCAGGGGTTTTTATGCCGCTAGGCTTTTCCCCTTTCATATGAGCCAATAAAACATCTGTATATTTGGCTCAATTGACGTAATTTTATTTGTAAACCTAAATTATATCTACCTTCCTATCCTTTTACATTTTTTATTATTCCCTTCAATCTTATATTTTTTTGTGCTAATACTTATAAAATAAAAACGGGATTTAGTCGCGTTGACTAGATCTCGACGCAACAAAACCATTTACTCAAAAGAATGAACTAGTTTTCTCACATGGTGGATTAGATATATTTGATCCTTCCCTGCCAGTTGTAAAATCTAATAAATATTTATTTAATTTTAATAAACGAAACACAAAGATTTAAATATTAAAAGTAATAAACAAATAGTAAACATTACAAAATACATATACATAAATCCAAAAAATATTTTCTATTTTTGAAAAAATTATTTACTTATAACATATAAATAGTTTTATTAAAAGATTCATTCCTTTAAATATAATATTTAAATCTTTGTGCTTCGTTTAAAATGTTTATTAATTTTTAATAACTCGTTGGGTCTAATCAAATAAATATATTGTACCTTTTGATAAAGCTATTTAATTATTCATATTGAATAGCTTTCTCAGAAATTGATTATATTTGTTAAATTTGAGTATATATATAGTTTTTTAAATATTTATTTATTTAACTTTATTTTTTACGTATATGTAGTTCCGTTTAGTAAAATTCAAGAGTTATTTATTACTTTATTTAGTTTAATGTAATAAATATATGTTCGCTATTCAAATAAACTTAATTGTTTGTTTCAAGTATATGGTTTACTCTAAATTACAAAATATTCATTCGTGTTAAATATGTATGTTTCTATTTTAAACATAAATTTAAATAAATATTTGTTGTATTCTAACAACTATTGCATTAATTTTAATGAATGCATGATATAATGTAAATAGCAATGAAATAAAATTTATTATATAAAAATTTAATGAATGTTATTATATAAATAATTTACAGAGAGTATAATTTTTTATATCAAATTAGTCTTATTATTAAGTTCAACGCAATCTTATTATCAAGTTTTGAACTCAAAATTTTAAGAAAATACGTATATATATATATATATATATATATGTGTGTGTGTGTGTGTGTGTGTGTGTGTGTGTGTATGTATGTTTTTAAAAATTTAGCAGCGGAGTGTAGTAAATGGGATTCACTGGTATCGACGAAGAAATTCTTGAAGTGCGTATACCCAGGTATACCTTTTCGTAGCTTCGATCATCGCCACGGAGCGAATTTAAAATTTGAAGAAAATACGTATGTATATAAATGCATCATATACATTTACACACACAGACAAGAAAATCTATAAGCACCTCAAGAATTTCGACACCACTTAATCCCTTTTGTTGAATCTATTGTTTCGGCGTCCCCCGTACTGAACGCCGTCTCTACCTCAATCGCACCAGCTCAAAAACCAACATCTGGAATATCGCACAAACGGAGTACCGACGTTCACTGCCGTAGCGCTGAGTGTCAAAATTTTACTGTAATGTCTAACATGGGCATCGGCGATCTCCCCTTATTATCTCTGGCCAAAGCGAGTAAGGGGATGACAAGAAGCAGAAATGTAGCGGAGCAAAGATTTAATTTTCCCCTTTCTTCACACTCACTGCAAACCCCCACACAATTGGTTAATTAATTGAATCAATATTTATCTATCGTTATACTTTATAAATCATGTAATGAATGTTGACATTTCGTTAATGGATAAATACAATTTTTACATATATTACATCTACTATTTTTCTTTACAATGGTTACTTTTATATTTTTCCAGCCCCCAATATATATTATAATAATATGTCTAAAATATTATGTTTAAAATATTACAATTTCGGCAGTAATTTAACAAATATTATTATACTTATGACATATTAAGGACTTACTTCTGGAATATTACTATAATTCCCATGCAAAAATTGTGCTCAATAAATGTGTATTTCACATGAAAATACCTTAAAAGATTTGAAAGAATATGAAAAAAATTATAATTTTTTATAGTTCAAATGTTTTAATTTTTAACAGCTTTGACTACTTACAAATACATAATTAATTGACTTTTTTACTAAATTCAAAATTGTACTTAATTAGCGATTTTAAATTATTTAAACCCAATTTTTTACATAGTCAAAATAGTCAATGTTTTAAAATAAATTTGAACTAAAAAGATTATTACTTTTTAAATATATTTCTTCTTGTAGGTGAACCTTAGAAGCTATTTTAACTTCAAATGGACTATAATTTTAGTAAAAAATTTGTTCAGTGTCATATTCGTAAGTAAATATATATATATATATATATATATATATATATATGAATTTATATATATGAATTTATATCCAGCATTTCTAACACTCATTCCATTCGTTTCAGATTGATTTTCATGAATTTTAGATTATCAAAAAGCACAATTAATTTACATTATGATATTTTTTACAAATTAATTTTTTAATGCCAAGTCGTTGAAATACGATTGAATCATCGGCATGGACAGCCTAACGCCCATGCAGATAACAATCAATTTCGCCGACGCAACGTGGCACATGTCACGTAAAATCAAAGGACGATTTGTGATACCACAATACGGCTTCGGTGATACAATCATGATCATAACAGCGGTTAACGGGGTCGCACGACTCGACGGCATGAAACAACGAGAACTCAAGCGGATACTACAACTTATACCCAAGCCAAGCGAAACACTGCAGCTGGCATAGATGCAACCACATCACATTGACGTGCAGAGGCATGGTCCCATAAAACATGTGTTTAATTTGAATCCCCCATAAAGTGATAAATCAGGCCCATCGAGAAATAAACAGACTGCTCGCGGAGGGCATAATCAAGACTTCAAAGAGCCTGTGGAGCAGCTGCCCGGTAATCGTCCCGAAAAAGGATGGCAAAATAAGATTCTGCATTGACTACCGGGCAGTCAATACGGTAACCATAAAGGGCGCATATCCATTATCAAATATGGACGTCCTACTGGATAACTTAAGAGATACTATGTACCTTTCTAAAATGACTTAAGTCAGGTTTAACATCAAATACCACTTGATGAGAGCAGCAAAGAGGTTACCGCCTTCACGGTCCTGCAGAAGGGTCTCTTTCTATGTACATGACTGCCATATGGATTGACCAACGCCCAGCCAACTTTCAGAGGGGTATAAACGCATCTTCAGGCCTGAGTGGCAAAACCGACCGTCTTCGTTTATATGGACGACATTATCGTCACAACGAAGACTTTCGAGCAGCACACTCGTGAATTAAAAGCGGTGCTCACCCGCCTCAACAAGGTCGGGCTTCAAATAAACCAAGAGAAATTCGAGTTCTGATGCCCGGAAGTCAAGTATCTGGATTACATCGTAGAGGAGAACGGATTGCACACCGACCTGAAGAAAATTCGCCCGGTGAACGAATACCCAAACCTACCAATCTGCGCCAATTACGGGTCTTTTTCGGCATGGTTGGGAGACACGCTCGACTCGTACAAGATCTGGCCTAAATGAAGCTGCCACTCTCGAAATTGTTAAAGAAAAATATCAAATGGAATTGGGGACAAATTCAGCAGGAAGCTTTTAACAAGCTTAAGATCCTGCTGACCCAAGCACCAATCGAGAAACTCAGCCCAATAGGCAGCTCGCAAAGGAGCCTGCTGCCCGAATTGTGTACGTGAGTACGACAGAAGATCGCGAGTCTGTCTTTATCGCAGCAAATGTTGCGCTTTCATACGGTCATTCGCAGCGCAAAAGATG
Source organism: Sycobia sp. Sy_11 (assembly GCA_018907035.1). NCBI lineage: Eukaryota > Metazoa > Arthropoda > Insecta > Hymenoptera > Epichrysomallidae > Sycobia > Sycobia sp. Sy_11. Next base: position 1,476,675 of record JACCIC010000135.1, on the reverse strand, counting down.
GGCCGATGGAAAATTCGCCCAAAAGCCCAAGGTGCTTAAAACACAGAGGAAAAAGAACGGATCATCATACCGTCCAAATATAAAATCCCCGGTGATGATGAGGTCTGTAACGATGAAGAGTCCCCTCATAACCTACCACACCCAGATATATCACTCACCAGCCACGATAATACATACAACTTCGAATACAGGAAAGGTTTTAATCCTTTCAAAATTCCATCAGTTGAAGAAGGATTCGAAACTGTCCCCGTCGCAAGCAGATAGTAGATGAGCCATCCGATGGGCCACAGGCGACGATTAATAATACCGGCCTTGATGTACTTAGTAGTCACCCCCCCCCAATATTATATCGCCAATTAAACGACAATCGTCACTACCAGCAAGGTCACTACCCGTCAGGTAGTGTGCCAAAGAGAGACGTGGCAGCACCGGAAAACGGCTGCTGGAATTATGGCACAGAAGGGCACCGGTACTCCGCCTGCCCACACTCTTGGAACAGACGATTCTGTTATAGGTGTAGCAAGGCAACCCGCGATGTATACATGTGTACGGCCTGTCCAGAAAGAGATGAAAACAACACATGAGGTATCTAGGTATCGTGACAGAAAGTGAAGAGGTGCATCCGAGAAATGAATGCATGTAGCACAGACGCTACAAGAAGTAGTAGGTGCAGTAGGAGGTCAGCAGCTGGTCTTGATAATTATGCCAGGCGTATCAGTTTAATAAACAAATAAAAAGCTGGCATTCGAACAGAACCCATGAGTACCAGCGCGAAGAACGGAAAAATACCATTTGACGGGAATGCCAGTAGTCCGCGAAGTAATATAAAACCATGTACGGTATGAACGGAAAATATAAAAGCAGATGCAACCCCGATGCCGAATAAAAATACCGCGATGACACAGCGTTAGCGGGCGAGGACAAATGCGATAAAGGAGTGAACAATGGCTCGAAAATACAGTAGGCTACTTGCCCGTTCCATCAATGCTATACCTGACACAACTAGCTGACACAATCCCGAAGCACGCAACATATTTCAGCGACACCCACTAAAGCGAAGAGGGAAAAAGATGCAAACGGCGTAATGTACTCACCTAACACGTATCTGAAAAGGGCACAACTTGTGAGCAACCAAGCAGGCGAGAATTCAAGAAGAAGACGTCAACAACAACATTTATATTAAAATTAGGATTTTTTTTGATTTTGTGAATTTGGATATTTTGGAGTATAGTATTAAGAATAAGTACAAAAGGAAAACTCTTGAAAGTATTCACATTTCAAAGAATCAAAATAATGAATTTAATGTTAGAGTCAAGTAAATTAGATAACATTAATCATTCTATATTAAGTTAATTGATTTTAAACATTTTTGCGGAGGGAGATTGTATATTTTTATATTATTGAATTTTATTGTTTGGAGGGGGGATAAGTTCAATAAAGTAGCATGCTGAGTTTTGCATTTTATTTTAGTTTCTCAGGATGAACCATAGCGGTTCGAAACATTGGACAACAGCACCAGTAACTTCAATTGGGTAAAGGTGGTGGGGACAGTTAGATTGTACTTTACTAATAAAACCCATTTTTTTAGCTAATTAAAATTTTTATTTCAGATTCGTCTAATAGGATGATATTATACAAGGACAATCTGACTGACAGCACTCGCCCCTCTCGCGTCCTCGTTCGTGTCAGTCCCACGTACCGAATTCCCGCTTCGAGTACACGGTAAGCGTAGCTGCTGAGAAATGCAGTTACTATATATATATATATATATATATATATATATATATATATATATATATAATTAGAAGTGCATAAAGAAATAGGCAACAAGGTCAGGTTGTGGAACAATCTAGGGGGAACCTGCAGTCCAAAAGAGTGTTAATTACAGAATAACTCAAACCGCTCAGGGTAGTCACCCCATCTGCTAACAGGGATCTTCGGCTAAATGCAATAAAAATATTATTCTTCGGAACATATTCCTAAGACTCTTAAGAGTTCCGTATTGTATAATTTGTAACACGTACAGTGTAAGGTTATTTGGTCATGTTATTCCAAAATTTGCAACCATTAACAAGAAATTTCAAAATTTCGGAGAGGAAGGAAAGGAAACGAAAATGAAAGAGAAAGAAAGAATATATTTTGATATAGTATCTGGGATAAATAAAATAATATAATGTATAATATTAGATATATTAAATATTAACGTACATATAATATTCCTAGAATTGACAATATGCGATTTCTTAGAAATAATTATAGGTTATTATATTTATCATTTTGTGCGCATGATTGAAGTATAACAAATAAAACATCTAATTTGACTGAACCGATTTATATACTTCACATTAAAAAGTATAATGAATAGCTCAACGAGCTCAAGAACGAAGGAAGCTCACGCCAGAATCATCGTTGGCTTTAGTATAATTGCGACGTTTTCATCCTCAGAGGTTTGTGATGACTTAATTATATAAAGTAATATATTCGATATTTGTACGTCATTCCCAAATATTAAACATATTTATTTTCTGACGTATATATCGATCATTTATTTTCGAATTAGTCTGTGTGTGCAAGTGAGAGAAGAATATACGCAATGGAGTAACACCAAATATGTTCATAAGATAGCGCTCCCATACGTCTTTCGTGGCATTAGAAGAAATAAATATCTTCTCTCCCACCTGTGTGTGAGAAAAAGGAGCGTTAGAATCGTGTGTATGCTAATAGATATGAGTATTACTAATAATTATTATATTTATTAAGTAATAATACATTAATTGGTTTACTACAAAATCTAAATATTATAAATTTTAAATCCGCTCCTTCATACTCTGCTTTTCAATATTTTAACATAAATCGATTTATTAATGTGAAAATAAACACAATATATAAAAATATATAATCAGTGCTGAAAGTAGTGAAGCAAATTAGGGAAATCCTATAGTTCAAAAAAGTTAACTATAACATAAATTAATCCAGTCGCAGTATCAGGCATCTCTCGGCAACCAGTTCAATAAAATCCACTTAATAATATCATTATTAGGAGCATATCCTTGTGACCCCAAGATCTTCGTTACAGAAATAGCGTTTAACGTGCTGTACGCGCTTTTTTAATATAGAAAAAAGATTATAAATAATAATATTTTTATATTATATTAATAATTTTACAAAAAAATTTATTATATTAATAATTACACAAAAAAATTTTTTCTTTTATAGCACCTGGCGTGAACTTTTTACTCCAACAATAAAACCTACGAGGGAAAAATTGTTCTATTTTGTTCTTTTTTAGGTGAAAATATTTCACTTCGATGCCTTCGACATCATGACGGAGACATAATGAAGAGTGTTTCCTAGGTCATACGAGGTCAGACAATTAATGTACAAGTAATGCGAAAAAATTGAAAAATGGAGTATATTGAAAAATTAAGGTACATCGCTACGATCCCCTTCAAAATAGTCCCCTCCCGCATTTATACACTTATTCTAACCCGTTTTTCAGTTAGCGTAACAATTCTGGAACACTTCTTGCGGGACCTCTTCGAGTACCCTCGTCACAGATTCTTGGATGTTTTCAATGGTGTCAAAATGTCGACCTTTGACAAATTTTTTCAAATAAGGGAATAGGAAAAAATCGCAGGATGATATGCCGGGTGAATAGGGCAGTTGTGGTAACGTTGCGATGTCTTTAGATGCCAACAACTGAGAGACACTGAACGCAATGTAACAGGGAGCATTGCATGATGCAGAAGCCAAGTCTTTACGATCTCTGGACGCACTCTGAGCACCCTTTTTCGTAATTGTTCAAGCATATTGTGGTACAATACTTAATTTAAAGTTTGTCCACCTGATACAAACTCTTTCTGAACCATCCCTTTGCTGTCGAAGAAGCAAAGGAACATGATTTTCATTTTTGACTTGCTCATTCTCGACTTCTTTGGCCTTGGCACCTTCTTAGCCATTATTGGCTTTGTCGGTTATTTTCGAGATCATATTCAAAGAACCAACTTTCATTACCAGGAATAACTCGATCAAGAAGCGTAGGATCACTTTCAAGCTGCTCGAAACAATCTTGAGCGATGTTCATTCGGTGGGCTTTTTGCTCATCTGAAAGGTTCTTCAGTACCATCTTCGCGCACAACTTTTTCATGGTGAAATATTCGGTTAAAATCTTTCTAACTGTTTTCCAGTTAATATTCAACTTGCTAGCCAAATTTCGAATGGTTAGCCGCTGGTCTTAACGAACAAGGGCGCGGACGCGCTTCGCATTCGCATCAGTTCGCATTTGAATAAGCCTTCCGTTCCGCGTCTTGTCTTTGACGCTCTCACGGCCTTTTTTAAAATCGGCATGCCACCAAAGCACCTGACTACGACTCAGGACATCACTACTATACACTTCAAGCACTTTTTCATAAGTTTCTGTCACGGTTTCGTCGAGTTTCGCACAAAATTTTATCGCGCACCGTTACTCTGAGTTTCTCTGTTCCATTTTCGTAATATACACTACTCGCGCGTTGTTACGAAACACTAAACAGATGGCTAAGAAATGATCGTTCAAGGGTCATAAAGGTCTCAATCGAAAGAGTAGAGATCTATTATTACGGTGACGGAGTTACAGGTTCGCAGTGTTACCACAGGCCGAGAAATAAAATCGGTCGCATTACTTAATTGTCTGGTTTCGTATGGTCACTGTAAAATGGTTAAATATTACAGAAATTAGATTTTTCTAAAAAATACGAAAATATTTTTAATATAATAGATAATATTAATTAATATACTTATAATCTATTTTAGTTTTAAATTATATTGATGATCTTAATTCTATTTTACATTTACAGATATCAAAGAAGTATTATATATGAGAAATTCAGAAGAGTTATGAGGCTTTTTAACGGCTGTGTATACAGCAATCGTTGCTGATTCGATCCTACTCGCTGTCCTCTGCACTGCAAGTATACTGCTTGATTTATACATTCATAACAATCGACAAGAAAAGACTACATGGGAAAAGCACCAATATCAGGATCCCGACAGCAGACAATTACAATCGAACGAAGTGGGTGAAAATGGTTTGATCATTTATCAACAATCTCCTGATATTTTGAAAGTGACAGTAACACTTCTATCAGTGAAGTCAATCTCGTAAAAAAATTGCAAATTAAAAATGAATTTCACATTGAAAACGTCTTATTTCCAAAAGATTTTGGAATAATGTAATATTTAATTTATACTAATATTTATTCTGATATGCAAAACAAATTTATTTTATTTCAAAATACCTTTTATTGAAAATACCTTATTTATAAATAAGCTTTTTTTTTAATTTCAATATAATAAAATTTTTCTTGAAGTACCTTTTATGTAAGGTCGTTAGAATAAAGGTTAGGAGGTCAGTATATAAGAATAAAATAATTATAAATTCCTATTATTCACTTTACCAATACATTTTTTGTTGTAAAAAATAATTATATATACAAGAATGATGGCGGATATCCTCGAATGTACTTTATATATTACTACATATGTATCAAGCAGCAGAATTAACATATTGAATGTACAAGCAAGTTTCCAACCAAATAAACGTCATTTGCGGGAAGCACTGCTTCTATTTTTTAATATGAGGAAAAATGGTATAAAAATAAGAAACGGTATAAAAATAAATCATTTTTGCATCGTATTATCAATGGTGATGAAAAATGGATTTATTACGATAAACCCAAATACAGAAAATCTTATACAAAGCCCAGTGAGCTCATCCAATGGACGCCAAAAAAAAAATATTCACATAAATACGGTCATGTTCTGCATATTGTGGGTTTAAAAGGATGTCATATACTACGAACTGCTTTCGAGTGCTCAAATCATCCAAGGACCATTGTATAGAATCCAACTTATACGCTTGAAGCAAGAATTACCGGAAAAATGGCCAGAATATGTAACCAAGTCCGACATTTTTCATCGCGATAATGCTCGGCCACATGTTGCGGCTTCGGTCAACAACTATTTTGGATGGAGAATATTGGATGGTCAGTTTTGCCTCACTCGTCTTACAGTCCAGACTTGTCACCTTCTGACTACCACTTGTTTCGTTCAATTCACGAGGCTCTTATGGGAATACGCTTTAGTTCAAGTGAGAGAATCGAAAATTGGCTCGATACGTTCTTGCGTTCAAAAGACGAGAAATTTTTGAGGTTCAGTTCTTGGAGTCGAAAGACGAGAAATTTCATTGGTCCGAAATTTATAAATTTCCAGAATTATGGGAATAAGTTATAGTTTTCGATGAATGGTGCTTTGAATTAAGGATATGTAACCATGTTTTTATAATAAAACCTCAGATTTTAGAAAAAACACTGAATACTTACTTGTATACCCAATATTTGTAAAAAGTAGGTAAATAGTTGTTAGATCTCGCACTAATTTTGAACAGCGAAAAAGCTGGTGAAGACAAACAACAGCTTATTTATCTTTATTCACATATATATTACAATATCTTGATTTACAGATGTGATAAAATATTCAGTAGATTTGGTGACATCCGATATATTTTATACTATATCGTACATAAAGTACTATTTTATTCTCGCTTGATGTATAGAAACATAAGCAATGCACACCCTATAAGGAATGAAGTAGAAAAAAACTAATGAAAATTACTGATCGCATAGAGAAATATAACATAAATAGGTGAAAGAAGACTGTGAGTGAAAGCATTGATTTAGTACAAAGTAATGTAAAATGAAAATATTATTGAAATACTTTTAGTCATAAAACCTATACCGATATGCAATTAAATCCAGACTCACTCTTTTTATTGAATCAACAATTCAATTTATAGCCAGCTTACAGATTAGTTCAGGGCTTACATTCTCTAACTATATAACATCACTATCATTGCTCACAGCAACGACAATAGACTTATATAGGAGCGCCAAGTACATATAAAAAGAGTTACTACGAGAAGGCTCAGTTACTACGTAAACATACAGATGACATAATCATTTCGAACCGCAATGATAATAGTTTTTTGCTCGCTGTTAGTCCCTGTTTTATCATTACCCACCAACTACAATTACAGTTTTTGAGTTACCACTTCCACAAATAATGTCTGATTTGAAAATTTTATTGGTATACTACGGTGTAAAAATATGACTAAGACTTTTCAATTCAAACATCCTGGATTTATCGATTCAGACAAATGTTTTTATTTTAAATTGGTAGTACTGTCAGAGTTATCTGTGCCAAATTTCCCGCAATTATCATCATTTGTCATATAGTTAAATTTGTGTTTTGTGAACAAAGAAAAGTTGTCTCTTCGGTTTTTAAAATGTCTAAACTTATTCAACAAAGAAGTAGCATTAAATTTTGTGTGTGAAATGAAATATCAGCCGCCGTAACATTCAGAATTTTGCAGAAGGCCTTTGGTGAAAAATCTATGTCAAGAGTAAGTGGTTTTGATTGGCACAAATTGTTCAAAGAAGGTCGAGAATGCGTTAAAGATGAACCACATCAAAGACGACCAAGAACATCTACTCATGGGCTACACGTCGACAAAATCAAAGAATTGGTTATACAAAATCGTCGATTGACTACAAGAGCGCTTGCTGATATTGTTGGAATTTCAAATGGGTCAGTCAACACTATTTTGAAAGACATTTTTTGCCTGAAAAGAGTGAAATCTCGATTGGTGCCAAAACCACTCAATTTTTTGGAAAAACAGCGTCGCATGGAGGTCTGTGAAACTATGCTTTCAGACTATCAGGACAAGATGGGACGCATAATAACGGGAGATGAGACTTGGATCTATGCTTATGATCCAGAAACAACCGATTACTCGAGGGAATATCGTACTAAAGGAGAGCGGAGACCGAGCAAATCACGCCAAAGTAGTTTAGAAATCAAGGTTATGCTCACTGTTTTCGTCGATTATCGTGGTCTGATGCATTATCAATTCCTTCCAACGGGCCAAACGGTTAACAAAGAATATTATTTGAGTGTTTGGCGTCGTTTGTGTGAACCCATTTGTCTCAAAAGACCAGATTTATGGAAAAACAACTTTTGATTTTTGCATCATGATAATGCACCAGAGCACACTGCATTGATTTTACGTGAACATTTCGCCAAAAATTCAACCAATATCATTCCGCGACGATCGTACTCGCCTGATTTCCCACTGTGTGACTTCTGGCTGTTCAGCAAATTCAAAAAACCACTTCAAGGAGACGGTTTTGATTCGATTGATGAAATAAAAGCCGAATCAAAGAAAGTACTAATGGCCATTCCGCAATACAAGTATAACAAATGTTTTGATAATTGGAAAAAGCTTTGATATAGTTGCATTGCATCCAGGTGGGATTATTTTGAGGGGGATGAATTTGATTTAGAAGAATAAATAAAGATTTCACAAGTTATAAATAAAGTCTTACTCATATTTGTACACAGTAGTATATATACATAGATATGTATGCTATTAATATAATATAATATTATATAGTATATTTAACTTATTAATCTCAATTACAATTAAAAGTATACTTTTGTCGATTGTTTTGCATTAAATTAATAAATATTTTTATCGGTCTTACAGCCTTTATACTATAATATATTATACTAAAATAACAAGAGTCAGACTGTCCTAATTTATTATCACCCCCGAAGCATCTGAAATAAAACTGAAATAAAAATAAATTACTAAAAATAAATTAGATTAAAAATTAAAAATAATAATATGAAGGACAATATGACATAAATACACTAGCATAAAATATAGTTTATTATTTTTATTATTTTGATTTTATTTTATTATTTTTTTATGTTATTATTTTTAATTTTAATCTAATTTATTTTTAGTAATAAGTTTTATTTCAAATTCTTTGGGGGTGATAATAAGCAAGGGCAGCCTGACTCTCATTATTTTATCTAATATATCATATTATAAAGACTGTAAGACCGATAAAAATATTTATTATTTTAATTATTTTGTTAGTATTAAACGATTATATTACTTCTAATTATGTTTAATAGAAATTTATTCCATTATACTTCGTTTCAAAAAAAGTTTTTCGTAAAAAATCTTATTATATTGAAGTTATGAAGTCAGTTTCGTTTTTCTCCACTTTTATTCTATCTCTATGTCTTTAATCTTATCTATCTGGCGAATGCGCACTAGATTTGCATATCATCCAAAAGTAAAAAGGATTGGATGGGGCAATATCGTGCTGATTTTTTAAACCATCTTAAATATTAATAATTTGTCAAATAGCATGATCTAATTCTATGAGACTTCTTAAATGCAAATAAAACTTATATAATTGAAAAAAAGTAATCGTCTTACGAGAGTAAGAAAAGGGTATTATGGTGTAGCGGGGCAATACTTTTACCTTTCGGGTAATATGGCTTAATTTTAATCAATCAAACCGAAGAAAATAATACACTAATAATAATTAATATAAAAGCTTAATAGATAACTATGAGTAAATCATGAAATGAAAAGTGTAGGGGAACCTGGGACGGTATGGGCATGAACATTTTCTGAGGATTTTTATGATTTATATAAGATTTACCAAAGGTTGCCAATGGGATAAATAGTTAAAATAATACTTCAACAACTAATGGATACCAAAAAATAGGAAAAATAAATTATTTTCAATAGAGAAAAGAAATTTTTGTAACAGTCTCAGAAAATCCATTCCGCCCCAACTGTGGGGCGGTATGGGGTATACGTTATGTAATGAGTTTCACACTGCGGGAATAAAGCAAGTTTAAGTTGTCAAAAATTGAATAAATTATTAATACATTACAATGTAACAATAAAATATAATTACAAACAGTTAATAAATTATTAAAAAATTATTAATAAATTAAAAAATTACTTTAGTTAATTACTTTGGGTAAATATTTCATAGCCAACAGAAGAAAACATTTCATTTTATAAACAATTAATTTTTTAATAATTAAACTTTAAACAGTTGCTTGTTCTTATTTTTTTAATGAAACTTAAAGTTTTTTGTATAATTAAACTTTAAAAAATTGTTTAATCTGATTGTGAATACAATAATTATTATTATAAAACAGAAGAGATATTGTGAGAATGCAGAATATGTTTTATTTAATTTATTGTATTGTTTAATTTAACGTATTGTATTATAAATTACGTGCATAATTCTTTACATTAATAACAATAAATTTTATTAAATTAAGTTGTACAGAAAATAATAATAATTTTAATAACAACATCAATAACATTTCTTAAGCTTACAAAAACAGCAATATAAAATATAAATGTTTGTAAAAATCTTTGTGTATATATTAAATATCATAAATTAATAAACAATAATTTATATATATATATATATATATATATATATATATATATATATATATATATATATATATTGAAGACTGTTATTGTCTTGCGCTAAGTTTGGCAGTTGAACAAGTTGAATACTTGGCGGGGGTAGCATACTTATGTAACCCTGATTATAAATTTGAGTATTTTCCGATTGTTGCTGGATTGTTTTTGTATTCGTTTGATCATTTAAAATGGCTTTCGGTTGTTTCATTCTTTTGGATTTTGCAACAATAGTTCAGCTTCATAATTTTCTGACGTGATTATTTCTGCTCGACCTCTCGCTCGTTCCTTTTTTTATGAATTTTTTATAAGTATCTTCTTTTTAAATTCTTAGATTGGTTTCTCAATGGATTTTATTATTTTCTATTTTAAATCCATGAAAATCGATTCTTGATTTATAATCGTTTCTGTTGCTTTCGATGTTGGAGGTGTTGGTATTGGATTATCTGCTATTACATTATTATAATTCTTTTCAGATGGACTTGAGAACGAAGATACTATCTCACTACAGTTTTCCTTGCATATAGTTGAAGTTCAAGGAATATTTTGTATTCTAAACTGGCTGTAGCCTTCGGATATGACTGACAACGAATGTTCATTTGCACTATTACACACCGTCATAACATTTTCATTTGTTTGTGGAACTGAAGTGCTTTGACCAGAAATTTTTAGCCACTACTGCGAATTTCGATTCTTTAAAAATATTTTCATTAAAAGGATATATACCTGTTTTTTTAAACCGTTAATGGCATTTTCTATAGTACAAGCCTTTACAAAAGCATGATTAAAAAAGCCAAATATATCTTTCATACCAATTGAGCAATTAACGTTATTTCGCATCCATTCTGATCAGTTGCGGCATAATAACTGCTCAATGGTTTCATGTATGGAGCATCTAAGGGTTGCATACGATGTGTGCAATGAGGTGGAAAGCAAACCATTACAACATCATTACTTTGAGCTAATGAAATAAGTTGTAAATTTTTCACGTGCGTGGCATATCCATCCACCAATAGTCATACTAGCTTGTTTATATTTGCGCCAAAAAATTCGATGAAATTTTTCAGCCACTTTGTAAACACCTTCTCCTCCATCCAGCCACCGCCTTTAAATTTCGCACATGAATTTGGTGGAACACCTTTTATATACGACAAATTTTCCGTTTTTCTAGGAAAAATTAACATAGGTGGCATATATTTTCCACTTGCTGAAAAGCATATGCATGTCGTCACATTTTTACCTCTTTCAGCTGCAACCTTTGATCTAATCTGCCGTTTTCCTTTGGGAGCAAGAACCTTTAAGAAGGTTTTCGGATTACATGAAATTCCCGTTTCACCCACATTATAAATATTTTGCGGTTCAAAGCAAAATTCTTTATATAAATTTTTTTAAATTTTAAAAAATACATGAATATTCTCTTTATTAAATGAAGTTACTCTGGCAATTGACGTTGGCTCTGGTTTTTGTAATGATAAAGATGAATGTCTTTTTAAAAAATTCCTAAACCCTTCATTTCCAGCTAATCGAGTTGCATTATTAAAATTCTGCTGCAAATGGAGTTATTCAGCATACTCATATGTAAGTTTTCAAACTTCTATTGAAGTAAAACCCTGCAATCTTACTTCATTATGTAAAACACCATAAATGCAACTTTTGAACCGCCGTAACAACACGTTTAAATCCTAACACTAAAAAAGAGAAACTAACATTAATTTCTTTTCAGCATGGAACATTCTATTCACATTTAGCAATTCACAATGGAATTGATATTGAATGTTTTAGCTATAACGTGTTTGGAACTTATCTTTTCTACTGATAAAAGAAGTTTCATTGTTGGAATTTTTATACTCGAGAAATTTTCTCGTTAACGTCTCGCGAGGGATATCACATTCTATCGAAACCTCTCTTATTGTTGTTCCTATATTTATCATGCTTATAGCACTATACATATATTCAAATGACCAATTTTGTCGACTGGTCACAAAGATCATAAGCACCCTAATAAAAGGCCCTTAATAGGTACCATATAATATCTGCAATACCTTAGTAAATATTCTTGCTTATACTGGCTAATACGCATACACGCAACACGTGTGCGCTCGCAGATCGTAGATCCATTGCGCCCCGTTTCGAAAACCCATACCGCCCAATACGAACATTTTCAAATTTAATTATAAAACATATTTAAAACACATTATTTATAAATTTAAGGCATGATAATTATTTCTAAGAACATTATGAATCAGATGATACTAACTACAAATGAATAAAATCTTATATAAATAGTTGTTTCATCGATTAAAGTTTACAAAAATTTTTTATTTTTACTAGCTTATTTTCAAGAATTTTTTAATGGTTTATTTATTTCAAAAACTAGTATTTTTCTTGAAATTCTTTTCTTCTCTAATAATTGCACATTATAAAAAAATTTCGCTCATTTAAACATTTATTTTCATTAATAAATATTTTTTCATTGGTCTTATAGTCCAATCAAATCAATCGAAAACAATACGTAACAATATCAATACATATCTACATCAACATTAATACATTATTAATGTATGTTTAAATCTATATCAATATTAATACATCATTAATGTATGTAAAAATTAAATTAATTTAATTTTTATTTTTATTATTTTTGTGTATTGATGTATTAATGTTGATGTAGATATGTATTGATATTGCTACGTATTGTTTTCGATTGATTTGATTGATCTGTAAGACCAATGAAAAAATATTTATTAATTTGTATATAAGCAGTCGACAAAAGTACAATTAAAATATTTTAAATTATTTTCACTAGACATTTTAAATGACCCATTTTACACCATGTCCCGTTCCCCTATATTAAAAATTTGGTGAATAAATCAATATTTCAGATTAGTCATTTATTTTTTCTAAATTTTTAACTTATTTTTATCATAATTATCGAAATTATACATACATTTTAAATTAAATGTACCAAGTTTCTCAATATTCATATGGGTATATGTTCAAAAGAAAATTTTTCTTCAAAATCCTGAAATAGGCCTTCATTAATTTGATACAACGAAACTGTAAAACATTCAAATGATTCTAAAGTATCAAGTTATTTTTATGAAATCGATGCAATTACTGTAAATGAATTACCCATATAGAGTTTTTGACAGAGTCAAGTATCTCTAAATATGTACGAGTACCAATTCTTATAAGTTTCAGAATTTAGGTCGGCTTAACAGATTTTGTAATATCAGAATTGTATACCATTATTTTTAATTTAAATAAAAGAAAGTATTGAAATCCATGTTGTCATAATCAATTATTATTATTATTATTATTATTATTATTATTTATTTAATTTAAGGATTTGGGCCTTCCCGGCCTCCTGACGCATGAGTAAACCCTTCGCGTCCCTCCCTTAAACCAGCAGCCACTATAAACGGCAGGCCTCCCAGAATGAAATTATTCCGGTCGTCATGCTGGATTTAATGTCCTCAATCTCCAAGTAGGCAGCCCCCAAATGTTGTTGCCTTTTATCAGATATATTGGGACAGTGACACAGACGATGTTCGGAGGTTTCATCCTCTGCGTAGCAAAAACGGCAGAAGGGGTCTCTCACGAGATCTATTCTGCACATGTGGGTGTTAGTCTTATTGTAACCTGTGAGGATCTCGATGAGCACTTTTGCCTTTCTTCTATTGAGGCCAAAGATAACACTGGTCCAAATCTTTATGTTATTTGTGCAGGTGAAGGCTTTAACCTGCCTGCACTCTCCATTTGTTTCCCATAGTCGGCTGTTTTCTTCCGTTATCCACCTCTCTATCTCCCCCTTGATGAGGGTGTTGCAGAGTCCTACAGCCGGCTCAGGGCCTCTATAGGGAGTTCTAGCTCCCATTTTGGCAAAGTCATCTGCCACCATATTCCCTTTAATTCCACAATGGCCCGGTACTCATAGTAGCGTGACCCTTGTCTTATTCGCCAGCCTATTGTGGGCCTCGTAACAGTCCTTGACTCGATTGGATCTAGTTGTGTAACTGCTTAAAGCTTGCAGTCCGCCTTTATTGTCTGAGCAGAGACATATGTGGGTGTCAAGTGCCGCTTCCGCAGCCATCTCAGCTCCCCGCAGAATTGCCACTAGCTCAGCTTGAAAAACGGTAGTGTACTTCCCCAAAAGGAAGCTTGTGCCCTTTCCGTTACTTCTTTGGTACACTCCTGCACCTGCACCCCTTTTACATTTAGAGCCATCTGTATACCACAGCTCTTTAATGTTGGGGATGCCTATCAGCCCATTCTCCCATTCTTTTCTGGATGGGATGCTGACCCTATATTTTTTGTCAAAGAGGAAGCTCCTGTTCGTGGCGTCGAGGTTCATTCGCAAAGTCACCTTTTCGTCCAATCCCCGGGGGAGCCGTAATGGTCCCTCTCTGCTTACCTCTTGGAGCGATCTTTTGTCTCTGTGGAGGGCTTTTGCAGCCGCTCCCGCCAGGGTCAGTTTAAATGGCTCTATTTCGAGGAGCATGCCCAGCGCAGCAGTAGGTGTAGATCTAATCGCTCCGGAGATGCTCCTCACCACCATGCTTCTCAGTCTTTCGAGTGAGTTTCCGGCAGTCACCAAGGCCGTCCTTTCCCACGAGACCAGGACCCCGTAGGTTAGTCTGGGTTTCAGGACAACCTCGTATATCCATTTCATGATGTCAGGCTTGAGACCCCACGTCCTGCCTATGGCTCTCCTAACCTGCCACAGACAGGCCGTCAGTTTGCCAGATATAGACTCTAGGTGCCAGATATAAACTATTCCACAATAGTTTACTATCAATAGTCACACCTAGGTATTTCACTTGCTTCTTGAAGGTTAGAAAATGCCCTCCAAGAGTCAAGTCACAACTCCTATTCCATTTATATCTCCTGGTGCAGACTATGGCCTCAGTCTTCCCTGGATTAACCGAGAGACCGGTCCGTCTGCACCATCCTTCGACCACTTCAAGAGCCCCCTGTTGTACCCCCATTAGAGGATCTAAAAAGGGTCCTGGGCAATTAGCATTATGTCTTCAGTGTAGCCAACCGCCAGACAACCGATGCTATTCCGCTTATTTAGGAGCTCGTCCACCACAAGGCACCATAGGAGCGGAGACAGGATGCCCCCCTGTGGGCACCCTGATCCTACTCCCCCTCGTAGAGTCGTGTTTCCTTTGCTTGCTTCCAGGATACGATTTCCCAGCATGTGGTCAATCCATTCTGTGATGCACGGAGGGATATCATGCCTATTTAAGGCCTCCTTGATACCCTTTCGTGACATGTAATTAAAGGCTCCTTCGATGTCCATAAGGACACCTACAGCAAACCCTTTTGCCTCCACCTGACATCGCATCTCAGATACGGTTCTATATAGAGCCGTCTCCAAGGATCTTCCGGTGCGGTATGCATGTTGCTCCTTATGGAGTTGCTTTTTTCTCAAGGTGTCGTCTCTGATGAATCTATCAATGATCCTTTCCATAGTCTTGAGAATAAAAGATGTCAGGTCTAAAATCCTTCGGGGACGTATAACCACATTTGCCTGCTTTAGGTATAAATACCACGCTGGTCCCCAGCCATCTTGCTGGGATATGACCCAGAGTGATGCTAGCGCTCGCCATTCTTGTCATCGGGCCCACAATACAGTCCCCGGCTTTTTGTAGGAAGGTCGGGTAGACTCCATCCGGTCCCGGTGATTTAAATGCGCCAAATGACCTTACGGTTCATCTGACCCTGTCCGGTGTGACAATCTGGTTTGCTACCATTCGGTTAGCACCCAGTTTAGCGTAACCCGGCCAGGGGTCATTTTCTGTGACTGTATCGTCATCTTGTTCAGTATTTCTACTGAAACTGGGGAAGTGGACTTGGATAAGGTATTCCAAAGTCTCTTCATCCGATTGTGCATAACTGCCATCGGGTCTCTTCAGCGTGCCCAGGACCGCGCCAGGGTCCTTCGACAGGACTCTGGTCAGCCTAGCCACTTCCTTACCCTCGCATATGCTTTCACAGTAGTTTCTCCAGCTTATCTCTCTGGCTGACCTTACTGCATCTCTGTAGTTGTCTCTGGACGCTCTGTATGCAGTCCAATCAGAATCCCTACCTTTTCTCCTGGCTATCTTACGGAGGACCATAGTCTTCTCTTTCAGGTAGTCCAGTTTGTTATTCTACCATCGAACCTTGCCCCTGGGTCTCACCCGTTTTGGGCGACAATTCTCCTCAAAGGCGTGTTTGATGGCGTCATTAAAGGACTTCGCGATGTTCTCAAGCGTTCGTTTGTCCCTGATCTCTGCAGTCAAGTCCTTGAAAGCAGTTTCAACGGACCTTCTGTAGCCCTGCCAGTCTGTGCGCTTAGGATCGCGCAGCCAGGTTGGCTCCTCCTCATTGGGTGTCCCCTGCGAGTATGTTATCAGAGAGTGGTCCGACAGTGTCTCCACCTCCTCCACTCTCCATCCGTAGATATTATTAGCTAGCCCAGTTGAGCAGATAGTTATATCTACTACCTGCTCCCTTAGCCTATTTCCGAACGTTGGGGTGTCGTAATCAATTATATGTTAATATTGTATTAGTATTATTCAATAAAAAGTTATTTATTAAAAGTGTGTCTATGCACTTATTTCTTTATAATGTGGGAACACAGTACTATGAAAATATGCTACTATGGTCCAATTGAGACAACATCATGAACTAAAGTCCATGCACTATAAAATAGTAATAAATACAAGCGAACTTCGTTGTTGCGAGGCAACTTTTCTGCGCTATTCTATTTACACTTTTTTATAAGTTCTACTTTACGTACGATTGACTTGCACTAGTCGCAACATATGGATTCTACACCTTTACACTCACGATAAGTACTCCCCAATGACTTTTAATATGATTTATCATACAAGTGCAGCTGCTGTAAAATAAAATAAAATCGCAATATGATCTTACATAAAAATATTCTATTGCGGAATTTTTCGTGATACAACTGAAATTACCAAATCTTATCGATTCTTTGTGAGATTCACCTATAGCACAAAATTTTAAAAATTTTAAACGATATTTGAGAGAGTGATGTATTTCTTAACTTTGGTCTTTCTTTCAGTATATTTCTCCTTCAATATATTAAGCTTGCTACAGAGTTTAATTTCATTTGAGCTGCATAAAATTTATAAATAATAATGGCTTCTTCACTGCTCGAATTGCGTGTAAATCCTTTAACATTTTCTAATCAGAAAAAATGTCACTTGTAATTTTACCTGCTACTCTGGTGTGCAGGCGCAATCTTTCCGCCGCGTGTTCTTCCCTTCGGAAAAGGAATTTTTGCGTATACGTACTCGAAGCACGCAATAGTTTGCGTGCGCATAAGTTAGACCTGCTGCTTATCTACGAAGAGGTTCGGCTGTGTTTACCACGGAACTACAAGTTTCCGTTGAAAATATTTAAAAAAATATGTAGATATTATGCACTATAGATTCATATAGTTCGTGTAAATGAATTATAAATATAAATAATTTATGTATACTTATTATTATAATTATAATTACTGTTTTTATATAGAAGAATATAAAATAAATTGATATTAAAAATAATACCATTGATTTTCAAAAAAAACTACGCAACATACAATGAACTGAATGTCATAGCTAGTACCAAATTATTATCTATACATCGGTATGAATGGAAAGTATATCCTGAATGAGTGCAAAGCTAAGAACTGTAAATGGGAGAATATGCAAAATTATTATATATTTTATAAAAGTTTATTGCCATATAAATTAAAAAAACATATGTATGTGTGTGTGTGCGCGCGCCTGTGTATGTACCATACACGATGAAGGTATAATGTAAAGTTTAATGATAACAAAGCTAATTAAATTATTGTAAATAATAATTTTCAGCGCTGAGTGCATGACAGACAAGAAACAACGAAAATATTTCCAATATTAACAACTGATTATTAGAAAAGAGCAAAGCTAATATTGAATTACGTCAATATTATAATATAAAGACAATTACAAGTAATATAATTGTTAATATATAGACAATTACAAGTAAAAGTAATTTGAAATTATTAAATAAACCAATATAAAGTTTAAAAGAATTAATTTATGTTATTATACATTCGATACAATAGAATTATCGTATTAGAACCAAGAGCACTATGAAGGTTAGAAAAAATAAAGTTAAATTAAAACAATCATCGAAATAGCTGCTTTTATAGCTTGCCAAATTTTAAGTTAAAATGTTAATTAAATGGCAAGTAATAAACAATAGTTTAAACAAAAATGTTTACAGTTTAGTGCATTCAAAAATTCCCTGCCGTTGGCAAACTTCGCAATGGTTAAGTTGCAATGTAAATAATTTTGCAACTGGTCGCCATATTGAAAGTATACTTTAAAATTTCAAACGCGTTATAAGTAGATAAAAAAACATCTATTTGCGCCATTATTATTGAATTTCAATTGTTTAAACAAATTTTACAGCTCTTAGAATATCGAATATTTTTCCATTTTCATTGTTTATTTAACAATAGAAAAATTGACTTTTTAAGTTTTTAATGTACGTACTTTTGTTTAGAATTACCTTCTGCACAATTTTTATACGAAACATTTGTCGATTAGAGCAATATTATTTAAACTATTGAAGAAAAAGTAAAAAAGAGAATTTTTTGCTACTTTGCAATAAATAAATACGTTGCCAATGGATTACGAATCCGATAATTTAGGGTCTTATTCTTCTCATCCTCAGCTATCATTTAATGTAAAAAAATAGGCGTTGGAGAATATGTTGAATCAAAAGAGTAATTCGCCTGGACTATAAGTAAAGAAAGTGAGCGGTAGCTTTTCGCGGGTGCATATAAACAGGTTAGAAATAATCGAGTATTTCCGTCGCCGCTCGTTTAATTTCGGACGAGGCGCCGAATTCTAATAATTATATTAATAATAATAATAATGAATAACAATGATATTTAATAATAATTATAATAATTATTATTTGCAATTGTGGGTGTTTGTACTTACAGCCGGTGTGCTGCGCGCAGTGATTGTATAAATGTATACGTGCTTATACATATATATATATATATATATATATATATATATATATATATATACATCGTATGTACATTTACTAATGTGATTTAATTCATTTAATTAAATACAGCGGGTGCATTCGTTTTCGGACACCCGTTGTATACACTGAAATGCGCGCGTTCGTCTACCGCAATATTCGTTGCTAGCTCGCGCTATTCGGTGAGAACGTATAGTAGTGTGTGTGTGCGGCGCGTATTAGAGGGGATAGTGGCCGCCGGTCTAATACACTTGACGCGCTCTCTCTTGCCGCGCGCAGTGTATCGCCTCTACGGTATACCTCGGACTTAAGCTTAGTAGTAGAGAGAGACTAGGTATTACGTTCTCTCTCTACTTGTTCGGTTTTCGGCAGTTGCGTCGACTACCTTCTTCAGTAGTCGTCGCGACCTTTGCCCGTTTTCGGTATGTTTATCGCGTATTACATAATATAATCTATTACTTTTAATTTAGTTTTATATTTCTAGCTTAAATATAAAGTGTTTAATCGATTATACGCATATTAACGGGTTATACATCTAATTTCGTATATGTATATAGAATACATCTAGGAAAATAGATGTAACGGTAGTATGAAATAATATTTTGTGTTTCTTTTGTGTATGCGCGGTATCTTTACGTAGTGAATTTATGTGTCGTTTGTGGTAAATTTGCACGGCCATGTTTCTGGCCGTCGCAACATGACGTTTTGAAAACATTAGAAAATTATAATGAAAGTATAAAACACATGATCGTGATATAATTAAAATCAATACAAATTCTGAATATTTCCGCATGACAATAATATTCGCGTAAATTAAATGAAAGATTGTTTATATATCTGAAATTGACCTAAAAATATCGATACAATAGGATAGGTTAGATGATCTTCAATTCATAATTAACCAGATTATTGGTAAAATTTAAATTAATATAAATAACGCTATTAGTAGACCAGAAAATCTATTCTGCCTCTATCTCGTTGTCACGAGACGCACAGAGATAATACGTAGAATCCTCCGCCCGAATTCCGAGTCCCAGAGCAAATCTCTACTTCAGCTACCAAAGGCGCTCTATTGGGCCGATGCATAGTCTGATAAGTATTTACCTAATAGACAGAGCGCTCTATGAATTAGGTAAGGACTTATGTGAGATCAGAAAATCATAACCGACAGAAAAAACAAGTTTAAATTTGTAGGAGTAAAGTGTGCTACATTCCTTCTAAATTTACACTATAAAAAGAAATACTGGAAGCAAAGTACTTTCTGCACCGGTATTTCTAAAAACATGTACCGCCGTATAGACATATTATATTGAAAGAAATAATACTCATTGCAAAGAGTTCGCTGCATGAGAATTCACTCTCCGTTGAGACATTTAAATTGGCGTATGCATATAGCAAATATAAATGCAGTTTGCTGTCAACAGTCCTCTACATAAACAGACGTTACAGTCTTTATATTATAGGCAAGGGCTACTCCTAATGATTTAAAGCTGTCTTTTTAAGAATAAATTGAAAGACATTCTTATAATAAAATCTGTGTAAAATTTCTTCGTTTAGTAAATAAAAAGTATATTTATAGTTGTATATTCCAGTTCCAGAGTGCTCCTGGGTATAAAATAAAAAGATATCTTTAAGATCAAATTCCGAGCGTTCTCGGATTAATGAAAAACTAATAAAAGAAATTAAATAAGAATTATCTTATAAAAGCGAATAAGCCGATACACATCCATGTAAATAGACGGACGTTTTTAAACAATTCCCAAAAGACCCACAGAGCTGATTTTAATGTTGTGTTGCTGCGTAGTCTAGACAATTTAATTAAAATAAATCGAAGTTTAAATGAATTAGAAAAGGTATTTTACATCATTCTTCATTCTCTACGCTTTTTCATGCGAAGAAATGATTTCCAAAAGTTAAATAGATAGTAAATGGAACCGCGTGGAACGAGACTTTCAGTCATAAGGTTTACGGCCGGACGAAATGAATGTACATTGTACAGTTTGATATACGAAAAACACATACAGGAGAGAGATTATGAAGTGCAGATATTGTGCACTAAGAAATTAGATATCAAGTCATAAAATTGATGGCAACTAACATCGCGCTTGTACAACGAATTTCGAACAAATAAAATCATTGAAAAAAAAACAAAAAGAAATTATTTATGAAACAAAGGTTTTTCGTCAGTATTACTTTATTATCATTTTAGTCCTTAACACTATCTATGATATATATATATATATATATATATATATATATATATATATATATATATATTCTATAGTTTTTATTATTTAATTTAAACCTTAATGCACTTATTATTCAAAATATTTTTATAAGTGAATCTAATATTTGAATGAATCAAAAAAAAATTAAAATACTATTCATTATTAATATTAATATATTACATATTTCGTATAAAAATATTATTCTAATATACGTTATTTAATAAGCTTTGCTCATCTAACATTTTAATTTCTTTTTTTTATCTAAATATTAAATTAAGTCACATTTTCAAGTATAATGATTTTTTGAAATTTGTTAAATCATTTAAATCAATAACTTAAAAATTTCAATGATAAGTAATTTAATAGTTCAAGATATTCGTAATTCATTTAATTATACATAACATCACATGCATCCCTTTCTCACTTCTGTAACAAAGAAGGCGGTAAACGAATAAAATTTATTGCATTTATAGATGCGTACTTCAATAAATGTCAAATGAGTGACTTTCTATATTAGGATTTTTTAGAAATTCATCATATATGTGGAAGAAAATTGAATTTTTTAAACATCATTCTAGATGTATAGGAGTGAATATTTTTTTATCTCATCCATATAGTGTATAAAAAATATAGTTAATAATTTATCTCTCTAAATACTGAATCTTTTGTATTGAACTTGGAAAACAAAACAAAATAAATCAATATTACATACTTATTTTGAATTTTAATAAAGCCCTTTTCTTAAAATATTAACCCCAACGCGATTAACTGCATCTTTTTAACACTTAAGACAACCCTATATTTAATTCTGTTTCAATTAATTTTTATTCAATTCTTGAATTTTTTAAAAATTTAAACACTTGTTTTATAAAACGTCGGCATTCATTGGTCTTCATGAAGATTGTACTAAACTAATTTAGGGTCTATTGTAGCTGATGGATTACCTGAAGCAGCTATCAGAATTATAGAAACAACTAAAAATGGAAATCAGTACAAAATTTCAGTTTTACCAGGAACACAGAGGAAATAACTATATGTTAATCCTGTATATTGTGAAAAACAACTTCTGATTGTAGGTATAATTATTTCAATTATGTATTACTAATTAAGCACAGAGTTGCATCAATTGATACTCTAAATATTTTCAGGCTCCACCTGCAGCTGCTATTGAAATTCGACTTCCAATTCGAGAAGTAATAAATATAGCCAAATATAAATTGGCTGTTAAATGATTTGTTCGAACATTGAATGGTAAGATAATTATAAAATCGAATAAAACTTGGAATGGAATTTAAAAAAACAATACTATCGACGAAAAAAATAGTAGAAATAAGTAATACATATTTTAATAATAGTTGCACTCCAGAAACCCGAGAAGAAAAGACGTCAGAACGTCAGCGTAGTACAGCGGCTAGGTTAAGTGAAAAAAATTCAAGCTCTGCAGAATTGCGCTTTCGAGAGGTCACGCGAATCACTTTGCTGCACTGGTTGCTCGGAATACAGTCTCGATTTCTCAATAGCAAATTTGACGAAAACTTGAAATCTTGGCAATTCTTCTCACATTTAATCCTCCATTAAATCTCACATTTTTCGGCGAAAACAGAATGCGTGCTTGGTTGGAGAATGTGAAATTAATTGACACACGCTTGCATAACTTTCAAGACGATTAAATTCAAAACCAACTTTTATACCAGAGAATAACTAGATTAAGAGATTCCAAGAATAAGGATATAGAACATCAAGACTTTCAACTAAATCATTACCTCAATTTTTAGAAGAGGTACGAAGAAGCAATAAGCATTCAACAATTTTTGGGCTTCCACATACTGTTAGAGAAATCTCAATAAATTTAACCTCTATATGTGTGATTTAATATTTAATAATTGGTGGTTTTGCTATTTAGCTACCAGGTGATTTCGCGGAGAAACGTTTTCTACATGCTCTGAGTCGATTCCGAAATGTGATACTGACATTTCTTTTTGTCGCGTTGTAGCTGAATATCTTGCTTCGCATTCTCGTTCTAAATTGACAACATAGTATGACATCGGGGTAGCTTACGCAATCAGTATTATTAAAATGATGCTTCAATTGCTCACATCAGGATTACACTCGGACGCATTCCGATGCGTTCTTCGCCAGAAGGCTCTATTGTGCTGGAATGACCATCATCTTCTGACTCATGCTTTT
Source organism: Sycobia sp. Sy_11 (assembly GCA_018907035.1). Lineage (NCBI taxonomy): Eukaryota > Metazoa > Arthropoda > Insecta > Hymenoptera > Epichrysomallidae > Sycobia > Sycobia sp. Sy_11. The sequence goes on along the minus strand of JACCIC010000135.1, from coordinate 1,452,867 downwards.
GATTGTAGGACTCAAATAACGGCTACATGATGCTTACTTGCATTTCTTCTTATAATATCATAAGAGTCAAGCTCGATTAGGATGGTACAAAACTCATCAAACTGCAGTGAAAGTCTATCTCTGATTTTCTGCATGTCAGTTTTATAGTATATCACCCCAACGTACGTCGTGGTAGCAATCTGCTTTTCTTGTGTCTGCCACGAATATTCTGCCGCTTTCACATGGAGATCAGATAATTTCTCCAGGCGATCTTTATCATTTCGCTGAACAGTCATTCCCTACGCTAAATTTCCATACTCGTTGGTCAAAGCGAGCAAACTGAAACTCGATCATTGGACAGAAGCTTCCAATCTAGGATTTCGTATAATTGTCGACGTTGATTAATATATATGAGGTTGGTAAATATCACCATTCCGCTTTTTTGCTCTTCATTCAATGCTTTATAAAAAGTGTTACAGTGGTCGGATTTACTTCAAATATGCGCCGTTTTGTTTGATAATCTGTTTCATCTAGACGGCAACTTCATAATACCCCTCTCGTAGAAACCTCTCTCCTTATTTGCGAAGAACTCGAACAGTCACTTTTCACAAGCCTCTTTTGCGTCCAACTTTACACCACCAAGGGCGTTCGACATGAACACTCCCCACGACTCTTGCAGTGCTTGTGGGAATGACCCCCGAGGCCGCATCGCCAGCAGCAGCTTCGTCTGTCCAATCCTTTACAGTCTTTCCGTACATGATCGAACCCGAGGCATCTATAGCATCGCGAGACGCGTATCCTTGCTCTTATTCCTGATATAACCCACCCGATTTTAATACGCCCTTTCCTTAAGAGGACGGTAGCCTCTTTTACGTCAAAATCGCAGACCGCCATTCTCTGTCCTCGACTGTCAACGTCGAAAACATGGGGCCGACGGTCTGCAGTCCGTCCCGTTTCCCGATTTGACGCGTTCGCGATGTCCTCGTCGGTCGTGACACAGTCCAAGTCTAGGAATTCCAGTGTCACCCTGGAGGTCAAATCTTTTACGTGTCCAGTCTCTCCGACAGCGTCTTGAAGAACCTGTCGGAAGTCCGTCTCGCTGTTCTGTCTGGAGAGCTGTAGAAATACCGCGCCGTCTTTTGTCTTTCTTATTGTTCTGACTTGAGTATTACACTTGTCAGGGTCCACCTTTTGCCGTATTGTTCGTACCACGTCTACGTACGTCTGTCCCTCAGCCGGCTTGATCATGATCGCTCCTCCTCTGCCTTTGAGGTTAGGGCGATCAGACCCGCGACCTTGGAGTCTCGCTTTTGTCTGCTCTTTTGTCGGTTTGTTATCCGTCTCGGTCGTTTTCGGTTTTTTTTTATGTTTTGAGACCACCGTCGCCCATGTTTCGGTCTCGATCGTCCGCTGTTCTGCGGCCGCCTGCTCCGGAGTAAGGGTCTGACGGTCTCTTTTCCGTTTCTGAGGAGTTGCCTCCTCACATTCACTCCTTTATTTTTCTGTTTTTGTCGGAGCAGTCTCATTCGCTTAAGTTTATACTGTCCGATTTCCACTGCTTCATTGATCTCACTCAAACCGTTTTTTATTATTTGACTTACATTTTTTTGTTTGCAAGTCCTTTCCATCATTTTACTTAGGACTCTGCTTATTGTGTAAAATTTCTGCTGCAATTTACACTCAGCAGCCGCCCAAGTTGCCGGCGATTTATAAACATTCGCACTTTCATTCATACTGCTACCTGTAACATTTTCTGTCACACCAGCCAGGTTGCCTACTGGTGTGATAGGAGAGCCGGGACGCTCCATTGACTCTACTGAGTCGCTTGCAGGCGGCACTCGAGAGCCTGCTATAATTTTTTTATCACTTTTCATGATTACATTATTAATTTGTGTTAAATGTTTTATATTTGTGATGGTCAGGAGAATCAGTTGTTGGAGATGACGATTCAGCGTCCTGAATCTCCCCAATACTGAAGCCCTCCTACATTCCGGTGGCCTCGGCTGTTCCTCCCTCACGACTCGCAGCAGGGTCCCATCCGTACGTCATACGGTTCTACTACGAGAAGCGAGATTTGACGTCTGACGACGTCTTACCACTGTGTGGGGCAGCCTCCCATGTTGGCTAGACTGGGTTCGGGCCTCCTACTTGTGGCGGCCCAGGAGTGCCATCTGGTTTTACAACTGTACCCTCCAGAAGGGGAACGCACATAAGCATGAAGTGATTCCCTCGCAGCTAATCCCACCAATCAAAAAGTAATCACTGCATCCGCAAGACCTTACCATCGCTCAAACTGGTCACATTCATACGTAAGAGATGCCCGTTTATAGGGCCTCTCATTAATTCATAACCCGCCTGGAAGTTACCCGTTTATAGGGTCTCCATCTCCACCATTCGTGGGAAACTCGTTTATAGAGTTCCCGATATACTCCCCAGTCCGAGTACGGCTATCTTACAGATATGTAGGTGTGTGAATGATGAGTGGGTGTGTAGACGGGCGAATACCACTATTTTCGCTCGAAGTTCTTGTCCACAGCCACTTATTCGTCACTCTTAGAAGTGCTTATTTCGTGACTGATCGCAAGTAGCCCACATTATTATTATTATTATTATTATTACTATTATTATTATTATTATTATTATTATTATTATTATTATCATTATTATTATTATTATTATTATTATTATTATTATTATTATTATTATTACTATTATTATTATTATTATTATTATTATTATTATTATTATTATTATTATTATTATTATTATTATTCATCGCTAGAGATTATGACGCTGCACAGATGCGACTCAACCAGGTGATGCGTCGAGTGCAGAGATGGATGGAGAACAATGGGTTAGAACTGGCGGGGGCGAAAACGGAGATCGTGCTCCTAACTAAGAAACGTATCCCAAAGATACGCCTTATGCAGGTTGGAGACACGACGGTGAGTACCAAAGCAGCTGTAAGGTACCTGGGGGTGACGCTTGATTCCAAGCTGACCTTCTGGGACCAAATAAAAAAAGTGGCGGATAGAGCTGCCCGAGTGACAGCACAACTTAGCAGGTTGATGGCCAATGTCCGTGGTCCAGCACCCTGCAAGCGGCGTCTGCTCATAAGGACAGCTGAATCCATCATGCTATACGGCGCGGAGGCATGGGCCGATGCACTGATGGCCCAAAAATATAGAAAAAGAATGGCGTCAGTGCAGCGTAGAGGGGCATTACGCATCGTGAGCTCCTACCGTACGGTCTCCGAGTCGGCGGTGCTGGTAATCGCATGTGTTACCCCCATTGATCTCCAGGCACAAGAAAAGAAATTTGTCCACCAGAATAAGAATATTCTCAGCAGAATAGAGGCAACTGCACGGGCCAGAGCTGTCGCGATAACCGAATGGCAGAAGCGCTGGGAGAGGGATCCGCGTGGCCGATGGACGGCTCGTCTGATCAATCAGTTAAAGCCATGGCTCCAGAGGTCACACGGAGAGGTTAATTACCACCTCACACAGCTCTTATCGGGGCATGGTCGGTTTCGATCCTATCTCCACAAGATGGGGAAAGTACCGGATCCGAGCTGTGCCCACTGTTGCGCTCCCCCAGACGATACACTTCACACATTCTTTCAGTGCGAGGTGTTTCGCCTTGAAAGGGAGTGCCTCTGGAGAGACATAGGACCATGTGGGCCCGATAATATCGTTCGGCTGATGCTAGAGAGCCATGAGAAGTGGTCCAGGATTTGCAATTTCTGCAAAGCCATCCTGGACCACAAAAGAAGAATTGAAGAAGGCGTGTAAGCCCGCATGGGCGAATGGGATGGCGCAGCCCAGAAGTAATGTCCTCATAGACGGTTCCTGGGCTGCACTTACGCCATCGTGAGGAGGTCTCCTCGGTGCACGCCTATCGACCCCGACTGGTAGCTCTTTTCAGAGCTGTGGGAAGCAGTCGAAGGGAATACACTGAGGAGGTAGTTTTTTAGTGGATATGCCCTTCACAAGTGAGTCCTACATACTCGGGGAGCGGTCTCCGGGATCTATAAAGGATTTTTCTCCTCCTCCCAAAAAAAAAAAAATTATTATTATTATTATTATTATTATTATTATTAATAAGGCACACTACTATTTATTATTTTTATTATGTCCGACACTTGTTCACATATTTATAATAATTACATAGGCTAATATATAACGACTTTACAGAAAATAGAAATGTCTCACATGGTTTTATACAACAGCTCTCGAGCGAGTCTCAAAAGAGAGAGAGTTTACTATACAGTACAATATTATTTCGATGCTACAGTTCTGATCTATATGTGTGTAAATATATGTGTATGTGTATATACATGCAACTGAATGTTTACGCGTATATATATATGAGCATGTGCGATAACAAGAATGTAATTATTGTTTCGTTTATTATCCGCATTTCACTCTCCGAGAAGGGAGAAGGAGATTCATTAACAATAAAATTTATTAACAGTAAAATATTTATTATTAATTAATTAATAAAGATCATTAATTAAGGAATAATAAATCATAGTAAACGAAATGGAGTTATGAATTATTTTATAATACAATATTCTATGTCTTTAAAGCCAACGATCGCGCGAAAAAAGCCCCGTGGAAAAGCGAAAGAATACAGAGAGAAGGAAAACCGAGCACGCCCGAAGACGCTCGAAAAGACGTTCTCTCACTATTGGTCGACGCGAGCTCCGCGCGCAGAAGACGGTGCGGAGAGAGGAGAAGCGCCGAAACTTGCACGGTACGGTGAGCGCGATGCAGGAAGATCGCCGAAAGTTCTACGGCGTAGCGCGGAGGAGTAAGGGGTGAGCATCGCGAGATTCGCGGTGCGGAGTGGAAAGGGGTGGACGATCATAGAGTGGGGACCTTTTCAAAGAGTGAGAATCTTCTAGAGTCACGCGGGACTAACTACTTAGAAATTATTTATATTAAATTTAAAATAATATAAATTCATAATAGAAACGAAATATTTGTTATAGCGGATCGTGGTAAACAGGCCACTCTATCATTAATTGTAAAAAGATAAGACGTAGCTACGTGACACTGAAATTTATATATTGTTTTTTGTTAATAATTTTTATTTGTATTTATATTTTTAATAAATATTAATAAATGAAAAAGGGATTATATCAAAAGTAAATTGGAAAAATGTAGCTCCACAATAAAACCTAATACTCACAGAAAATGTAACAATAACTCAATTCAAAACTCTGTCGGGTTGAGCGAAAGCTAGAATTGATTTTAAATAAATATTTGCACTGTGTGTAACTTGGTGTTGGGCTGAGCGACCAAGGATCTACGCGGATTGAGCCTAGGTCAAATCGACAGTGCAAAAAATCGGGAAAACTAAAAGAGACTTGCACGAGCGAACCTCATGGCGGGTTGAGTGATCAATTCGGAGCCATTGTCGCGGACATTTTTTCTTCTTTTTTTTTAGTTATTTAACTTTACTAAAACCTCTATATAAGGCTTTGAAAGCTATATTTTATATTTATGTAATACACTGTGCATTTCTCGACCTTTTTACAATTCTAATATATTAAAATGCGAATAAATACCTACTAGAAATATCGCTTAACGAAATTTTTATTTGATTTCCGTATATTCTGACTTCACCTGCAAGTTTTTTATATATTAAAGTTAAATTCCAGCCCACATCTGGCAAAGCAAATGTATTCGTCGCATAATTAATGTTAAATATCTCTATAGGTAAAATTTTAATAATCATTCCTCGTCATCTAGTCAGTCAGTATTAGTCGTTCTAGTTCAAGTACTTTCTTCACGATGTCTTCTGCCTGAATTTGATGGAAATGATTGTTTTCAACGATATAGTAAAATATAGTATTTATTCTTGTATATTTTATTGAACAATTGATAAAATTCTTCTGTACGACATCCTCCAATTCAGCAATTAATTTTTTTTTTTATAAAAAACCATCTCCTGTCAATAGTTTCCTTTTGGAAAAGAAGCATTTTTCTATTTTATGATTTACTCGGTCACAAAATACGTATTTTATCGCTTCCTTTTTCTAATATCATCGACACTGGATTTCCGTGTTAAACACTCGTAGTTATGGGAATAACTAATGTCTCATATTTATTTGTTGGCGGTCGAATTTATTGACAATGTTGAAAAAGAATTTTAATCTATAATTTCTGCTTTAATAGCAAAGTCTGCTTCTTAATAAAAAAATTCGCAATTTTCTCTAGGCCCGGTTTCACAGAAACGCATTCTGCAGTGTATCTATTTTACGAGAAAGTTAGTGTTAGTTGAAGTTTAGTTTGTACGATTACAGTAAATTCGGACTATATATATAATTTGTTAATTTTAACGTTTTGAAGGAACCAACATAATTTCTTAATTTGGACGCAAAATGCGTGATATTTAAAAAGTTTAATTGTATATCCGGAAGCTCTTAAATTGCAGTGATGACTTTATTGGCTTTCGCGCTTTATTTCTAAAATGCAATTATAGAGTTGCTATAAATGCGTCTGCATCGTTGATAGTAGCTAGTAATTTTATCATTGGTTCTTTCGGATTGCCTTCCAAAAAACGCGTATTAATGGCTTTCCAATTCAAATTCATTACAACATGTCGATATACAAGAATAGCTTGAAGTCAATTCTTTCAATTCTATCGTTCTTTGTACTAATTCAAACCAAAGAACATTGGAATCGACTCAATTGCATTGATAGTTATTGCATCGTATCGATTGCTTTTCAATTTCAATTAATAAAAAGGTGAAGATACATTAAAATTGATTGAAGTAAATGTAACTTCATTCAATCCTAGTATTGTTTGTTCTAATTTAATCGAATGATAATTTGAATCTACTTAGTTCCATTAAAAGCAGTTGCATAGCATTCGTTGCTTACCAATTTTAAATAATAAAAATATGAAGGAACATTAAAATTAATTAAAGTAAATTAAATTCATTCGATTCTACTCTTGTTTGTTCTAATTTAGTTATTGAAATTTGGAATATACTCAATTCTATTAATACAAGTTACATAGTATTCATTGTTTTCCAATTTGAATTCATTATTGAATTGAATTCCAATTTGAAATCTATCGATTTATAAAAATTCATTGAAGTAAGTTCAACTACATTCAGTCAAGATGTTATTTATGATAATTTGACTTAGTGGAAAGAGGAATATATACAATTCCATTAATATAAGGTGTATCGGATTCTTTGGTTTCCGTTTTGAATTCATTAGAACTTGCTGATACATAAGGACACATTGAAGTAAATTCAACCTCCTTCGATCCTAAACTTCTTTTTACTAATTCAACCCAATAGACATTGGAATCGTCTAAATAGTTTCAAATCTAATAGCATAGTATTCATTGCCTTAAAGTTTAAATTCATTAGGACCTATGGATACATGAGAATTGATTGAGGTACATTCAACTTCAATCAATGCTAATGTTTTTTGGACGAATTCAGACAACAAACAGTATCAACAACAATCGGCTCAATTGATCTGAATCTGTTGCATGGTATTTATTGCTTTTCTAATTACACTCATGCAAACATTTCGATATATAAGAACGGCTTGAAATATATTTAACTTCACTTGATCTTTTCTTTCATATACCCAAGAATAATTGTAGATTTAAACTTTGAATGTTCATAACCTCTGTGTGACCAGCTATTATTGGACTGGTGAGATTTAATTTAATTTTTTTTTAATTCTTTTTTTTATAACAACTCTTCCATCTGGTGTATTATAACTGTAGTGTATTTTACAATATCTCAGTGAATGTAAAGATGCGCTTCAGCTTTGTGTTATCAATCATTGTTCCAGTTTGTTACACTTCGGTAAAACGTCCTTGCCTTCACGTTAATGTGACTAGAGAATCGAAGAAACTGTATATATTTCTTGGTCTGTCGTATCCTATAACGTATTTATCGATCACGATGCGTCGAGGTCTTCGTTGTAATCTGTTTTATCAACGGGATTTTCTTGAGACAACTTGAAGTAAGCGTGCATGAATGAAACTAAACGCTGCCTGAGTGTAATTAAGTAGATTCAATATTTACACCCTGTAAATCTAATTTACTTTCTAATTCCACTTTATTTAGTTTATGATTGCATGATACATTTGGTTTGGCCATTTGTAGTTAATTTATTTTTATTGGACGTTTCAATCAATTAATTTGTTTTATTCTATAAACAAAAAACTAAGTATATATAAAATAATGGAGTATTTTTGTTAATAATTTTATTTATTATTAACAATTGGTGAATAATTAAATAAAACCAATTTTATAACGTTCCTTGTTCGGGCGCCGTCTAAAGTTTACCTACTTGTTCTCGAAATAGATATCGCGGCAGTCTACTAGTCTAGTAGTATCAGTTACGAGTCAAAAGGAATTTTGGTAGTAAACTCAGGAAACTAACTGAACTTAGTTTCTAGTTACCAAATCAAACGAAGTATATTTTAAAATTAATATTCTGATGGAGGATCAAAACACCGCACGCATTCACTATTCTATGTTTCTAGACTCTCTCTCTCTCTCTCCAATGGTAGCCTGTATTATACGTGGCATGTAAATATGTATACATACTAATTATACATTACACGTTAGCAACGAAGCGAAAAAGCAGACAGGTAAGTTAGAGAGAGAGAGAGAGAGGATGGAGACGTACTCACATCATGCACGTTTTCCAATATATATATAAAAGGGTAACCATACAGGGTATAGCGGTTCACATGAAGTGATTACTGCACAATGAATTACCTATCAAATCAATAACTATTACGTATCAAATCAATAACTAGATCTAAAAAAATTTTAATTCTTAAGGCTTGCCAGTGAATTTGACAAATCCAAGCCACTACGCATTCTTCTGCGACAGTCATGCGTGAAGCCGTCGAGTGTCCGTGTGTGCACATGTACATGCACTGCGTAATTTCGGTTTCGTCTGGTTTTTCTATAAGGGATCGGAAAAATAATTGGGTGCACAGCTCAGCTCTTCTACAAGCATTTTTGATCATTCTCGTCGCGGGCCCCACGTTCGCGGGGCCATTTTATAACTCCAAAACTCAAGGTTATTACCTGCCGTGTGTCGATGTATGCGTGGGCACTTCCACGCCGCTGGTAGTTCGCTTAGCTAGAAAGAAGACAAGGAAAAGGGAATAAAACACGCTATAGTATGTATGAGATATTATCAATTATAATATATTTTATTATATAAAGCTTTCTCACAACGATATATTAGCTCCTACGCTACTCGCTAATTTAGGGTTTCGCAACCATACAATAAAGATAACATGAATACGCGATTACATTAAATGCAAGAGAAGAGGGGCACGGAACGGGACGCTATATTACTACGATACGTGGGAACGATGATACGATGCGGGACGGCACACTATACAAAATACATACGCGATATATTACATGAAGATATTACATAAACATATTAGAATATAACATTATTCTAAATACGCGAGATATACTTTACTTTTACATAATCGCTAAGCAACCTGCTTTTTTTATTCTTCCAATGTCAGTCTATCGATGTAGATCTTGTCGAAATGATGCTTGACCGATGAAATGCTGCTCGCTAATTGAAAAGCTCAGGGCGACCTTTAGAAGCCTCAGTCTTCATCGACAACATGGCGTCTGATCTCTAGGGTACCCTGGTATCTAGAATAGCCTACAGGATACCGTCAAGGATTTTTATCGTAGATTTTCAATCAATCTGCAACTAAAATTACACTTACCGTTTAATGCAGCTGCGATTTTTTTGACGTTATTGTAATTGTTCATGGCACACGGCTGACAGCTCCTTTCGTCGTCTTCAACCGATTCTTTACCTGACGCAAAGAGATTATACCACCGAAATATAGTAGCTTGAGACACAACACATTCACGATACGCCAATTTATCATTTCATTCGTTTTCGTTGCACTTTCACAAACTTTAAAGCAAAATTTAATTGCAATACGTTGTTTGATATTTTTATTCATCTTAAACAATGACAGCGACCACTTTGATACTCCCACGCAAACTACTACTGAACACATGGATACGAGGTATGGCTATTAAATAACGGGACTCCTATTGTAAAAAATTTTATTTTCATTTTATACATAATTACTTCTCTCTCTAGGGGTTGCATGACCATGACGGGGTGAGAGGGCTTAAGCCGGGGGAGCAAGAAGGAGCCCTTGGTGGATGTACTAGATCTTTTTTGGATCTGTACAACACTGAGAGTTCCGTATCCTTCCCTGGCTCACGAGTATTTCGATCGGAAGTTCGGATCCCTATAAACGGGCTCTCCGAACTACCTGATGGGACGATCCCTATAAACGGGTTATCCTGAGAATGGTTATGAGAGTATGGATATTATGTGTATGGATATTATAGTAAGGCTCCTCGGATAACCAAGAAGCAGCCAGCGGCTGAGAAATGGTGACTCTCGATCTGCTCATCCGCCCCTAATCCAAAGTGTTAGATACTGTACTGAAGGATGAATGGCACAAAGATGATTGTGTCGTAAACGGCTCCTTCGGGAAACCAGGCTGAATCCCGTCGTATTGCAAGCCTTACCCGGTAGTGCGGCCCATGCCGGGTGGACTCTATATATCCGCAGTACTCGTGGGAACAGAAATAGAAAAATCTGTAAGCATCGAGATGGAAGTAGGGGGGAGCACGAGATGGAAGAAAGCCGGGCTATGTTACCGACAGAAACCATCTCGGAGGCACTGAGACCTCTTCAGGCCACTGAACAGGGGGAAACGAGTGCACATGAAGGCGCGGGCATGAATCGGAACCTGAGTGGAGCACAGAGAAGGAAACTCTTAAAACAGAAAGGTATAGAGGAAGGTCTACCTGTTCCTAGATCGGTGGCGGGCAGCAGGCAAAGCGGATGCAGACAGAAAAGAGACGGGCACTTACTGTACTGACTGCATCGGCTTCGGCTACTCCAGCCACTGATTTAGGAAAAAGCGGATCCTCAACCATCCTTGGGTCTACCGAGCAGGGGCTTAAGAAACCGCTCAAAACACGCAAGGAACATGCGTACGCAGGGGCAGCATCTCACCTACCTAGAGTGACACTTTGGTGTGGTGAAAACCTCGGTGGGGAAATGCCTGCAGAAACCTGCACGTTACTGAAAAAAGCAGTGGTTCGGAAAACCTGCGAAATTAACGATGACGACTTTGCACCAAGATTTAAAGAATCCTTTCCCAGAAGAAGAATAGTGGTCTTTGTTTGCGAGGACAAGGACTCTGAGACCTGGCTGAGAAGGGAGGCTGAGAATCTGAAGATGGGGGACTTGAACCTCAAAGTCAGAGTAGTATCTCCGGAAGAACTGAAGATTACAAAAGTAATCACAAAGATTCCGGCGGAGATAGAATCTGTCCCGGACCTCCTAAAGTTGGACCGAAGGAAAAACAAAGTAGTGGACCCATCTAGATGGGCGATCATGAACAGGTCTGCCGATGGTAGTCTTGTTCTTGGTGTAGATGAATCATCGGTGGAGGCCCGCCGAAGTAGAAACCTTAGAGTCTTGACGGGGGTTGAGACGGTTACCTTTAAGGTACTGTTTCAGAAAAGTACCGCTGGGGCAAAGGGAGAAATTTCTTCGAAAAACGTAGCTAAGGAATAGCATCCTCATTGGCTATTTCGAGAATACGTTTTATCCAAATAATTTTGCATCAGTCCAAAAGCGCCTCGGCGATTTTAACGAGAAGCGTGGGAAAGGTGCATACACAGATAACCCTAATACAGGAACCCTAGATTTGGAGGCAACGTATTAGGGGTATTAACGCGAAAGGGAAACTTTTTGAGGGGTCCAGAGATGGAAACGAGAGAGCTTGCATTTTCATCAAGGGAATTAATGGTTTTGTGTTGCAGGAGCTGAGCTGCAGAGACTGCACCACCATCAGGATAGAAATCGAGAGCAAAGACCGACATGTGCGAAGCATCATAGTTTGCTCAGTCTACCTTGTACACGATGAGGATATACATATCTCCAGCATGAGAAAGGCGGTAAACGTTCGAATCTGGACTTGATCATTGGTTGTGACACTAATGCACATCATGTGACATGGGGTAGCACCGATATCAACGCCAGAGGAGAGGCGTTACTGGAGTCCCTAATCGGAAGTCATTTAGATATAGTCAACCGAGGAAATGAACCCACTTTTATAACAGCTAACAGAAATGAGGTTCTTGACCTCACTGTAGCATATGTTAAAGCAAGGAGTATTGTACATGGATGGAAGGTGGAAAAAGAACCATCCATGTCAGACCATAGGACCATAACATTCTAATTGGAATGTCTTAACAAAAGAATGGAACCGAGGAGAAAACCAACAGATACAGATTGGGAACTATTTAAGGATGACCTTCGTGAAAGCATTGCTCATCTTAAAGGAGAATATGGCACTGAGTTTCAACTAGACTGGACATTATGTAAAGTTCAGACAGCAATTACCAGAGCCTACGAAAACAACTGTCCATTGAAGCCTGCTAGAAAACCTAACAGCGCATACTGGTGGAATGGGAAACTAGAGGCGATAAGAGAAAGGGCACGCAAGGCCTTCAACAGGGCAAAGAAGAGGAAAAACTCTGAGGCATGGTCCATGTATAAGAAAACAATGGGCGATTTCAAAAGAGAACTAAACATTGCTAAAAGAGAAAAGAGAAGCATATAGGAATTTCTGTTCAGGGACCGAGAACATGTCTGATGTATCCAAGTTGGCTAAAATCCTAACAAAAGATAATAACTATCGACTGGAAAATCTACGAGACGCAGCAGGTAGTTATGTAAATACAGAAGAGGGCACGCTTGAAATACTTCTGAAGGCTAACTTTCCTGACTTCATTAGGAACTACAAAAATGAAACACACCACATCATCACGGAACGGTTGGTCGATGCGGATTGGAAAACGGCTGTTCAAATTGTGACTCCGGAGAAGATAAAATGGGCGATTCACTCCTTTGAACCATATAAGACACCAGGACCTGATGGCATCTTCCCTCGTCGGTGAATGACTTCAGACCGATTTTGCTGACATCATTCATGCTAAAAACGATGGAGACGGTAGTAGATTTACATATAAGGCAAACAGTGTTGATCAATAGCCCAATCTCAAGTAGGCAACATGCCTACACGACGGGCAAATGCACTGAGGCAGCTTTTCACTCAGTGGGGTCAAGCACATTGAGAAGGCTTGGAGCTCGAAGGAAACTGTAATAGGTGCCTTCGTAGATATAGAAGGTGCTTTCAATAGCACCACTAGAATTGCCATTGACAATGCTCTATATGTTAAGGGAATAACACCCACTATTAGAAGGTGGATTATGAGTTCCTTAAGTAATAGAGAGGTATATAGTGAATGGAAAGGTAAACTCGTAAGAGGTAAAGTCAAAGAAGGATGTCCACAAGGAGGCGTATTTTCACCTCTTCTGTAGAATCTTATAGCTGATGGTTTACTGCGTATACTTGAAGAGGAAAGAATCTTCGCAGTCGCATACGCAGATAATTTCGCAATACTAATGAGAAGCAAGTACGAAGAGATATTACCTGAAATTGTTCAGGAGGCTCTGGTAAAGGTCAATGACTGGTGTCAAGAGAGATTCCTGAGGATCAATCCAAAGAAGACCGAGGTTGTAGCCTTTACTAGAAAATACAAGAGCAAAATAAAATCGTGCGTCAACGGCCGTGGGCAAGGTATACCGTATATGGAAGGAGTTAAATATCTAGGTGTATACCTATATAAGAAACTATCGTGGGGATAACATCTGCAAATGCAGAGTAAAAAGATCATCAGCATACTGATGCAGTGTAGGTCGACTATTGGCTGCGGGCTTGAACGGTAGAAAGTTTTATGGATCTATAAAACAATACCGATGCCGGGACTGACTTATGCTGCCTTGGTGTGGTGGAAATTGATCGCGAATAAATCCTCTGCGAGGGTCCTGGATCACATACAGGCAGTCTCGCTAGGGGGAGCATTTGGATTAAAAAGGAGTACCCCTACTGCTGCTGTCAGGATGATGCTAGGTCTGGAGAGCCTGAACTTGGAAATAACGAGAACGGCTGCCAGATCGGCTTATAGAATGATATGTTGCAGTCAGTGGGATAGTACTGCAACTTGACAGGCTACCATTTGCAGGGAAGTACTAAGAGGCCCAACTTTTGATCTCCCTCAGGATCGTATTAACAAAACTCTCTACTTCGGGCTATGATTTAAGATCAGGATACCGAGCAAAGAGGATTGGAACAATGACCTTAATTTAGGAGGTGATATATGGTTTACAGAAGGATCCAATATAGATGTTGGTACTGGATTCGGTATATATGGACCTGAACGCAGCTTAAATTCAGCTTTCAGACTGAATAGATATAACACAGTGTTTCATGCAGAAATAGCTGCCATTGAAACCTTTGCAAACGGCTTAATGCAGAGGGGAATTAAGGGCAGATGCATAAATATATGCACAAACAGCATGGCAAAATTGACTTAACGGAATGTCACGTAAAGTGGCTGGGAGAAGATAACCTCGATTACGAGAGTTTTTCCAAGGTGGATGTACTCAGTCTTCTGGCTTACTGCAGAGAACTGAATGTGACGAAAACCATGGAAGATTAATCAGGGGGAAAAGAATACAATGGCGGTAGTTGCAACCTGATATGGTTAGTTGGTTTAGTAGGTTAGAATTCTGCATACCCTGGAGCCGGCTCCAGCGGCAGTCTCAGCTAGCGAGAGCCACTGGCCGTCGAACAATGGCGGATGAACTTCCCACTATCCAGCGAAAAAAAATACATAATTACTTATTATCACCTTCAATATATACCCCTTCTCTATCCGTGCAACGCTCTATGCGAATTTTCCATTGTTGGAAACAATTTTGAATGTTATCTTCTGTCAACTCTTTCAAGACCCTTGCCGCTTTTCCTTAAACAGCTTCTACGGATTCAAATCTCGTAGCTTTCAATGCAGATTTCACCTTATATAAAAAAGAAAAGTCACATGATGCTAGGTCTTGCGAGTAAGGTGGATGTTCTAACACGGGGGTGCTGTACTTGGTCACGAACCGCTCAACAGATAACGCGGAATGAGCTGGCGCATTGTCTTGATGCAAAATCCATGATTTGTCCTTCCACATTTCGGGTCGTTTTTTTTTACTCTTTCACGTAGTTTATTAAGTACTGCTGATTAATTGTTTGACGTTCAGGAATCCAGTGAAGGTACACAATCGCATGAATATCGAAAAAAACAATCATCATTGCTTTAAATTTTGACTTGTTCATTCTTCCTTTTTGGCTCTCGGTGAAGTTGGGGTCTTCCAATGCATGGATTGGCGCTGCATTTCTGGACCATAAGTAAAAAAGCACGATTCATCACATGTTATTACTCTTTTCCATAAATTTGGGTTATTATCAAAGGCATTCAAAGTGTCAGTACAGACATTTTTGCGAGCTGCTTGTTGTTCGATCGTAAGAAGTTTTGGTAAAAATTGTCATGTAAAATTTGCCGTACAAATTCTTTATCAATGCCTATAGATTCAGCAACTGCACGAATACTTAATCGACGGTCAGACCGAATCAAATTAGCAATTTTTTCGACATTGTCATCCGTTTTTGATGTTGAAGGACGACCTGACCGCGAATCAACTTCAACGTCTTGTCAAACATTTTGAAAACGCTTATATCATTCAAAAACACGAGTCCACGATAAACATTCACTGCCATATACTTCTTTTAGTAAATTATAGGTTTCGGTAACGGTTTTTCCAAGTTTAAAGTGAAATTTAATAACAATTCATTGCTCTATTATTACGCTAACCATTTCTCCGGCAAAACAAAATAACAACACTAAAATAAATAAAGGTTATAACACAACGATGTTGTTCACAGAAACAAGACTAACTGCATTCTGAAGAGGAACTATCAAACTAAACAGCTGTTGGTCTCAACTAAACAATGTTGGTGTGTGCGTGCGCACTCGTTCCACTGCAGAGTCAATCCCTTTATTTAATAGCCTGTCCTCGTATAATCCGATGCACTTGAAACCTTGTATAGAGGTAGCGGAAGATTGTAGTAAATAGTGGACAAACTTTCATAAAGATGGCGCAAATAGTATCGATTTTATACTCGTAGACTTAAAACTTTTGAGACACACTGTGTACGTTCATCTCGAACTGTGCTGCTAATGCGGACAGATTCAGTACCAAGTGACGTCGCAGAGAGTCGCGTTCAAACTCTCCGACGAATTATTTCCCACGTTCTACGCGTGCTTCCTTGGTTATGTGGCTTGATTTATTAAACTCTTAGTATTATAATATAAAGATTTTAAGACCGATAAAAACATTTATTTACTTTAATTCAAACAGTTGACATAAGTACAGTTTGAATTTTTAAATTCGAACATTGTTCTGTATCGAAAACAATATCATTGAAAATAATGATAAAGATAGAAACCGCGTTGTCAGGTGATACTACTGCTTCATTTTTGCTGAATGGAAAATAATATACACCCTCTATCGGGTCTAAAAGTTTTTTGAAGTACATATATTTTGGTTAATTTAATGATCTTGAATAAATGTATATATTATCAAATCTAACACAATTCGGATGAGTAATAAGAGTCAATAAACTATTTTTTCCAGGATTTGAAGGTCCTGAAACAAGTCCTTGTATACTAATCAACAGCAAATCTCTATATCGTTTAATTTTCTTTTCCTTGTGAGTAAAGCGGAAAAATTTATAACAGACAATATTGTGAGCAGTATTTTAATTCCATGCTTGCTTTTTACAACTTAGACCACATTAACAATCATATATTATTACTGACAATTTTAACTAAAATTGTGTCCATTGAATATAAATAGCACTCTTACACAAATTTGATTAGTATCATTTATCTTTCAAAACACAATGATCATTCATAAGTGAGGAGGCAGTAAAGTATTTATTAAGATATTTCGTAAATTACCTATCGAACTGTATTTCTCAGGTTATTAATACTGCGATCAAGGGACAAAATTAAAAGAACGGATAGCTCGCGGTCATCTTGTGATAAATCCTCTTGATTATGCTCGTACACAACAGACATAGCATATTCCGTCATTGTTGACAATATGCAACGCAATGCTACGCCTGCTGTAGATCGAATTCATGCAGACAAACTCGGTTGTCTAAAATCAAACAATATAAGTATTCCCGGAAAGACGAAAAGGGATTGAAGAAGAATAAAAAACATAAATTTCCTGATAAAAATAATAAACCATCATTGAAAAAAATTATTAAAACTGCCACAAGTTCTATGACTCCGAAAAGGGATTCTCCAAAATTAGTTCGTTCTTCATTAATAAGTGCTAGTGTTTATATTGAAAAGGCAGGAAGTAAAAACAATGTGACAATTTCAAAGATTCTGTCTCTTCAAAAGCTTAGTGGTGTATTACTTTGTCTCATAACTTTATATCCCAGTGTAAGTGAAACTGGAACAAAGTAGGAACTACTGAAATAACCAAAGCTATTAATGTTGCAAATGTTTCAATATAAGAATTGACAGGAAATCAAAGACATAATAAAATAATGAAAGTAACTGCTCTTAGAAAAGATCTTTACTTGAAAACTTACAAAAAAATTAGAAACCTTACTTACAATCGTATACGTAAAAACAAAGGACTTTTTAAAACCATATAAAGACGAAGGATTAAAAAAAACTTCTCTGTAGAATTACCAGTAGTGTTACACGTATATAATATCATTGAACTACCTTCACATATCACTGACCTTCCAGTCACCATTATTTGCATAAATAATATAGAATTATGCACCGTTGATCAAAACGAACATTTAGTAAATTTCCGAAGAAAACTATCAGCTTACATGTTAAACAAGTAGCTTAGAGAGCGAGGGATATTATTTACAATAGTTCTGGAGATATTTGTCAGCCATGCCAGCAAACAACCAGTCTTTGTATGCCTTTGTTATTATCCTCGTTAGTAGACAGCACTGAATCATAAGTCAGCAGTGAATATATTTATAACTCAAAAAATTTCATTCCTAAAAATTCTAGGTGTAAAAGTAATTACTGCTGGTGAAACATAAATTCTACATTCTTCAACTATATGCAAAGAAATTACGGATGCTCTAAATATACAATCTCCTGCTGTGTTTAATCATTGAATTGTGCATTAAGAGAATCACAATCACAATCATCGACCATACACAAAAACTAATTTTAGTAACAGTGATAAAATTTGTATATCTATAAATACTTTCATTTGACACTTATTTGATTATATTTGACATGAATTGAATGCAGTAGAAATTGATAGGTATAAAAATACTGGAATAACAAACCTTATGAAAATTTGGGTTCCTTGAAATTGGATTTAATTTTAGCATGGTCCGATATAGAAAAGATTAATGCAATCATAGACATTTGGGCTATTTTGATATTTCCCATTTCTTCAACATGATTTTCCATTTCGCGGAAGATTACCGCAAAATTATAATTTATGTAGAGCATGAATTTATTTTTGTTAAATCACCCAATGATTTAAATACAGTTGTGTAAACCGTAAAGGTAATCGATCTTTATAATTTCTATTTTAAATTGTGAAACAGTTGTGCATTATCGGATGATTCCGTACGTTATTGTATCCGCTGAATTCAAGCTTAGACTAATAACACAATTTGAAAGTCATCCAATCTTTCTGAGTTTTTGTACTTGGGAGCTCTATAAATTTCAGCTCCTTCCCATTACATGCTGACACGTTTGAATTGAGAAACCACCGAGTTAACTAGAAAAGCTCAGGTTCATTATTCTGAAACTTTAAGCCAATAGAAATAAAGAAAAAGATATTAATTTTGACCATTGTAATATCAGTAATATGAAACATTTTTTTCAATTCTGGAGACTATATATACGGACTATTTAAACATTCATATGGCGAAAAGTTAGTATTCGACATTGTATGATACGTATGCAAATGTTCAGACAGTCAATATCATAGAGTTTAAGCCGATTAAAAAACGAAACAGATTCCGAGATCATGTGCAACTTCTAGTTATTGATTGTACAAAGCAAAATGAGTCGTTGTAAAGTTCACCCCTTAATATACGTCTAAAGTTTGAATCAAAAATAATTTTCCAGTAAACATATCAGCTTACTGCTTAATTTTGCATGATCGTATTGCATAATCCAATATAATCCTACCAACAGGAACGTCAAGAAGTTGTCAAGTGGTAAGAATAAAATAATAGGACGTCAAGAAGTTGTTAAGTGGTAAGAATAAAATAATAGGATGTCAAGAAGTTGTTAAGTGGTAAGAATAAAATAATATATAACAAACATTTTTTATCAAAAACTCTCAGTCAAGACTGAGTATATTGTTAATATGTATAAGGCTTCAAACAGAGTAATAATAAATATCTGCTTTAAGATTTAGAACCTGCCGTGTTTCGTTAAAAAACCAAAATTTCATAATATAATAAAATGTATTATTCACTGAAATTATCAATAACAAAATGCGCTTTATAAATGAATAAATTTGCAAATTGATTTTTTTTTTTTACTTTATATTGTGATGCATCCGAAATTTTTAAAGATGTGAAATTGTTGCCGTAATTAAATTTATCTTAAATTTCGCGGGCACAAACTATATAATTACTTAGATACATTACTTGCGATCTCACTGAGAGAGCTGCGCGGGCCTGTAAAGGAGAAAACGTCGAACAAAGAAAATCGAAAGAACAGACACTGATTTGATTCATTATAACACATTCTTCAGTATTTCAAGTTCTCCCTACATAAACGGACTTATGCAAACAATTAAATACTCTCGTTTACTGCCCGAAAGAAAAAAAATTCACGTGCATGCAAGCGCGTTTCCTATATTAACATCGCCACCTGTGTGCGCGTGAACTCGCACACGGCGCGACCCGAACACTGTCGCCGTCGGCCCGTCACACCCATCGGAAAATAAAAAAAGGAACGCCGAGCATCAAAAAAAACATTGTCGTCGACCGTGCGACACGCACTCACCTCACTCTATCTCTCTAGTACTCTCCACAACTTAGCGGGACGATGATGGCTCCGAATCGGTCCTCTGATGGAAGGGTGGTGTCGCGCCAATGGTCAGGCGTATTGTTGCGGCACCGCTTCAATCTCCACTTTCCTCCGTCTCCTTCCTTCTATTCTTTCATCGCCGTTTTTCTACTCGTTCACTTGTTTTCTCTCTCTTTAACCTTGCTCCACCCTATGTTTCACTCTCTATTACTTCACATGTTTCCCCATTTCTTCGCTGCTTCTGTCCTCTCCCTTCTTGACTACTTTCCTTTTTCTTTCTCTCTCTCTCTCTCTCTTCCTAGCTTTCTTCTCCCCTTTCTCTCCACTCTCTTTCATTGCTTCTTTCTTTTTCCTTCGCTCCCTCTTTCTCTTCCTTCTCTCCCTTTGTCTTTATTCTCTTTTTCTTTGATTCTATCTGATGCTTAATACTTCTTTCTATTCGTTCACCTCTGCTCGGATCTGCTGTGCATCTACTTTTCACGCCTCTCTCACTTGCATTTTTCTACCTGGCTAATTTCTGGACCGTTTCCTTCTCTCACTTTCTTGGCTTCTTTCATTCTTTCTCTTTCTCTTTTACTCTCTCTTCCTTTTCCTTTTTTGACTCCCTACACCACGTCTATCTCCTCCGACGACCAAGGCGAGAGTGTTGCCATTTTAAATCAGAATAATATCTAAATTTGTAAATTTTTAGGCGGGTTTGGTTTTCCTCTGCTTATAAGTATAAATAACAAACTATCATTTAACGATATATAACAACCGATCATAGATATAAATTGTCGCATTAAAATCTACTGTCCATTCTTTTATTATAACTAAAATATAAAAATCAGTGAAACCATACTCTAAAACATCGATTATCGAACTTAATTTTTTAATTTAGAATGTAGATTATTTTTCTCCAGTACCTTCCCTATATTGTAACATGTATAGGTTACCTTACCCTATACAAGTTAGTTACTAATACTAATGATGAAAAAAGGAGGGAAAAAGAGAAAAAGAGAGAGAGAAAGAGAGAGAAGGAGAATAAATTATTATAATATATAGCTTAATAGAGTTTTTGAAAAATTCGAAGTGCCAAATCGTGGATAAAAATATTAATAATTAAAAAAGTATTTGAGTTGAAAAACCAGTCTTCAATATTTTCTTGGAGAAAATAAATCAGTAGAGAGCTGTGAATTTTAAAATATATTGATTGTGCAATGGGCCAGTTATTTTCTTTTTACAAAGAAAAAATTTTGTAGGAAGTTCAAAAATAAAATTTCCTTCACCAACGTTGTGTGAAAAAGATTCAGCGTTGTTTCATAAGATTCGTGGATATTATTAATATACATCTAATTAGGTTTCGCTGGATAATAGTTCTTTGTTATTTTCTTTTATTCAATATAACGTATGCTATCTATTCAGTATAACGTTGCTTTTACCGGGCGTTTATTAGATAAGCACCCCGTTACAGAAATGGCGCCCAAAGTGCTTTAGACATTCTAGAGGAAATCTTTTTTTCTCTTTTCTCTCTTTGTGATTCATTCTCTTTGTCAACAGCACTTGGCGAATGCGCCAATTTAGAGCTCACAAGAGAAAATTTTTTTTGTATTTTTATGGAAATTTTTCTTTTCTTATAATTAATAAGAAAGAAAATTAAAATTTTTTCCCCTGTTCCTCGGACTGCCTTTAAGGACGTGGTTAAAAGATAAAATTTTTTTTTATCTTTGATTATATCAGGTCATATACAGTGCCTACCCTCCTTACCACATTAGGTCGATAACGGCTAGATGTTGCACCTGTAGATTTTTTAAATAAACGTATTAGCGTTAGCTTGTCTGGAAATTCCTTCACACAGGATACTCAGTATAAAGTATGCGTGACGTGACTTACTGCAGAAAATTCGGGGAATAAAAATAATTTCAATTTTTTGTTTGTTGAAACTCTTAAGCGGGCCATGAGCCTATTTCTATCTTGCAAAAGTGGAATAGGCAGCAGTGTTAAACGTTGTTTTTTTCTGGGCATAAACTTTTTTTTTAATTATTGTATTTGTTTTTTTATTTTATTTATTTCATAACTATTTTGTTAATTTTTTTTTATTTTATCAGATTCATAATATTAAGAAATAGTAGGAACTGATACCTCTACAGGGACAGAAACATCAATTCCTACAAATACTAACCAAATACAATAAAATTAAAGCCCAGGATAACACCCCAGACATGTCATATAAGGCAATAAAGTATTTTAAAAAATTTTCCCCAGAGCAAATCACCTCATGTAGACTGAGGAACTCAAAGTGTATTAGATAAGGAATATTTTGTATTTTGTTCTTATTTTTTTTAGATTATAGAGAGCACCCATTTTTTTAGTATGTCCCTCTTTATAAAAACACATTTTGAGATATTTTCCAAATTTTTCACTGTAGTTAAGTACTTTATTTTTCTACGATGGACAAAAGATCGACCTCTCCCTCCTCTAAAACACTGTTAACTCCGATTGACGAGTGGCGTTTATATCTGGCGGGAGGGAAAGTCGATGAATCAGCTGTCTCTGCGAAGCGATGGCACTATTTTTGAACGGCTTCACAGATTGAACCAGTGACTGCAGGAAGAATACCTTCATTGAAGACAGGAAATCCTTCATTGTAAGGGTTATAGTTCAATGTGATCCATCTTGGCTAGACTCTAGAGCTGATGGAGAAGAGACGCATCCGTTGGAGTCATTGGAGCAAGCTGAAGAGGTCCAACGGAATCTAGAAGCCTCTCGATTGTACTTGAGGGTGAGTCTGACCATCCAGCCTGGTGTGGATGACGATTCGTTCCGTACCGGTCAGCAGTACCCGACTGGCTGACGACGCTGCACGAAAGAAGGTGCAAATACAAGATACATTTGTGTGTCATGCATCCACCGTGCAGGAAGAATCGTGAGTCTCCCTGCAACCTCCAGCCAGTGGTGTTTCTAAATCTGCGGCGATTTAGATCCCGGCCAAATTGCAGCACCGCCGGAAGAAGTGCTCTGGTGGATTCCGGTACGAATTGCTGAGTACTGGATACGTGCAAGTACGACACCGGCGCGTCTCTCACTATCATAGGCAAAATCGAGCTACAATTAGCAACGGCTTGCCAGCGAGTTCCACCCAGCGTCTGGAGTTGATGCTAGAGGCCCAGGGAACTCTCCGCTTTACGTCACGGGTCATGTTGAACTGCCGTTCGAATTGGCAGGGATCACTCGCAAAGTGTTAGTTGCTGTGATCCCAAACCTTGAAGTAGATTGCTACGTAGGAGCCAATTTCGCACGAGCGGTACCATCTATGATCCGATTGATAATTCGCTGTGGGTCCAAGTAGCAAATAAACGGGTCAGGATGGAAGTAGCCGCAGTCACATGTAATGAAATCCAACGACTGGCACCGGTGCGATTGATTGGAGGCTTATCTTCTGAAATTATTCGAATAGGCGAGATACTCAGAAGAAAATATTGGTTTTGATCTGACCATAGAGTTAGCATCCATTAGTCTCTCGGATATATCACGGCAGGAAAAAAAACATATAAAGAAGCTCTTGAATAAAATCTTGCCGGCGGGAGAAGTGCCACTGGGACGTACAACGTGGGCGGAACATATTATAGATGTAGGAGATGCTCGTCCTATAGGTCAAAAAGCATTTCCAGTGTCTATGAAAATAAAAGAAGAGATGCATTCTAAAGTTAGAAAAATGCTGGAGACTGGAGTAGTTGAACCATCCACAAGTGGTTGGTCAAGCCCGGTGGTGACGGTATGTAAAAGCAACGGGAAATATAGATTTTGCATCAACTTTCGAAAAGTTAATTTAGTTTTGAAGCCTGATCCGGCTCTATTGAATTTCGGACGAGAGCTGACTCCGCTAGGAACTCTCCGCCGCAGCCAAGATCAGGTTATGGAAGAAACTCAACAAAAAGAAAGAGAGAGTTCCTAGCTAGCGAAAATGAGTAAGTTGAAAGAGCTCCAAGAGACCGCTAAGCCACGATCTCAAAGACAGCAGCGGCACGAAGTAGATTATTATAATGCCAGGCGCAGTCTTTCACCATACCAGGTGGATGACCAGGTATGAAAGAAAATCGTGTCGTATCCTCTACGGCTCAAAGGGTAATGTTCAAATTAGCCCCTCAATACGTAGGTCCTTTTGTGATCATACAAAAGGAAGGGACTAATACGTATGAGCTGGAAGGTTGTGACGGACGGAGTGAACAATTAATTAGTTATTAATTAGTTCATGCTGAACAGCTCAAACCGAAAGACCTCAAACCGTCCAAGCCGAGGAAATCGATCTCTTGGAGCTCACTTCTACGCTGGAACCAGAGGATAAGGATTTACCACAACCACCGCTGGAACCAGAAGCAGAGATTAACCTACAACCTCCGTTGGATCGCGACCAGGTGACGAGCGAGCCACCTGTTATGCGAGAAGCTTCACCATCGGGCAAAGTTTCTAAAGCAAGGTCCTCTGCGCAGGACAATCCCGAATATACTCGCGACGCGTTCGATTCCGTCCCGAATAGGAAACGAGGTCCTCTGCGCAAAAATATAATTACGGTGCAGCGGTCTTCGTTTCAAAATATGGTGTACTCTCGTCGAAAGGACCCTACAGAACGAAGACCGCGTGGGAAGCTGCGGAAGGAGAAATAGTTCTTCCCTTCCTATTAATATAGTTCGTCCTTCTTTTCATCGTTTCAGATGGATAATCTGATGGACGAAGCCTTCATTGCTCGTTTTAAGGAGCTGCTCGGGGAAATTTGAGAGCAGGGCTTAGCTTTGACGGTAGTTCGTCGATACTATTGATCTGCCCCCACCCCTCCGAGTTGGTTTCTTCCGGATCTCTCCTCGGAAGTGATTGAAGAAATCGAGGAGGAAGCTCCGAATTCGGACGAGGAGGACTACGCCCCTCTCCGACGTCCTAGGTCGATATCGAAACCTTCTCGTCCGAAAGACAACAGAGGAACTTACGGCAGCACTTACGCGGCAAAAGGCCGCCGAGGCCGAGCAAGAACGAGTGCGTGCCGAGCTCCTCCGTACGCGTGAAGAGGCGCGCCGGTTGAGGGAGCGTATCCTCTCTTGCCTTCGGGATTCCGCGGAGTTAGCCGCGGATGAGCGACCCGGAAGGAATCGTGGTGATAGAATACCAGGCTGTATTACCGGTGGCCCTGCAGGTCTCGGCGAGGGAAGTCCGTCTAGTAATTCACGTAAGGATAATGCTCGACCTGAGGTTCCGAAGAATAAGAAGAAACCGGTAGAAGCCCCAGATGAAGACTTCCCGTCGTACTATGTCCAAGATCCTAGTGGACGGTACGACCGACATCACCGGTGTTTCTTTTGCGGACACCCGAGCGTCACGAAAGAGGATAAGTGTCCTAATCGTGACGTCCATAAATTCGTAAGAAAAACACCCTGATTCCTTCAGGTCGGTTGAGGTCCCGGGAGATCTCTCTCTCCGTGACACCCAGCGGTGAAGAAAAAGAAATTTTGTTTATTGTTATTTTTATATATTTGTTTTCTTTCGCCGTTGGGATCTCACTCTATATATATAATAAATATTATAATCTTTGTTAATATATGTACGATTATAATATTATTTTCCTTTTCCCATCCATATTTTCTACGGTTATTCCTCACGTTTTATCGCAGAGTTGCTTTACAGTAATATACGCAACGTCTGGAGGGAGTGTGTAACATGTATAGGTTAGTTCGACCTATACATGTTAATATTTTTAACAAATAGGAAAAAAGGGAGCGAAAAAGGGAAAAAGAGAGAGAGAAAAGGAGAATAAAGATGAATATAATATAGAAAATTTATATTAATCTAATATAGTTTTTACCTGGAAAAAGTCTGTTAGTAAAATTTTTCTTGTTTTCTCTTGGCCATGGTCAAATATCAAAAGAAATTATTAATAATCAGTCGTGATAGTGAGTGAAATTTCACTTGATTATATAAAGAAGGCAATAGATTTTTTTTTTCTTTTATATAAAAGGATTATTGCCGAGGAAAGTCACTCAAACCGGCCGGTAATCTGACACCAAGAGCTCACGTTAATTTCGTCGTGGGGTCGTATTCTTTTCGGCATCGGTGTATAAAGGTTGGTGTATTTTTCTTTTTATATATTTATTGTGCTTTTGGTTTTGGAGTAGAGTATTATATATTTCTACTCTTTTATCCAATTTCTTTCCGATTGAAATTATTAAATATAACAAATTAACATTAGTAGTGTAAGAGAAACGGAGAGATATAATCATAGAATAAGATAGTAAGAGTAATAAGCGCGCATTCAGCTTTATTTGATAGTACACCTTGTTCTTCGTAAAGTGGCGCTCTTGTTGCTCTGTCTCTCCGTTATACTTATAACTTCACCACTCTCACACCCTGTGTGAACGGATACGCGAGTTACTTGATCGCGGGTGCGTATTAGGTACGGTTAGAATACCAATTGTTATAATTTTATTAAATTAAATAAAAATTTAAATTATTTTATTGATTAATAAAATAAATCTACTTTTGATTTTATTTTTTTTATATAGTAGAAAATATTAGACACATTCTCCTCCCTGTACTGTGAGAAGTTAGAATTCATTGGAGGATCCAAGAGGGATATCGGTTTCGTGGTCCGTAAATGGGATATCCATTATGAAGATTCCCAGCAGAACCTAGAATTATTCCTCAAGCGGATAGAGGAGTGCCAAAGACGTTCGCAAATATCGGACGAAGAATTGACTCAGGCGCTCTCCGAAATATTCAAGTGGAAGGCAGAGTTATGGCTCGACGCTTTAAGAAAAAGAGGCATAACCACCTGGAGTGAAGTCCGTACAGCTGCAAAAGAAGAGTACGGAGCCGGTCCAGAATATCGAAGAAAATGGGTTAGAGAAGACGAAACTCGAATTCAAGGAGCCAACGAACCTTCGAGTAATTATATCGCTTGTCTCCTCTCGATATTCGATCGGCTAAATCCACCTCTCCCCGAGGCAGAGCAATTGGATAGACTGCTGCGTAACGCACGCCCCGAAATCCAGCGAAAAATAACAAGGAAGTCCATTAGCAATGTGCGGGAATTTCTCAATTTGGCCAGAGATGCCGAATTTGCTTTGGAGTGTAGAAAATGCTATCACACTTCTCCTTGGCCGGATAAGGCGATTTTGCGCGAAGCCGCATATAAATCGCCGAATTTCAAGCGAGCTAGAACTAAAGTGGCTGCAACTGTACATCAGGAAAATCCCGAACAAGAAAATAGGATCAATCCTGATATGGCAGAAATACGCAAGCTACTGACTCGTTTGGAACCAAAATTCGGACAGGTGGGACCATCTAGTAGACCGTTTACTTCTCAGGGAGATCGAAGGCCGAAACCAGAAGAAGAAAGAAGATGGCCTTCAAAAACGAATCGCCAACACTGGAGGCGGAATCGAACACCCCCTAAGAAGAAGTCTACTAGAACTACCGGTCCGGAGCAGGTTAACAAAGCTCCGGAGGATCGTCCACCAGATCAGAAAAAGAGTAAGAACGGCCCGGTAAAATGTTATAAATGTGGTGAAATGGGTTACCGCATTTATAACTGCCCGAAATGTTCGGGAAACGGGAAGCAAGGCGGCCAATAGGGGTCTGGTCGACTTGCAAACCAAACGTGACCCCAGAAGAAAAGATTCGAGGATCTTGTTCCTCGAATTCTCAGTCGTCCTCGACTAATCAGATCGAAAAGAGGCCTGATTCAGTTGAGGATATTCCGTCGACTGAGGAAAATGACAGTGGGGAATTCAATCCCGGCCAAATTGTAGCACGGCCGGAAGAAGCGCGCTGGTGGATCACGGTACGAATTGCTGAGTATCGGATCCGTGCATTGTACGACACCGGCGCGTCTCGTACTGTCATGGGCAAGATCGGGTTACAATTAGCAACGGCTTGCCAGCGAGTTCCACCCAGCGTCTGGAGTTGGTGCTAGAGGCCCAGGTAACTCTCCGCTTTACGTCACGGGTCACGTTGAACTGCCGTTCAAATTGGCAGGGATCACTCGCAACGTGTTATTTGCTGTGATCCCAAACCTTGAAGTAGATTGCTACGTAGGAGCCAATTTCGCACGAGCGTTCGGTACCATCTATGATCCGATTGATAATTCGCTATGGGTCCAAGTAGCAAATAACCGGGTCAGAAATTAGTCGTCTGTCTTTTGAGGAGCGCCTCGCAACAGAGATCACACTAATAGTTTGATTTTAACTTCGGGGCAGTTGGTTCACCGGGCGAACTCTCGATTTTGCCTTTTGCAGGCCCTTTTATAGCGAAATGGTCGGTTATTTCCATCGCCGCTCGTTCAATTTCGGACGAGCCGCCGATTTATAATAATTATATTAATAATAATGCTGTTTAATAATAATAATATTTAATAATAATCATAATAATAATTATTTGCAATTTATTATTTATATTTGCAGCCGCTGTGCTGCGTACAGTGATTGTATACACGTATAATAGTGTATACGCACATATACATGTATGTATAAATATATATATATATATATATATATATATATATTAAGTACAATTAATATTTTTATTTAAGTATAAAGCTTGCGCGTTCGCCTACCGCAGTATTCGCGGCTGGCGCGTGCCATTCGACGAGAGTGTACGGTAGTGTGTGTGCGGCGCGTATTAGAGGGGATAGCGGCCGCCGGTCCAATGCATTGAACGCGCTCTCTCTTGCCGCGCGCAGTGTATCCCCTCTACGGTATACTTCCAACTTAGTAGTAGTGAGAGAGACTAGATATTTCGTTCTCTCTCTACTTGTTCGGCTTTCGGCAGTTCCGATGACTACCTTTTTCAGTAGTTGTCGCGACCTTTGCCGGTTTTCAGTATATTTACCGCGTGTTATTGAATATATTATGAAATAAGTTTGATTTAAGTATCTCTTTGTACCTCAAATATATAATATTTAATAAATTATTGATCTGTTATACATCTAATTTCGTAGATGTATATAGGTACGTCCACGAAAATAGATGTAATAACAGTTTTACTTTTTGTGTATGTGCGATATATCTGTGTATTAAATTTGCGCGCCCATGTTTTTGGCTGCCGCATCTCCCTCCTTTCTCGGGAGCGCGGCGTGTGTGTGTGTAGTGTAAAAATAAATTTGTGTCAATTCTTAGTGTGAAAAAATGTGTGATAATGTATATGTAAAAAAAATATGTGTTAAAAAAAATTTGTGTACCTACATTATTTTTTTTTCGGAGCATGTGATGCACCGCACATGTCCGGTTTTTGGGTCCAACCGCATGTGGAACCGTCGATTCCCGTTCCATTGACGATGCCGCACGGCTCTCAGACGGAAGAACAGCGTCACATCATCATCATAGATAAACGCCCACTATGGGCGTGCGTCGTCCATCATGGTCAGGTCGTGCGGCCTGTATTCTGGCGCGGGAATCAACGGTAATCCAATCAGCGCGCTGTGCTCTTCGTGAATCAGCGGTGGTGCTGGTCGAGATGGCCCGAGAGTTTGTGCATTGGTTGTCAGCGCGGGCTGCTCGCCGTCGGCTGGAGGCACGCCAGCCTTGCTGACCCATGGTGATGTTGGGACGGCTGCAGGTTTTGGCACGACCTCTGGTATTACGGGCAACCGTCGGCCTTCCACCTGTAGACGAGGCGGCCGAGCTGGAGGTACAACTATGCGCGTACGCACAGGTATCCTCAAGATATTGTTTAACTTCTGCTCGGCGACGAGCAGATCGCGCTGTGCCCGAGTTAGTTGTTTTTTAAACATAATAGTAAAAAAAAAATTTTTAATTGAAATTTTAACAGTGTGTTTGCACGAACTGTAAGACCAGGACTAGACGGTAAGATAAATTTTAATTCGGTTTAACCTTTCGGGGGTTAATTTACTATTTTCTTTAAGAGGGCATCAACCCTGTCCGCTCTTAATATATAAACATTTATCGTCGGTCGACTTTTGCAATGTCTTCTATAATGTATTAATATATTAATAAATGAATTTATTAATATAAAATAAAAAATAATTTTTAAAAAAATTCATTCATTTATTATATTTTTTTTTATCTACTTATTTTATATATTTCTGCGAAATATATAATAAGTATAATACATTTATAACGATATAAATAACATAAATAAATACAATATATCCATTACATAATTTATACTTATATAAACATAATATAAAAAAAATATTTATATATTTCTTTTCTCTTACAGTGCGCATCGTTGTCGGTGCTAGGATCTTCGGAGTCGGTGGCGATGTAGATGCCTTCATCTTCCAATCTAGCGGCGACTCTCCTGGCTGCTCGACGATGTAGTCGCCTGTTTTCCCGGCGACGTTCCTGGGCTGCCGAACTTCGTTGGTTGAACAGGATGTGAAAACCGATCTACTGCCGCGATATCCCAGGGTTGTTCGATTAAAGTTGCATGCAGTTTTTCGGCGGGTGCCTGTTGCTGAGATTTAAATTTTTGACAATTTTCGCAGTTTCTTACGTATTTTACTGTCAACCGGAACATTCCCGACCAATAATAATTTTTTGCAATTTTAGCTAGTGCCTTTGTGATTCCTAGATGTCCAGCCATCGGATCATTATGTACTTCTTTTAGTACTTTTTTTTGTTCGGATCTCTTCACGCATAGTTTCCATTGTAGATTTTCACTAGTGTCATTGAAATCTAAGGTATGCAGTATGTGTTTGTATAGTCGGCGATTTTTTATACAAAAGTCTGGATAGTTTTCGGGATCACTATCCACATTTTCGTATGTTTTTTCATACCAATCTTCTGTTTTCATCTCAGTGGCTCCGACTGCTACCGGCTGTCGCGACAGTGTGTCCGCAAGTAAGTTATCTGTTCCTGGACGATAATTTATTTCAAAATCGTATTGGCTCAATTCAAGTGCCCATCGAGCTAGACGTCCAGACGGGTTTTCGATGTTATTGAGCCATTTTAACGATTGATGGTCTGTCAATACTATAAAATTGTATCCTTCCAGGTAATCACGAAATTTCCATACGCCCCATTTAATGGCTAGGCATTCAAGCTCTGTGGCGGAATAATTTTTTTCGGCGAGAATCAGCGTTCTACTGAGAAAAGCGATAACTTTTTCGCTATTCTCATTCGCTTGTGTAAGTGGACCTTGTGTGTAAATGCTGCCCCAGTCCTATTTTACTGGCATCCGTTTGCAGGATAAAAGGGCGACTCCAGTCTGGACAGGAAAGGACGGGTGCGTTTGTGAGAAGTTACTTAATTTTGTCGAACACTTCTTGCTCTGCTTCTCCCCAGGTCCACTTAGCTTTTTTCCTAGTTAAACGGTGTAGCGGTGCGGCAACATTCGAGATATCCTTCAAGAACCTTCTATACCATTATATTAGACCCATGAATCTTTGGATTTCTTTCATGTTTTTAGGTAGTGCTAAATTCAGTACAGCAGCCACCTTTTCCGGATCGGTTTGTAGACCGTTTTTGTCTACAATATGTCCTAAATATTTTAGGCTTGCTCGGGCGAAATAGCACTTCTTTGGATTGGGCTTTAATTTCGCTATTCTTAAACGGTCGACAACTTATTTAATTT
The DNA here is from genome assembly GCA_018907035.1 of Sycobia sp. Sy_11. Taxonomy (NCBI): domain Eukaryota; kingdom Metazoa; phylum Arthropoda; class Insecta; order Hymenoptera; family Epichrysomallidae; genus Sycobia; species Sycobia sp. Sy_11. Next base: position 1,421,261 of record JACCIC010000135.1, on the reverse strand, counting down.
TCCTAAAGGCTCCTTGAATGTAGACGAGACTACCACGATATCATCTAGATATGCAAATGCATACGGAGCCATTTCCGGAGTTATCACTCTGTCTAAGAGTCGTTGAAACGTAGCCGTTGCTGAATGTAGGCCAAATGGCATTACATTGAATTCGTATAGTCCTTTTCCGGCGAAAGTAAAGGCAGTGATAGGACGGCTTTCCGGTATTAATGCTACTTGCCAATATCCATTTTTTAAATCCAATGTTGATAGATATCGGGCTCCTCGTAACTTGTCTAGTGTAGCATTAATTTGTGGTAATTGGTAGGCATCCTTTTTTGTAACTCTATTTACCTTTCTGAAGTCCACACAGAATCGTGCTTTACCGTCTTTCTTTTTTACAATAACGACTGGTGAACTCCACGGACTACTGGATGGTCGAATTACATTTTCTGCGAGCATTTTATCGACTTCTTTGTTCACTATTTCTTGCATGGCTGGATTCCTCGGTCGATATTTCTATTTAATAGGAGCTTTCTCCTCTAACACGATTTCGTGTTGCAAGAGAGGAGATGGACCTTTAATCTATTAAAATTTGTCCATTTCTTGTTTTAGGAAAACTGTTAATTCTTTCTCCTCGGCGATACTGAGATTTTTAAGTCTTCTCGGTGTTTCGACTGTACAAACCTGATGTTTTTGACAGGTAGACAACTTTGTAATTTCGGAGTTGTTTAGTGTTATTCTTATTTCTAGTTTTTCGAGTGCATCCATACCTAATAGCATAGGTTGACTTAATCCTTTCATAACTAAAAATCTTTGTTGGATGCGTATTCCTTGTACATAAATCGGTCCGGATACATATTCTCCGAGATTAATTTCGGAACCGTTGGCTAGTACTGCCACGCGGTTTCTAGGCTCACTATGGCACCCATATTTCATGCACGTTACGCTCAGCTGCTCGCTTACGTATGAGCTTACTGAACCAGTATCTACGAGTGCTAGTACTCCGTAATCGCCAATCATAACCTTTAGAAAGTGGCGGTTATCTGTTTCTTTATTTAGTTGTTGTTGAGCGGCTGAGCTGGATTCGGTGTGGGCTCTGCCCTCCTGGCGTTTCCTGATGGATGACACTTGCAGTCGCGAGTATACACATTAACACGACCGCAGTACGAACAAAAAATCTTCTGTTGGTTTGTGCATTTAAAACGATCATAGCTCGTTTGTTTGCACCTCCAGCAACACTTATTTCTGTCGTACACAGTAGATATTCTTTCGTTATATTTTCGAACTTCCTGTTTTCTGTTGTGCGGCTCGGTGGTATGTACAGCTGCATGTTTTTTAGTTTCTATGTATTCCTCCACTAATTGCATTATGTCGGAGGTAGACGTAACATCGTCACGGCGTACATGAAGACGGTATTTAGCGAGCATGTTGTAGTATATTGTTTCTGTTTGTTGCTCCTCCGTAAATCCTCCTCGACGTCTCATTAGTGTGATTAACGAGTTATCGAATGGACAGATATCCTCATTAGATTCCTGAATTCTATTATGTATTTTTTATTTAGATGACGGTGTTCGCTTGGCGACAGATAAAATTTTCTTAATCCTTCTTCTAATTCCGAAAACGTTTTAAAATTGGAAGCATAATTCCTATGCCACAATTGAGCATCACCTCTCAATAAATCCGGGAATCCGTTCAGAATTTGATGATCGGATAAGTTATATGCTCTCTGTAATTCATGGACCCTTTCCAGAAATGAATGTAGGTTTTTGCCATCGAAATGGCAATTTCATTTCCTCATTTGGTCCATTACTTTGGCATTTTCTTGTGCAACCGACGGTTGCTGTACGTACACAGTAGCAGGCGGCGTGCTATAAGGTATGTTTGCAGCTGGGTGTGCCACTACTGGACTTGACGCTGATGCAGCTACTTGTTGATTTAGGAGCTGCAGACGTAGTTGCCGAAATTCTTCCTCAATTTCTTCAAGATCTTGAGTTCGATTCACATCTTAGTTGAAGTCTTTTTCGTCTTCTGGTTTGTCGAAAAAGAGCTCCGGGTGAGCCCGTACATATGAAATTTAATTTTGTCGTAAATACGCTTTCGTACCTTCTATTGGTAAATTATTTTTAGTAGTAGAGAGAGAGACTAGATATTTCGTTCTCTCTCTACTTGTTTGGCTTTCTGCAGTTGCGACGACTTCCTTCTTCAGTAGTCATCGCGACCTTTGCCGGTTTTCAGTATATTTACCGCGTGTTATTGAATATATTATGAAATAAGTTTGAGTGAAGTATCCCTTTGTACCTCAAATATATAATATTCAATAAATTATTGATCTGTTGTACATCTAATTTTGTAGATGTATATAGGTACATCAACGAAAACAGATGTAATAACAGTTTTACTTTTTGTGTATGTGCGGTATATCTCTGTATTGAATTTGCGTGTTCGAAATGAATTTGCGCGGCCATGTTTTTGGCCGTCGCAATTGCAAAGATAGGGATGATTTATGTTTAAAATCAGGAGTTCTTTACAAAGTTAATTGTATGGATTGTAATAAATACTATATTGGACAGAAAGGTAGATATTTCAAAAAGAGAATTTATGAAGATAAATATAGTTTGCGTAGCTCACATATTACTTCTGGTTTAAAAGAGCATTGTTTAAAGTTTTTGCATTCTTTTGATTTTGTGAATGTGGATATTTTGGAACATGGTATTAATAATAAGTATAAAAGGGAGAGTCTTGAAAGTATGCACATTTCAAAGAATCAAAATAATGTGAATTTAATGTTAGAGTCTAGTAAATTAGATAACATTTATCATTTCTTATTAAATTGATTGGTTTTGAACATTTTTGTAGAGGGGGATTTTATATTTAATTTACTAAATTTGGTAGTGGAGTTAGGATATATATAGATTAGAATATAAGGTTTAGTTTAGTCCTTAATGAGGAGCCGTAGCGAGCTCAAAACGTTGGACTACGTCTTCAATTAGGTAAGGGTGGTGGGGACAGTCAGACTGCACTTTAATAACAAAAAAAAAAAAATTTAAGCTAATATTTTATTTTCAGATGATTGTAAATAAGGCCAGTCTAACTTTAATTTAATTTAATTTTTTTTAAATTTAAATTTTTAATTTTTAATTTTTAATTTTTAATTTGGAATTTAATTTTTAATTTTTTATTTATATTTTTGTTTTTATTATTTTTGTGTATTGATTTATTAATGTTAATGTAGATGTGTATTGATGTAGTTACGTATTGTTTTCGATTAATTTTATTGGACTGTAAGACCAATGAAAAAATATTTATTAATTAGTTTTTTTCGGAGTTATTTCTAGGCCTATAACTAAAAGATACTGATTGAAAATATTAACAGTTTTGTTTATGATCGATGTGCACGATATAAGTGATTTTCTTTTAATAAGCAGTGTTATCTTATCGGCATATTTAGAAAGTTATACTTTCTGGAAGCCCTTTGATAATATCAGCAACGTAGAGATTAAAAAGTAGTGGGCTGAGTGCTCCATCTTGCGGAGCGCCTTTATATACATGCCTCGAAAATTTTCAGTAAATTGTGTGAAGACAGACCTTTCATAATTAAGGAATTTGAAAAATTTTATAATTTCAATTGAACACTGTTTATCGGCTAAAATATTTAAGAAAATTTCACAGTTTACATCATCGAAGGCGCTTTTACTATCTATAAGCTAACAAGTGCGCGATGTTTAAGCTTGAAACTTTCTTCAATTTTTAAAGTTAGCTGAATGAGATTATCTATGCATGATTGATCTTTTCGAAAACCCGATTGCTCTCCTGGAAGTTGATTATTATGCTCCATCCACCATTGGAGACGATTTTTTATAAGGATTTCGAAAAGTTTTCAAACGCAAGATGATAAACTTATCGGCCTATAGTTCACGCCATCAGCTTTACTTAAGAAAATAACAAAGTAGTTTTCCCAATCTAAAGGATATTTTTCATTGTCATATAACTCATTGAAAATATCGAGTAGAATCAATTTATATTTTATAGGTAATATTTGCAGAATCTCGTAATCGATTCCATCTAACCCTGGAGAAGAGGTCATTTTTCTGGAGTTGAGTGCAATATTAAATTCTGTAAATTTATAGTGATCACTGAGAAATGGATTATATGAACAATTTGGTAAAAAGGAAGGATCAGATGGAACCCACGCTGGGCTTATGTTATCTAAATATTTCATTAATGCGTCTTGATTGTGTGAACTAATAGAGTTTTGCGATTTAATTTTTACAATTGTATTCTTAAAAATTTTCATAGTATTCCATACATACGTATTATTCGTCGAAAAGGTAATATTTTCTGCGAATTGCTTAAAAAAAAAATTTTTTTTTAAATTGAAAGTTATTTTTTGCTAGAGCAGCTTGTTTCTTATAATTGATAAAATAAATTTCCTTGTGGGTGTGCTCCCATTTTTTGAATGGTGCTTTGCGAATTCTTTTATATTTTCACACTCCTCATCACACCATTTAAAAGGATTATTGTATTTGATATAGTGATTATGATTCTTCTATGCCAGGGTATTAGATTTAACAGCTAAAGTAACGATTTGTATAAAAATGTTATATTTTTCATGCACGCTTAAATTAGAATAATTATGGTTGAGTAATGTGTGAAGTTCATTATTTAAAGTATCAATAAAGCCACTCCAATTGGTTTTTTTAGATTTGATTTTAAAAGTTTTACTACTGTAATATTCTTTCTGAATAGAAATGGTAGTACATATTGGAAAATGCTCTGAGCCAAATGAATCGTCGTATATATCAATATTGTTTTTATCTACAAGATTAATAGTTGAAATAATTAAATCGATGCTAGATTTTTTCCGGAATCGGAACCGAACCTTGATAAAGTAGTTGTGTTGTGAATACTTAAATCATTCTTATTCATTACGTTTAGTAATAAGTTACCATATACGTTACTATTTGAACAATTCTAGTATCTATGATGCGCATTGAAGTCTCTAAATAAAAGGTTGTACGAGTCTGCTTGAAGTATACGCATAATGCAGTACTATAGAAGGCGTAAATATTGATACTTGTTTCACAGTTATTAATGCGAATTCCGTATAGTTAAAAAGATCAGTATGATTTTTGTTTCGTTGATCACTGTAGCAATGAGATTATTTTTAACATAGAAAATAATTCCACCCCCTCTATTTTCTCATCTATCTTTGAGAAAAATTTTAAAACCAGAGACTTGAATAGTTGTAGCAGCAATTTCTTGCGAAAGCCAGGACTCAACTCAATTCAAACTAAAATATTGAGAGGTTCTAGAATTTTGTGCATACTTTAGCTACGTGTCCGGTTTGTTTACACATGAAACAGAGTGTTCATTCAGTAGCTAAATATGTCCAGTAAGTCGTATTATCGTCGAAGTTAATTTGTAGCATTTCAAGAAGGTTTTTCTCAACTTCTTCCTTAATGTAAAATTGGCTTTTTAATGATAGTACATGTGATCTCCCTGGTTTTGAACAGCTTGCTTTCAATTCGTAAATATGAGGAACAATATTGATTCCTCTTTTTTGCAGAATATCTATGATTAGCTCATCAGGAATTATTGGTTGAACATTAGAAATAACAACTCTTTTGTTATTATTCTCGTATGGTTTAATAATGAGAGTGTAACCCTTAACTGTGATAGTCTTACTTTTTGGTACTTGCACTAATTCTTTGTTAGCTAAATATATAATTACTCTTTTACCGGATATTTTTTAAATATACCTTACATTATTTATATTTGTTAATTGTTCGAGTCCATCCAAATAATCATCATTGGTTAGTCCTTCAATGATGTCCACAAAAATGGCATGTTCTTTGGACAGATGGCTTTGAGTTGCCGCGATATTGGCTTATGACAATTGCGTGGGTACTATAGTCTTTCTGGAACTCTGTTGCATAGTTTTATGCATAGACTGACCGCTATCGATAGTGGTCCTAATGCAGAGCCACCTTAGCCAGTGCAGTCCGAAGACTGCACCGGCTAAAGCAGCAAAAAGTTATTTAGGCATACATCATAAAAGTATCATACTATCCGTAAGAATATTTACACTTTGTAGCTTCCTATATACACTTAATATTATGATATACTTTGCGAGAATGGGATGTAAACTCGTCTTCACGCGCTGACACGGAATCTCCTATATGTGTTAGAGGGAAAATTGGAGGGAAAAATAAAAGAAAAGAGGGAGATAGAGTTATAAGTATATTATAATAAAAGGTGATATAGGATAGTAATTTTTTAAATTGTTGTTGTAAAACCAAACTGGTGTACCTCGATGAAAAGCTAAGTCGTTGTTCAAGGTTGGTACATTTTCTTAGTTCTTATATTTATCTCGAATTCGTTAGAGAATAATTTTATTGATTTTACTCAATAAAAAAGAAAAAAACGAATCGTTTAATAAATCGAATATCTTATACAGTTGGTTTAACGAATTACAAGTGTAAGAGAGAAAGAGAGAAATTAACATAGAGTAGTAGGCTACAAGAATAACAAGAGTGCTCGCATAAATAAATAGTAGTTATTTTTGTTCTACGTAAGACGGCGCCCTAATCTAATAGACTTGTAAATTTTCTTTCTCAAACCCTGTGTGAACGGGAACGCGCGTTAAGGCAGTATTCTATTTTACAACTTTGAAAAAAAAAATTTTTTTTACATTTTTCGAAAGTAAATATATTCAAGAATTTAGCTAAAAAATTTAGAAAGATTCAAGTAGTCTCACTATACTTTTTCACCTTTCGAACTAGCCAGGTAGATTAGCCATCTACCTGGCCTTGTTCGCTGCAGCAGCTATTCCCCCATTGTAAATCATTACACCTATATATATTCTCATCAAAATATATACCTTTGCTTCTCAATATAACCTTTCCTTTTACGAGACTGTAAAACTGAAGGCCGGAGAAACAAAAAACGAAAAAAGTAGCTGTACCGAAGAAAGTTGTGAAGAAAACAAAAGTCGTGATTAAAAAAGTGAAGACTGCTGATCTAAGTATCAAATTAATGAAGGAGTTATCTAAAAACTATAGTCTTGCAATTGAAAGGAATTCAAATTCAGCATACGTACTATTCAGACTGCTGCTGCAAGTATAAGAAGGCCGAAGCAAACAAAGCTTTAAAACATTATAAGCATCGTTCTGCTCTTGCTAGTGACGTATAAGAGGTGCTGAAACAGATCTACGAAGATCTAACAAAAACGGAATTGCTGGAGAGATGTTTGAGCAGAAACATTCAAAATCACAATATGTGTTTCAACTCAACAGTTTGGGCTATGGCACCGAAGCATGTCTATAATGGGAAAAATATCGCTAAAATTGCATGCCTCACTGCTGCTTGCATTTTTAATGAAGGATTCAGTCGACTTTTGAAAATAATGTAAATTATGCGCCTGAAAATCGGCCAAATCGCCATGCAGCTCGCCAATATGCGTGACCATCAGCGCAGCGTTCTAGCCGCTCGACTGAGGCTTCTAAGGAGAGCAGAACTTAAAAAAGCTGGCTAAATTAGATGAAAATCCTCGCCTGAAACAAGTTGAAGGCATATTGTCTGGCTCAGGCATCGCTCATTGAGCGTAAGATAATTTTTTCTACGATTTTTCACTTACAAAAACTTTAAACGCGTTTTTCTCAAAACAGCGTTTTTAAGTACCGTGGTCGTGAAAATTAAAAAACTATTGAACCGATCCTTATGAAATTTTGAACACAGATTCTATATGTTTGTATCAACCGTCCTAACTACAATCAACTTAAAATTTTAATTCTAACTATATTTTTATTGAAAAAAAGACGGAAAAAAACAATTGTTTTTTTCGTATTTTACCTGCCATTTGGTTGATTTTGCACGTACATAATATATTCTAGTTGGTTTCTGTTTCGAACGTTACCTGCTTTTTGAGGTGCTGGATTTGACCATACTTTACATGTATAAAAAATGTATAAAATAAATTAAAAAAAAATTTTTATGTACTTCAAGAGTGTATTTATTAAGCATTTCAAATCCTACATCCATATTTTCAATAGTATTTTTAGAAAAATTTCGCAAAAATAGTGTTTTTTTCGAGGGTCTAAAGTAGAATACTGCCTTAACATAGCGAGGGTGCATAATAGGTAGGGGTAAGATATTATTTATTATAATTTTATGAAATTTAATAAATCTCAAGATATTTGTTTGTTCAAATAAATAAGTTTTCCTTTCTTATTTGTTTATAATAGAAAATCTCTTAATATCTCCCCGTACCTGATAATTGTCCCGTCCTTTCCTGGATTATTGATAATCCATTGATATAATTTATTATTAAAATAAATTAAAAATAAATAAATGCCAGGATGAAAAGTCCGAAGAAAAATAATAGTAAAGAACCTACGGTCCACCCAAATTGTTCCAAATTGTTTTTAAAACAATTTAATCCGTTTGGGGTTCTTTACACCTCTGTTAATGATTGCTTTTACCGGGCATCAATTAAATAAGTACCCCGTTACAATACCTAGCAAAGTACTTAAAGTGTGATATAATTTCTTGCACGAACCGAACGTATAGCAGAACTTCTATAATAACAGAATTCTGTTTGCAAAGCCTTATCGATAAGAATAAATATCATAGAAATTTATACACATGATTAAGGCATACATATACAACTTAATCAATCAAATGTTTCACCATATTGTTTCTTGCAGTTACTTTTCATGACAGATTACTATTTTCAATTTATGTAAAAGACAGATTGTCGATTGTATAAATTTAAAAATTATTGCTAAAAGTTCTAGAATTTTTAATTTAGGATATTAAAATAATTATATATGTATATATATATATATATATATATATATATATATATATATATATAGTAGCGTCGGCTCAAGCCATAAGGGCATCTGATTGTAAGTATCGTTAAGTAACAGACTTTACTGGCCAAATTGAAATTTGTCATTGGTCCAAGATGGATTCTTGTCAACCGAATTTTTCGAAATCTTTTAACAAAACAATGTTTTCCTATTTCTTTGACGGCGAAAAATGAACTCTCAAAAACACAATCCTTCAAAAAAATATTCTATAATCTGTTCAAATAAATAAATAATATCTTGTTATATATGATATATATATATATATGTATATATATATATATATATATATATATACTGCGTATGCCTACAGCATGGCATGCATACATATTCTCTATGTATAGAGCGGTGGCGGCACCGGCCACACGCTTTTTCTCTTCTGGACCTTCAGCCATGAGAGAGTTTCCCGCAGCTCGGTCTACAACACAGCAAACTAGCGATCGCGTTCTTTTTTTCGTACTTTGCTAATAATAAATCCGTATATCCACTACATTACACCGAGCGTAGGGGTTACCACATTTCCTACACTGGTGACCCGGACAGTAAGAACACAGCGCGTCTAGGACGCCAAGCGAGAAATTACCGTTTCAAGACCAGATTTCGTATCAGCGAAATCACGGCACGGTTATGAGCCAGCACTCAAGCGGCGAGAAACCGCCATTCAGTGGAAGGGAAATGAGAACCGCACAGGTAATCTAAGAAACATATTCATCGAGTATATAATTTGCAGTGAAGCAATTACGCAATGGGAAAGCGTACTAGGAGAAAGCGCACACGGCCGAGAACAAAGGACCAGCCGGCCAAGAGCAGCTTCACGCGATCAATGGCACAGCGCAGTAACTGCGGCACCAAGGATTTCACCACTCAGCGGTGTTTAAACGCAGAGCTGCAGCGGTACACGGTGCGCAAAAGCAGGGACACATAAGTAAACAGGGGCGACCCCAGCAGCAGCCTTCTACATCAAAGGCGGTGACTTCAGCAGCAGTCGCTAGCGGCAGGCGTAGCGTCGATCAAAACAACAGCCTCTGGCACGGCGCACATGCACACCCGCATCAACAATACTTACAGAGGCGTGCAGAGGCAGTGGCATACTTCTAGTAGCCAGCAGTGGCGGACACCGGCTCGAGAACTACGTGCAGCATGGCAGATAATAGTAAGCATAAAAGTATAATGTACCGAGACTAATTTCTATCCCCTTTCTCTATACAAACATATCGACGCGCTTGACTAGCATTCTGCGAAGCGCCCAACGGCAGCTTATTTCTGCGAATAGACGCAACAACCGCGTGTTCTTAGTAGACGCAACTCTGTGGCGCGTAGGTGGTCACCTAGCAGTGCCTGTACTCCATATTCCGTCCGCTGAACAATTACAATGGACGAAGTAAATAACAAACAGAATACACGCCTCAGAGTCCCACCTCCAGCTTGCTGACATTGCCAAGTTACAGAGGTAGCATCTGTCAGACAGCTCCCTGTGCCCATTGGTACGTACCTGCCGTCACACTGCCCGCATAGGCGAAGACCCGTGAGAGCGGGAGCTGCGACCAATAGCTTTACATTGTTCAGAAACCTTTATTTACATCGTTTTTACAAAACGTTGAAAATAATATAATTAATTTCTGTCCATGACTATTCCTTACGCTTAAACGTAGTGCTGCATCGGGCATGCAGGTTAGAGTTCCTGGGGCACTCCTTAATCAGCACGAGCGGAAGCCCACTTCCGAGAAATTTGTTGCTGTGAGAAAGTTCCCTAATGCGAAAACAATCCAAGACCCTCGCCGGTTCCTAGGCCTCATCAATTTCTCCCACGGTTGCATTCCTCATCCGGTAGAAGTATAGCAGAGCCACTCAGCAGATACCTCACGTGCGCGAAAAAACGAGACAATCACGATGTTAAATAGAACACCGCGTCTGAGGAAGCATTTGAGAAATGCAAGCAATCTGCGCTTAACGTTGCAGAAATCGAATTCCCCGACGAAAATACCGATATATGCCTCGTAACGGATGCATCAAATTTCGCGATGGGAGCTGTCTTGGAGCAGAAACGAGCCAGTGAATGGGGACCGCTCGCGTTCTACTCCAAGAACGTCAATAACGTGCAGTGGAAATATGCAACGATAGACCCAAATCTAACCGCGATTTATTACGCCGTGCAGACATTTTTATATTATCTACACGGAGTTAGTTAGAAATCGTTACGGATCACAAACCTCATATATATTATGGCGCAGAACCAGGATAAACCCCACGCACTCCGCTGTAAGTAGCTTAATTACATATCACAATTTAATACAAAAATCGTGTAGCGCGCTAACGACGAGAACGTCGTGGTCGACACACTATCGCTCATCGGGAGCTTTAGAATCCTTAGTATGTTCAACTGAAGCGACATGTGGAATCGATAGGAAGAAGACGTAAGCGAGGTGTATAAGAACATTAACCCTTTTCGCCTACTGATGCTGGTCGACATAAAGCAACTCGCCGGCGAGCAAGACTCTGACGCCGAACTGTACAGGATTCTGCGTGATCGCGATCAACCACTAAAATTGCATGAGTTGTCGTTCAATGGCGACCCTATCTCTTCGATGCATCCCGCCGCGAACAGTATTATAAAAAGCTGCACTCATGTGTCAAGGCGAAAACCCAGATTGGTCTAAGGTATTACTGATGGTGCTCCTAGGCTTGCGCACACGCATACAATCCGAGCTGGCGCGATACTTACATAACTAACTATTAAATTATACTCATGATCCCAGGGCGGCTTCCAGTAAATCTCGCGAAATACTCACTCGAGAACAGACGTGAAGAGGAGAACTTACCCCGCCCTCTCCACTCGCCCCTCACTCTTCGGTGATGACTTGTACGCCGTCGCAGGAGTCTCGGAATGACTGTTCCCGGCCTTATTTTTGATTCCTCGTCCTCGCAAGACTGCCTCTCATACGGGACCTGAATGTGTCCTCGTGCATGGGCATGGAGGTCACCCTCACCGCTCGTTAGCCTTCGATGGCTTCTTGCGGCCCCGCTGCTTGGCTGCCTAGCACCGGAATCCTCAAAACGCACGAGAGTTCTCCCGCCATCGGGCTCTGAAACGCGAGAGCTCTTTCCTCTTCGAGCTCCGCAATGCGAGAGAGAAATATATTTCTCTAAACTTATTTCGGACCGAAAATATTAATATGAAAAATATTTTATTTGCTGAAAGCGTTGTAACGCATTTCCCCCGTTACAATATATATTTATTATGTATATATTAATTTTATGAAATTAAATGATCTAAGTAATAAATAAAACTGAATATAAAATCTATATTTTCAGCTCCACCTCGTCCCTTATAAGTAATTGTACTGGATTTCCATTATAAAAACCATAAAAATCATAAAAAGAACGATATCCAAGTACGTCACCAGTAAATCAAAATACCATATCTGACCGTTTATATCCTCTGATTACGTCAACAGCGGAAAACTCGCAGTTTTCTAATAGTTCATGACCCTTAAATGGGGAGTATAGAAAAATGCATTCGAGGATTGCCATATCTACTTATCGGAAACTTACTGGAGGCCTTTCGGAACAGATTCACACCTGATAACCGTAGGAAAATTAGGAAAATTGTTAACGAAGAAAAAACCAGAGAGGACCTAAAATGCTAGCTTGCGAAAAACTTGAGCACTTGTAACTCACATTGATAAGAAACTACTGTTATTATTATTTGTATTATTGTAGAGTTTGGCCTTCCCTACCCTGGACACATGGGAATCCGTTTGCGTCCCTCCCTAAGACCAGCAGCTGTTATAATCGGCAGGCCTCCCAGAACAAAAGTGTTCTGTGGGCCATGCTGGCCTTGATCTTCTTCACATCCAGGGATGTAGCCATTAAATACTACTATCTCCTTCCAGATATGTTTGAACAGGGACACAAAATATGTTCAGGGGGTTTCATCTTCTGTGTAACAGAAGCGATAGGAGTAGTAATGAAGTCTTTTGTCGGCCTGCATTTCCCATTTTCCTCCAGTTGTCGCCTGTTTCCATCGCTACCCATCCCTCTATCTCCTGTTTGATGAGGATGTTGCAGAATCCTGCAGCCAGCTTCGGGCCATTATAGGTAGCTCTAGCTCCCATTTTGGCTAAGTCATCCGCCACCATGTTTCCCTTGATCACTGGATGGCCCGGGACCCACAGTAGCGTGACCTTTACCTTCTCGGCGAACCTGTTCAGGACTAGAAAACAGTCTCTAACCAGCTTGGATCCTATAGTGTAGCTATTGCGCGCTTGTAATGCACTCTTATTATCTGTGCAGATGAAAATACGGGTGGTGGGACCCGCCTTCGTGGACATCTCCACCCCTCTCATTATTGCCATTAGCTCAACTTGAAAAATGGTAGGGTATCGTCCCAGTTAGAAGATTGTTCCCCTGCCATTACTTCTGTGGTACACCCCTGCACTTGCACCCCTTTAATTTTTAAAACTGTCTATGAACCACAGTTCTCTAATATTTGGGATGTCTGTTAAGCCAGATTTCCATTCTTCTTTGGATGGGATACTGACTCTATATTTCTTTTCGAAGAGGAAGCTTCTGTTCGTGGTGTCCAGGTTCATTCGTAAAATCAATAAAGGCCAGTCCCTTGGGGAGCCATAGTGGCCTCTCCCTGCTAACCTCTCCGAGTAAGCTTTTGACTATGTGGAGGGCTTTTGCAGCCGTACCCGCCAAGGTCAGTGTGAATGGTTCAATTTTGAGGAGCATGCCTATCGCCGCAGTAGGTGTAGACCTAATCGCGCCTGAGATGCTTCTCACTATCATACTCCTCACTCTCTCGAGTATGCTGACAGCAGTGGACGAAGCCATTCCTCCCATCAGACCAGAGCACCATATGTTATCCTGGGTTTTAGAACAGTCTCATATATCCACTTCATCGTGTCTGGTCTGAGACCCCACGTCCTGCCTATGGCTCTTCGAACCTGCGAAGGCAAGCCATCAGTCTGTCAGCCGTGTATTCCAGGCGATTTTTCCACGATATCTTATTATTTATGATAACACTTAGGTATTTCACTTGAGGGTTCATGGTTACCCTCCTAGATTCAAGTTGCATTCTCTATTCTATTCGTATTTTCTGGTGCAGACTATGACTTCAGTCTTCCTAAGATTAACAGTCAAACCTGTCTGTCTGCACCATCTGTCCAGCAAGTTGAGGGTACCTTGTACTATCCCCATAAGGGGGTCTAGAAACCAACTGCCATACAACCCATGTTGTTCAGCCGTTTGAAAAGGTCTTGATCTACGAAACAACATATCAGTGGAGATAGTACATCACCCTGCGGGCACCCAGACTTCAATATGCCTCGTAGGGTCGTACTCACTTTACTGCTTTCTAGAATGAGATTTCGCAACATATGGTCAATCCATTCCGCAATGCTTGGGGAAAGTCATGTCTATAAATGGCCTCTTTAATAACTCCCCGTGATGTGTGATTGAAAGCCCCAAGCTACTACTAGGTAAAATCATTTTTTGTAATCTAGCAGATAAGAATGATTAATTCAATTTCTAGCAGAATTACAGACATCAAATCTATCAATATTCATAATGCAAAATGTTCTATTATCGATAGCAACACTAAAATCATCAACATTTTCAAAAAGAACCGTATAAACACTATGATTTTTTCGAAAGCCGGATTCGTATAATACAACATTTTGCTTTTAATAATAAAGCTCAAAATTTCAGCAGCTAATAGAGCTACATTTGTATTAGAAGTTCCATGCACGAAGTACTGTTATTGACATTTTTTAGACATATTGAGAACTTATTGTAGCTTCTAGTATTATCATAAGTGCTTAACGAAATAGCTAGATGTCACGTGTGTAGAGAAATGGTGGCCATCTATTGATTATACAAATAAGTTTCCGTCGTTTTTTTTATAAAGAAATAACAATTTATTGTAAAAAGGTACAAATAATGTCTTTCAAAATATTGTCCATCACTTTATACTACTTCTGACCGTCTTTCGGGCAGCGAGTGAATACCCCCTTTAAAAAATTGCTCGTCTTTTGAGGCGATCCACGAATCGACCCATTTCTTCCATTTCTCGTAAGAAGTGAAGTGCTGCTCAGATCATGAGTCATCGACAGGAATAGGTGGTAGTCTGAAGGAGCAATGTCTGGTGAATACAGTGGGTGGGGTATGACGTCCCAATTCAGTGCTTCCAACGTTTCCTTTACGATTATTGCAACATCTGGCCGAGCGTTGTCATGCTGAAAAATAACTTTTTCGTACCTTTTGGCATATTGTGGACGTTTAATCTTCAATGATCGATTGAATCAGCTGATGAATCGCTCAATTGCATCAGCTGTTATTGGTAACGTTTCCCGGTGACTGTTTGATTGTATTGGAGTAGTTTGTAATAGATTGCCCCAAGCTGATCCTACCAAATACACGGCATTAGCTTCTTGCCATGAATGTTTGGCTTGGCCATAGAAGTAGAGGTATGCCCGGGCTTACCCCATGAAATCCTATGCTTTGGGTCGTAGAAATCCTTTGCGATTTTGCCTTTTGAGCAATTCTACGTAAGCGAATAAGCGACGCTTGACATCTCTTAGCTTCAGATCGTAAGGAATCCAATTTCCTTGCTTTTGGACCATACCCAGGATTTTGAGACATTGTGAAATAGCTTGCTGAGTCACTACTAACTCTTGTGCAAGTTCTTCTTGCGTTTGGCATAGACCTTCCTCCAGTAATGTTTCCAATTCTGTCACCATACACTTTGGGCCTTTCACTGCATGTTTTGTCCTCCACGCCAAAATCATCACTTTTATATTTTTAGAGCCACCCCCGACAACTTCTCTTACTCAATTTAACATCACCATATGCTTCTATCAGTAGCTGATGTGCTTCAGCTGCAGATTGCCTTAAATGAAAGAAGTAAATTAACAGTTCCCGCAAATGAAGCTTACTTGACTCAAAACTTGACTTCTTAACACGATGAAAAGTGATGCTAGCAAAAAATCAGAGGTATTAAAAGGTTATACTGTTTCCAATTGTCAAAAAATACTATAGGACTATTTACAGCAGACAATTTCGATGTTATCTTATCGGTGGCGCCATCTTATCAAACCGGTGGAAACTTATTTATACACCTAATTTATAAATAGAATATTAAAAAAATTTTACTGGACCTTCTAAACTTGAATGGTTTATTAATTTTTTTTTCTCTAAAGATTAGGATCAATGTAGGATCAGATAAATCAATTCCAATATCACATTTAGATTTTTATTAATTATATATTTTTACAGTGATTATGATTTAGGACCATCTATTTAGATCTTGAACTTAGATTTAAAGAAATTGAAGTTAAATTCAAATTTACTTTTTTGTATTTAATTTCTTAACTTAAAAATTAAAAATGATATTGATGTCGACTGTTCTAAATTAAATTAATATATATTGTTGTCCATCTTCCTGTCTTTATACTATAATATATTATACTAATATAATCACTTATATTCACCTTCTAAGAATCTGAAAGAGAAATTATTTCTAAAAATAAAATTAAATAAGTTTAAAAATTAAAAATAATAAAAATAAACTATATTCGATGTCCGATATTCTGAACCTCAACAGTTCATCTTCAAGGACTAAACTGGAATTTACAAAATTTTATATAAAGCTCAATCAGGTACAATAATTGACTGTATATAATTTAATATACATAAATATCATTATCAATCTTGAAAATCAGGCATTGTAAAGCATATAAACGTTATCATCATGCTATAGCATATACTAGCAATGGCAGATTCTACATATCAAACATAAGATAGGTATATAGTACTCCTGAACACTAGCCTCTGTTGGATACCTTGACCATAGCTAAATATTTTTCGAAATATTTAATTTTAATTTGCATTCAATCTGAAAGATTAGTAGTACATTATATCTAATCTTATTGAATTCAATGATTTATTTCATCATATAAATATAAATGGTATAAAATGTTTTAAAATGTTTACACTCATAATAACTGGTTTACTTATTATTGTTATTATTAATATTCATAAATTAAGAAAAGGTTAGTGTAAACTAATTAAATATTTATCAACTAATTATTTCAATTAATAATTCACTGATTCATAATTATTTGGAACAAAGAGAAATATAGTATATTAACTTTGCTACTATAATTTAATTAATTTAAAAATTATTTTACTATTAATATATATCATTAAAATTATGTTTATATATACTGCAATGGGGTTCTTAGACACTACAGGGGGATACGTCCCTGAATTTAATTGTTTTATCAATTGAATGTCTACCCAGTATTAAGTCCCCGTTAACAGAGAAGAGTCCCTCAACAGGTTCGGTTATTTTACACTTAACCTTTTTAGACCATAGGGACCTTTGAAATTATCCACAAACTTACCTTTATCCCTGTAATCCTTTTTCTTAGATTTATTATTTTAATAAGCAAAATTCCTAAAAAGAAAAGGAGGGAAACCGATGCATTATTAAAACGAGATCTACATAAAACAAAAAGATAAATAATTTATATATAAATTTAAACATCGAAAAGAAAAATATATGTATTCAGAAATAAAATTATAATAAATTTTGTTGCCTAACCCTACCTATATTGCACCAGCGTTTATCTATCGCACGCTACACATATACAGGAGTACGAGGGATAAATAATAATAAGGTCGTGTAGAGACTTAAACGTCTGAGCGCCACCTGACTGTCAGATAGGGAAGCGCTCCTTCCGCAGCATATACACGCATACCGCGACCTATCTACTAGTGTGTCTGCGAAGTCAAATTTCTCTTATACTTATATAGTAGAGATAGACCACCCTAACCTTCGGATGTATACGTGAAAACTTAGATTTTCCTCAACTAATACTATTACGAAATATTAATTTGCGCGAACAACATATATTAAGAAAAGAAGAAAAAGACTAACCTTTGATTTAACGACGCTGAAAATAAGCAACCCAACGACGATTGGATGGTGATTAGTAATCTTCCTTCCTCTTCTCACTAGTTGAGCTCTGCTAGATATAATCACAGATCCAGGACCTCGACTAAACGATTGAAAATCACTCTCATTAGTAATACAATCACAGAAATGAATTTAATTATTTGTGCACAATTAGTACTCGCGCGAATATATATTTATATTTATTTTGGTCAATTGAAAAAAAGAGTTAAGAAAGTTAAAGAAAAGAAGAACTTATTCTTTTTTCACTTGCTTAACAGGTAACGAAAAAGCCGTTAATAATAATATATATTATATAATATCTAATATTTCTATATAATATATTATACCTAATCCTCCTTCTCTCTCTTTCTCTCTCTCTCTCTCGCTCTCTACCTTTCTCTTTTTCCTTATTGGTAATAATTATTAACATGTATAGGATAAGATAACCTATACATGCTACAATACTTATATTAATTTGTCATTATTATCATATGGTCGTCTTTTTGAATTATTAATAACACACTGTATGTTTGATTGCTTTTTATGTCTACATCAGCACCTCACTACGTTGAATTTAATGAATGTCATAATAAACATCAAGGGTATAATCAGTAAGATCTTAAAATAATAGTATTAATTAATAAATATTTTTTTATTGGTCTTACAGTCCAATCAATTCCATCCAAAAATAAAATAAAATAAAAATAAAAATAAAATAAAAATAAAAATAAAAAATAAAAATAATAATAAAAATAAAAAATAAGAAATAAAAATAAAAAATAAAAAATACAAATAAAAAAAAATAAAAATAAAATAAAAAAATAAAAATTAAAAATAAAAATTAAATTAAAAATTAAATTAAAATTATAATGACAGTCAGACTGTCCTTGTTTACATTCACCCCCGTAGACTAATCTGAAAATAAAATATTAGCTGAAAAAATTCTTTGTTAGTAAAGTGCAGTCTGACTGTCCCCAACACCCTTACCGAATTGAAGACTTGTCCAACGTTTCGAGCTCGCTACGGCTCCTCATCAGGGACTAATCTAAACCTCATATTCTAATCTATATATACCCATCCCCACCACCAAATTTCGTAAATTAAATATAAATTCCCCCTCTACACAAATTGTCCAAAACCAATCAATTTAATAAGGAATGATAAACACTATCCAATCTACCAGACTCTAATATTAAATTCACATTATTTCGATTCTTGGAAATGTGAATACTTTCAAGACTCTCCCGTTTATACTTATTATTAATACCATGTTCCAAAATATCCACATTCACAAAATCAAAAGAATGTAAAAACTTTAAACAATGCTCTTTTAAACCAGAAGTAATATGTGAGCTACGTAAACTATATTTATGCTCATAAATTCTCTTTTTTAAATATCTACCTGTTTGTCCAATATAGTATTTATCACAATCCATGCAATTAATCTTGTAAAGAACTCCTGACTTTAAGCATAAATCATCCTTATCTTTGCAATTATTAAACAATCTACTTAAATTATTGCGATTTTTAAAGAAAATTGGAATGTTATATTTCCGAAAATTTCAATACCAAATGAAGTAATAAACATCATGTCTAAAGGTGCCAAACATGGAATATTATATTGTAAAAATAATCTCCCGATCAAAGAAATCATCGCGGAGGTTGAAAGTAATCTTTTTGGTTTAAATGATGAAGTAAAAAAGAAATGTAGGGCATCTTTGGTTAATGTCATTAGTAATTTTAAAAGAGAAAATAAATTTGATAATTTTTTAAATAGTAATTTTATACATGATTTAATTACCGCGAAGAATTTTTTGAAAAATAACCCTAATATAATCTTCCAAAAGGCCGACAAAGGTAATGTAACTGTAGCTTCCAATAAAATTGATTACATAAATTGTATAAATAATATATTAAATGATGATAGTACTTATTTGAAGATTGGTAATCCACATATCATTAAGCTACAAAATAATTTGAAAGAGTTATTAAATAATTGGAAAAGAAATGAATATATAAATGATACTACATATAAGTATTTAAAATGTGAAAATGGAACTGTGGCAAAATGTTATGGGCTTCCCAAGATTCATAAAGAAAATCTGACATTTAGAATAATAATATCTTCCATAGGTTTCCCAACTTATAATATTGCTAGATTTTTGTCTAAT
This sequence comes from Sycobia sp. Sy_11, assembly GCA_018907035.1. NCBI lineage: Eukaryota > Metazoa > Arthropoda > Insecta > Hymenoptera > Epichrysomallidae > Sycobia > Sycobia sp. Sy_11. The sequence goes on along the minus strand of JACCIC010000135.1, from coordinate 1,401,273 downwards.
ATATTGGTTAAGATAGTTGGAAGAACTAGTTCTTACATTAAGGATAGTTGGTGTTTTTACAATGAAATGAAAGATATTGATATTCCGAAAAACTACAAGATGATTTCATTGGATGTAGTATCTTTGTTTACAAATGTACCTTTATAGTTGTTAAATGATATTATACAGGAAAAGTGGAATGAAATTAATTTGCATAAAAAATTGACAATGAATGAATTTATTAAAGCAATTAATTTGGTTTTTAATAACACAATTTTTTCATTTGATAATAAATTTTATGAACAAAAATACGGATGTCCAATGTCCAATGTCGACTTTGTCACCGGTTATAGCTAATTTAGTTATGGAAAAGTTGGAAAGTATAGCATTGTCAAAATTGCTTTTTGAACCAATGATATTTAAGAGATATGTTGATGATATCTTTACAATTGTTCCAGAAGTTTTTGTGGATGAAATGGTGGATGTTTTCAATTCTGTACATGACAGAATTAAATTTACAAGGGAGGTTGAAGTAAATAGTCAGTTAAGCTTTTTGGACATTAATGTAATTAGATGTAGTAATAATAAGGTAAAACTTAATTGGTACAGAAAGCCTACTTGGTCAGGTAGGTTTTTAGATTTTAATTCACACCACCAATTCGGAAACAAAATTGGAGCATTAAAGGGTGTCATTGACAGAGCAATTAAATTGTCACATAAAGATTTTAGACAAAATAATTTACAGATAGTAAGAGAGACTTTTATTAATAATGGCTATCCAATTCAATTTATTAATAGATTGATTGCTGAGAGATTGTTTGACATTTATAATACCGAAAATAGACATTGTACAGGAATTGATTTTAACGGAGGCAAAATTATTGTCTTACCATATGTTCGAGGATTGTCTGAAAGAATAAAAAGAAATTTTCGGAAATATAACATTCAAATTTTCTTTAAAAATCGCAATAATTTAAGTAGATTGTTTAATAATTGCAAAGATAAGGATGCTTTATGCTTAAAGTCAGGAGTTGTTTACAAGATTAATTGCATGGATTGTGATAAATACTATATTGGACAAACAGGTAGATATTTAAAAAAGAGAATTTATGAGCATAAATATAGTTTACGTAGCTCACATATTACTTCTGGTTTAAAAGAGCATTGTTTAAAGTTTTTACATTCTTTTGATTTTGTGAATGTGGATATTTTGGAACATGGTATTAATAATAAATATAAACGGGAGAGTCTTGAAAGTATTCACATTTCCAAGAATCGAAATAATGTGAATTTAATGTTAGAGTCTGGTAGATTGGACAGTGTTTATCATTCCTTATTAAATTGATTGGTTTTGGACAATTTGTGTAGAGGGGGAATTTATATTTAATTTACGAAATTTGGTGGTCGGGATGGGTATATATAGATTAGAATATAAGGTTTAGATTAGTCCCTGATGAGGAGCCGTAGCGAACTCGAAACGTTGGACAAGTCTTCAATTAGGTAAGGGTGTTGGGGACAGTCAGACTGCACTTTACTAATAAAGAATTTTTTCAGCTAATATTTTATTTTCAGATTAGTCTACGGGGGTGAATGTAAACAAGGACAGTCTGACTGTCATTATAATTTTAATTTAATTTTTAATTTAATTTTTATTTTTAATTTTTATTTTTTTATTTTATTTTTATTATTTTTTATTTTTATTTCTTATTTTTTATTTTTATTATTATTTTTATTTTTTATTTTTATTTTTATTTTATTTTTATTTTTATTTTATTTTATTTTTGGATGGAATTGATTGGACTGTAAGACCAATAAAAAAATATTTATTAATTTGTATATGGGCAGTCGACAGAAGTACAATTCAATTGTTTTAAAATAATAGTATATTGTGTTTTCATCAAGTAAATTTATGTGTCCCACAAGATTCTGTTATTGGTCCACTTCTTTGTTCCATCTATATTAAGGACATGCATTCAGCAGTTGATTCTTCAGTTCATCATATGCGTCATGCTCATGATCTTCAAATTTACATGAAATGTAAATTTGAAGATTGTGTTACATCAGTAAAATTGATTCATCAATAATCATCTTTAAAAAAACGTTGTTTACATATCAAACTGGGCAGCAAGTAACCAGTTATAAATCAATGGGGCAAAGACTAAAGCAATTCTATTTAGAACACCATATTATATAAATCAATGTATCACACAAACAACTCCATAGATTATATTTTCAGATTTTTAATTTAAAGTTTCAAGCGTTCTTAAATGCCTTGGCTCTATACAGATGCTAAGCTTTCCTGGAAACATCAAATATTCAATATATGTAAACCCTTATGTTCAGGTTAACTTTTTTAGTAAATGTACTATTTTTATATGGAGAAAGTATCTCGTTATAATGCTTTTATTTCCCTTGATAGTATACTACTTCACATTTTTAACCTATATTTACGCTGAACTAAATCTTAAATTAAAAAGAGTGTTTACTAATGGTATAAGCTATATATTTGGTTTAAAAATTTCAAACAAAATCACTCTTTATCGAAATGAACTAGGTTGGCTGAGAGTTGAAAAGCCTCGACACTACTTTTTAACTTGTATATTATACAAATTATTTAATACAGACTAACCGAGCACATATATCCAAGTACTTCAAAAGGATCTCCTCCAACTTTAGATATTCCACTACATCCAGTAAATCTAGAACATAAAACATTTCATATTCACGGTACGGATTTATAGAATTCTCTTTCATCGAATATTTAAGGATTCAATGGTCTTAACAATTTCAAATTTCTTTCCAGAAATCATTTTAAGTTATAATAAGCAGCTTTTTCAAATTTTCTAATTTCTAATTTCTAATATTCTAATTTCAACAATATTATAATTTCAACCAACTTTATTTGAAGTACAATAATTCAAATCTATATTGTGCTGATGAAGTAGAGTTATGGAAATATATTACACTTCATATCATATCATATCATATCATATCATATCATATCATATCATATCATATCATACTAATTTATAAAGACAAAGCGTGTTTTTGTTTGTACGCAATAACCGAAAAAACTACTGAACCGATTGTTTTGAAATTTGACATATAGATTCTATTTTATCTTGGGAAGGACATAGGCTATATTTTTTATTGAAAATCATTTTACTTTTCACAATAAATTAAGTTAACAGTTTTTGTAATCAGTTTCACATCAACTCAATGTAGTCGGCTTAAAGTATTAATACCAGGCCAGCTCAAGTGAATGTTCATATCCAACTTTGGGATTCGTATCCTAAAGAAGGTGTGATGTTAGTCGGTATTACCTTTTTTGTTCTTCGGGTTAATCTGACACTACTCTCACACCTTATGGATATCTTTTGATTTTTGTATATTTTTGAATTTTTTCTCACGTGAAAAATGCTTACTCTCTCTATCTCTCTCTCTCTCTGTCTTCTTTTATAAGATGGTTGTATGCCAAATCATACTAAAAATAATTTGTATATATATCTTATATGCGCTTATGTATGTATGTGTGTATACGCTATTCATGCAAGCCACAAAACAGAGCTTTCTGTATTTACAGTATATAACGACTAAGATGTCTGTAGTCTATAAACCATGAATCATTTACTATGGATTTGGTCTGTAAAAATTTTGTATTATGTATTATAAATGTATATATTGTAAGTTGTGATGTAATAAGTTACCAGGGTGTAAATTGAAAGTTGCCATTTTTTTCGATAAAGCCAGCACTTATTAGCCAGATTAATTTCACAATTTTTTGGATTCAAAGTATTGGGTGTACAAGTAGCTTCGAAGTAATCGAAGTTGTAAATGGGTATTTTGAGGAGCTTGACGAATCAGTTTATAGAGATGGCATTACTAGACTAGAACACCACTATGAGAAATGTATCAGCCTTGGAGGAGATTATGTTGAAAAATAAAATAATTCTTAAAAACGTTGTTTTTCTCGGTCAGGCTGGAAACTTATCAATCCACCCTCATATAATCATATTGTTGACTGTTACCAGCTTTACATGAACAAGATATTTTTCATATTTTTACACTGAATTCAGCTTGGCAAGCTATGTTGATATCATTATATTTTATAAGTAATGTCTCTGCTACTATTATCGAGCCAGGGTAATCGAATATTCAAGATCTAGAGCATATAATAGAATTCTATCAATGTACTTACAACTTCATCTCAGCCATGTCTTTTTCACCCTCTACTATATTTCGCGACGGCATTGCATTTTCTAACGTACAAGTTAGATCTAAATTCAAATAAAACATTTTTCCCTATCTAACCTATTTATAATATCTAACTGATTATAAGAAAGACATATAATACGTTTCAAATATCTCCCTTCCGCTTTATTCCTCTTCATTCAATGCGTTCTAAAAAGTGTTACAGTGGTCGGATTTACTTCAAATATGCGCCGTTTTGTTCGATAATCTGTTTTCATCTAGACGACAACTTCATAATACCCCTCTCGTAGAAACCCCTCGCTTTATTTGCGAAGAACTCGGACAGCCACTTTTCACAAGCCTCTTCTGAGTTCAACTTTACACCTCCAAGGGCGTTTTACATGGACAGGAACAGGCGATAATCACGTGGCACTATGTCCGGGCTATATGGTGGACGTGATAAAACCTCCCATCCGAAGTCCCGTAGCTTCTGACGAGTCATCAACGAAGTGTGTGGTCTGGTTGTGCTGGTCGAACACTACACCCTTCCTGTTGGCCAATTGTAGACGCTTCTGGTCGATAACCTGCTTCAATTCTACATATCTGCATATCAATAATCCTGCTTCCAGTTGTTCACAGTAGATGGTAGAATTAAGTGTCTGGCCATATGGGAGCAGCTCATAGTAGACGATTCTCTTCCAATCCCACCAAACACTCAGTAAAACATTCCTGGCCGTCCATCCCGGCTTGGCCACTGTTTGGAGCGGTCCACCAGTCATGGACCTCGACCGTTTTCGTTTGATATTGTCATATATGATTCATTTTTCGTCGACAGTCACCACCTGCTTCAAAATCGGTCGAGTTCGTTCCGTTTTAAAAACAGCACATCGCAGGCGTCAATTTGGTCCAGAAGGTTTTATTACGTCTAATCTGCGGCACCCAAACATCAAGCTGTTTTTGTATCCAGCCTTCTGCAGATGTTTTAAAATCGTTTGGTGACTAACTCTTATCTCCTGGGAGCTGTAACGAGATGCTACATGCCGGTCTAACTCGATAAATTCCAAGATTTGATCGGTATTCGTCGTCACAGGGCTTCCGCCTACTGGCTTATCCATGGTGTCGTTTTCACCGACTCTGAGTCGTCGAAACGATTCCTCTGCGGTTTGAAGTGATAGCGTGCCACCCCCCAAAACACCACTAGTCTCACGGAACGTTTCTCTAGCGGATTTGCCTTTGGTGAAGGAAAACTTGAAAATAGCGCGAATTTCGGCGTTAGTATCATGCATAGCGTCGTTTTGTACGTTATTTCAAGACCTTTCAAATGATGTTTAGTATTGCCAGATTCGAGCTCTGTAGCGCTTTGTACATAGTCGCGAAATTCATAAGACATAAAGGCGGCAGAGAGATATTTAACAACCTAATATATGTACTGTAAAATACATACTGTAAAATGTATGTATCTGAAAGACATATTGTTTCACGACACATGCGCCTTCATACAGGTGATGGCAGCATTTATTACGAATATTGCATACAAAACCACAATGTCGTATTTCTACTAGCTATTCCTTATCAGCTCGTACTCAGTCTTTCAAAATATAGTCAAGAAGTCGATCAAAAAATAGATACAAATTTATAAAATATGTAACTGTACAATGAAAATCTTGAAAAATATTCTAAAAGTTGTCAATATACACTCTTTTATTAAAGTAATTAAAATTAAAATTGTAATTATTTTACAACAGGTCCAAGAAGTTACTGATATGTTTCACGTGTATGTACTACCCCAGCTACAGATTATGCAGACTATGGAAATTGTCCAATTCTTCAGAAATATTCAAATTTTTACGCAGATAGCACTACTGGAATTTACACACATCCTTTAAATCTTCACACTGAGTTAGCCAGTTGAGGCGAATAGAGTTTTGATTTTAGCACCATTTTTTCTAACGCTCGTTAAAATATGTAAATGTCATTGTTTAAGAATTTATTTATCTCAAGTATGCTCCAATATTTCTTTATGTATCTAAAAGTTTAATTTTATTTCTAAACCTAAAAGTTTCTTTTTTCTGCCCTCTTTTCTTTCCTTCGTCAGATTTATGTTTTAATGTATTAATTAATAATTTATAATTAATTGATTTATCGAACTGAAGGTAATCCACGTAAAATCCTTTTCGTTACCCCTTTTATATACATTGTGTAGAAGCAAGTAAGGTGATATATAGAAAATATTTCCTCTCAATTTTATATCCACAGAAATTTTGCACGCATGTATTTGTATTATATGTTACAGGAATATATATATATGTATTTATAATAATGGAATTATAAGTAATAGAATATTTATAATTTTACTCATAATTTCACATAGCAACAATATACGCTATTTTCTTCCTGAAGTGTAAACACACAAGAGAGAACAACTTTCTCTTTTTCTAATGAAATTTGCTGCTATTTCAAACTGAAATAACAGCCAAATAAATGATAAATTTGGTAATTACGTGAATAAAGGTAGTAGGTCGAGGTCAAATTCCTCTTAGACTTAGTGTGCTTACACATAAGGTAAATAGCCTTTTCTGAAAACTTTCATATATATTGTCAGTTATTCAAATATTTTTCCATGTACAAATTATTTATATCGTATTCATATATTATTCTAAATTATTAACATCATATTCAAATTGATACGTATATTTTTCTTATGCTCCATATATATATATCTTATACATTTCACTAAATTGCTATGTTGTCAGTCCTTTCTCGTTACTCATGTCCCTAAATATTTATTAAAGCATTATATAAAATATCTTATCATTTCCTCTCTTATTATGTGTAATAGCACATAAATACCGGTTATCGTCCCTGCCCCTTTCGCATTCTTGCCATATTACAAATAATACTGAGCAGGATATAAAAGATAGTTTTACTTGACACATACGTTGTTACAAGAAAACCATCGGATATTCAGAAGGAACAAAATACAGCAAGTTGGAAATTAGAAGAGATTAATGAAACTTATTATCAGAACTAATTGGCATCGAAAAAGATATATAGATACAATCAATAAAATAATACACTCAGTGTATGTAAGATACTTCCCCCCTTGTTATCGTATCCTCACTTTGTCTTCACCATTACATGTAAGTAAAGTATAAAAAAAGGACAACGCCAGCTCATAAAGAAAAATAATAAGAGATTGGCTCAAGTAACAGACGAACTTCTCTCTCTTTCTCCTGTCAGGTACAACCTATACGCTTGACGTATAGGTACACAGTAGAAGAAATTTGAAAGAGAGCAATTTGCAGGAAGGAGCTGAAATTTTTCAACTTTCTAAAGAAAAAGTAGTTGAGAATACCCACTACACTTGTGGAAATAAATTTTAAATAATTTTATTATTAAAATTATTAAAGATTTTTGCTAATAAAAGTTAGTGGTGGTTTAACTGGGGCCAAATACAGTAAAATTTTGATAACTTGAAAATAAAAAAGCAAATGCCGCTAATTTCTTCTTGTCTTTTGAAAACAATCTGTTCAATTTAATTATTTTTTTTATATGTTGATGAGTATTCATAATTAAGCTATTAATTTCAACTAATAGCTGCTGGGAGCAACATAACAAATATAATTTACAATTATTCGCTCAAGTATAATAACATTCTAATATTGTAATTATTCTTTCTATTTTTAGTTATTATATATTCAACTATTAAATACTAAATAATCATAAATAACTTTAAACAATATTAAATGATAGTAAGCAGTTATATGAAATTTTTATAGAAATGATATCTACACCACTATATCAGAGTGACCATTATAATAAACTACATAGTATTACAACTTGTATATAATAATCCAATTAGTGATTATTACTATAAATTACTATAAATAATAACTTAAGAATAACGTAACCTAAAAACAAAATAACTGAGTAGGGATAATAGCTGAAACAATTAATAATAAGGCAAGGAACCAGATAGCGAGAGGACCAATATATATAAAAACAAAAACTAATAGGAACATAATAACGAACAATTGATCATATCTTTAAAGCAATTGATTGCATATAACTGAAACAATAGTTAAACATAAATTGGACGTGTAACATAAGTGTAACAAAAGTGACATTAATATAATAATAATGAAATAAACATAAACAAAACAGAACAAAAAAAAGAGAGAAAATATAATGCCTATATTTTTATATTTTTCGTGCGTCATTACATTTTAATTATTAATAAATAAATCAGCAGGAGAAAACCATATAAGAAGGAAAACCTGCCTCAAGAAATTATAGAAGTGTTTTCTTTTACTATTTAACTCAGCGTACAAAAGAATTTTTTTTTCCTTTTCTCTCTTCTCAATAAACCTTATTTGGATTAGTACTGCCAGTCAGGAATACTGTACTCTCAAATAAGTGGTAGCAAAAAACAACTGCAGTAACCGATAAATAATAACCATCGTGAAGATAACTGGGATAACAACAATAATTCAACTTCAACTAAAATAGTAATACAACAAAATAATCATAATAATAATAATAATAATAATAATAACAATAGCCAACAATAAATAAATTTTTATAGGAACATTTTTTTTTATTATTAACAAATTTGAAATGACTGCTTCACTGTTAAAATAAACCAGTTTTAAAAATCTTATTTACTCTTTAAACATTTTTTTTTGGTTCACACACTTAGAAAAAAAAAATTTATACATAAACCAGCATCCATAGTGTGCAGTATAATAATTATTTTCTTTTACAAGATCATAACCAATTTTATAAATAATCACATCTGAAAAAAAGAGTACAGCATAATAATATTTTGTTTAGTACCTATCTACATTAAAAACTAAATTCAGTTCTTACACTTAGCATTTTTTTTATAATCAAGAAAATTTTACTACGGTAATTTTACTACAGCACCTGAGGAAGAAAATAGTTTCTTCCTCAACATAGAGCTGATGGGAAAAATATTTCCAGCGCTTATTGACCCTGGCGCTCGAAAATCCTACGTAAGCTCTGGTCCAGGCAAACTGGTAAAATCGCCTATAATACCTGTGCGTTCATATATGCAGATGCCGGATGGCAAAGTATGTCCCGACGAAGGCGAGGTCTATCTGTTACTGACAATCGACAATCAACAACTGAAAGCCTGCTTCAAGGTATCGGCTTCCTTGAAGTACGCCATGATAATTGGAATGGACATACTTACGTCGATAAAAATGACCATCAATTTTGCGGACGCTACGTGGCACACGCCTAAGAAAATCATCAGGCACTTCGTTACACAACATCGTGACTCACCGAAAGCTATTACGGCTATCGCAGCCGTCAACGGGTAGTCCAACTAAAAGAACCGAACAAAAGAGAGTTGGACCGGGTGCTCCAGCACTTAGTACCGAAAAATACAGGAACGATGAAATTGGCACGCATACAGCCACACTTCATTGACACCCAAGGGCACCGTCCCATAAAACAGCGTCTCCGCCGAATACCGGACAAACTCCTTCAGCAGGCACATGCGGAAATTGACCGACTGCTCGAGGAGGGTATTATAGAGCCATCAGAGAGATCGTGGAGCAGCTGCCCGGTAATCGTCCCTAAAAAGGACGGAAAAATAAGGTTTTGCAATGACTACCGGGCAGTCAACGCCATCACTAAAAAGGACGCATTACCCTCTTCCACATATGGATGTCCTGCTGGATAACTTACGTGACGCGCGGCACCTGACTAAAATAGATCTCAGTCAGGCTTACCATCAAATACCGCTTGAGGAGAGCAGCAAAGAGGTCACCACCTTTGCGGTCCCGCAGAAAGGCCTCTTTCAATACACGAGATTACCTTATGGGCTAACGAACGCCCCGGCCACCTTCCAGAGAGGTATGGACCTTGTTTTCGGGCCAGCGTGGCAACCGAACGTCTTCGTATACATGGATGATATTATAATCGCTACGAGGACCTTCGAGCAGCACCTTCGCGAGGTGAAAGCGGTACTCATCCGCCTGAACGAAATTGGATTACAGATAAACAAGGAGAAATCCGAGTTTTGCTGCCCGGAGGTCAAGTACCTTGGATACATCGTAGACGCGGATCGTCTGCACATCGACCCTGAAAAAATTCGCCCAGTGAGCGAATACCGAAGGCCTACCAATCTGAGACAATTGAGGGCCTTTCTAAGCATGGTCGGGTGGTACGCTAGGTTCATAAAGGACTTAGCGGAAATCAAGCTGCCCCTCACAAAACTACTAAAGAAAAACATCCAGTGGCACTGCGGATCAGCGCAACAGGAAGCTTTTGATAAGCTCAGAATCCTGTTCACGCAAGCGCCTGTGCGAGCGCGCCCCGTGCAGAACAAACCATACGTCTTGCAAACCGATGCGAGCAATTACGCCCTAGGCTTGGTGCTAAGCCAAGAGTACCACGGCGAAGAGCACCCGATTGCGTACGCAAGTTGGACTTTGACACCAGCTGAGGTTAATTACACCGTCACCGAAAAGGAGTGCATAGCCGTCCTATGGGCAGTAGGGAAATTCCGCGGATACCTACTCAGCGAGAAGTTCACTGTGATCACGGACCACAGCAGCCTCAAGTGGTTGCACACATTAAAGGACCCAACAGGACGCCTAGCTAGGTGGGCAACAGCACTCCAGGCTTACAACATGGAAATCGTCCACAGAAAGGGAGTACTTCACCATGTGCCAGACGCCCTATCAAGACCCCCTCAACACCCCGAGTCCTCCACCGCCACCCTCACAACCCTTGAAATGGACGACTGATACCGGCAAAAAAGTGCCGAAATCCAAAAACACTCGGAATTATATCCCGATTGGTCGATCAGAGATGGACGCTTATATAAACATCGTTCAAATGAAATTGCGAAAGCGCTAGGCCATGACCAGGATGATTGGAAGCTCGTGGTACCCTCTAACGACAGAGAGCGCGTCCTCCACGAGTGTCATAACACTCTGACCTCAGGGTATTTTGGAGTGGATAAAACCACTTACAAATTCGGCCAGCAATACTACTGGCCAGGTATGAAAAGGGATATACACCAACATGTCAAGCACTGCCCTGAGTGCCAAATACACAAAGTATCGCAGAGAGGACCCACGGGCTTGATGTCAGAACGAAACATCGAAGGTCCCTGGAGCAGTGTAGCCACAGACATTACGGGCCCGTTCCCGAACAGCAAGGAACAACATAAGTATCTCTTGGTGTTCCAAGATCTCTTCACCAAGTACATCGAGATACGCCCATTGCGCAAAGCAAATGGCCAAGCAATCACACGGGCACTTGAAGAGCAGATCATTTTCAAGTGGGGTTGCCTGAAATACCTAATTTCGGATAATGGTACCGAGTTTGCCAACAACTGGCTCAAGACCAAACTCGCGGAATTAGGTATTGTACACCAATTTATCGCGCCGTATCACGCACAAGCAAACCCTGTAGAGAGGGTAAAAAGGGTTATCAAAACCATGATTGCGATTTTTGTCCAAAACGATCATAAAAACTGGGACATCCACCTCCCAGAGTTTGCATTTGCAGTAAACATAGCGGTGCACGCTAGCACCCAGACGTCACCGGCATTTTTAAATTTTGTCCGGAATCCCCGAGAAATGCCGAAGTATCGTCAGTCTAAAGGGTCAACGCTACAGGTGCAAACATTAACACCACTAGAATGGCAAAATCGCATGAAAAGATTACCCGCCATCCACAATCTCGTAAGAAAACACCTAAGTGCCGCAAGTTAAAAACAGACCAAATACTACAACAAGTACCGAGTCAACGGACGAGGCAAAAGACTGCATCGATTGGTCAGGTCCGATCAGGCCAAGAGACCTGGGGACACACAAATCCCCCCATCCCTCGCATACGACCCGTAAGAAATGTGGGGACCAACCCCCATAAACATAACCGCACCTACGGTGCATACACGCAGGGCATCCCCCAACCGATTCGACACTGCCTTCGATATGGGAAAATTAACCGAGTCCCTCGAAGAGGTGCAGAAATCGTGGCTGAACTTGATTCAATTCAGCCCCGATACGACGCAGAAGCTCGCCGAAGAAGAACCGGTGATGAAAATTATACCAATGGTCGAGGCTTCATTCAGCCTCTCGCTATTGGACACGAGTATACCAATCCTCGAGGATCCCGAGAATCCGACCCAACCCCAACACCATACCGCTACCGAAAATCCACCACACCCCAATACCGCGAATTTAGAGGAGTTAGCTCAAGATGAGCGCGGCCGTCCGCAAACACGTAAAACTACGGCAACCGCAGAAAATAACACCTTCTGCGACCGTCCGCAAAGACGTAAAACTACGAAAATCGCACAACAACAATAGTGCGAACGTCCGGAACGACGTAAAACTACCAACACCATCGGCATCACCGATGGCGACCGTCAGCAAAAACGCAAAACTATGATAGACGCGGAAGAGAACAACGCCTTCTACGAACGTCCGGAACGACGTAAATCTATCACAACAACACCTGAAGAATCCAGAGTAAAATTAGGTATAAAAGAGAAAGAAAAAGGTATTGAAGAACCTCAGCAAAGAGTAGAGGATACGAAACCGGCCAATGAGGAAGAAGACGGCTATGTTTCGGAAGCGGGCTCAGAGAACGGGACCACTAGAACCGTCTCATACGAAGGTTCGGATACAAAAGGTTTTACCCCGCATGGCCAGATACGATCGGTCAGTCCGTTACCGTGCAGGCCAGGACCAAGTATTTTCAAGCGACCACCTCCCAAAAAGACACACCCACTCAAAAGTGTGCAAAAAGTAGTGTATGTCAGCACCCCGGAACAGGATGACGTTAGTTTCAATCGCGAAGACCGATGTGCATTCATGCGGTCTGTCGCGACACAGCAGTCGGAGGTGCAACAATTCCACCCTACCGCACACGATGCTCACAACACCACCAAGGAGAAATGCATCATTCCATCGAAATATAAGAAGACGGCAGATGATGATATCTCAGAATCCTCCCAAGTCGCCCCACCACAAGAAACTACCCTCATATTGCGCCCATATACCGTCACACCACCCCATAACTTCAAGCAAAACAACTGAGTCAATAAAAGACTTAACCTGTTCACGATACCACCACAAGAAAATAAAGAAACGGAAACAAGCCCAGTGGCTAGCCTGAACAACTCTGCGGAAGAAGAAACCATAGAGGCGATTATCCCCGCAAACAAGAGAAAAATCCCAGGCTTGACGGACTCCCTTATCACCCCACCATCCAATTTCATCCCGCTCATACGGCCCCACGGGAGGGGGAGGACGATAGAGATGTAGAGAAGCCGACACGTCAGGTGTGGGAAGAGATGGTGGTGCCAGAAGGTATGGCAAACGTAAATGAAGTGGTGACGGGTATGCAGCCAATGATGGAGCAAACCATCAGACAAGCACCAGCCACTGCGGGAGCTCAGCAACCACTGTTCATAATAATGCCGGGAGCGACAGACTATTTAAAAAAATAGGTCGCCGGTTGCTGAGTGCCGACGTTGCCGCAGAAAGACACGATACAGGGCCGAAGATGATAGAGGGGCACATACACATAAATGGCGCGAACAGATGTAGCTAAATAAATTATATGGTAAATACAAATGGACATCATAAACTAAATATAAAATGGCGCGAACAGAGGCAAAGAGATAAATATCGCGTGAACAGAGACATATATATAAAGGGCGCGCGAACAGAAATATATATCAATGACGTACCCCGTCAAGTATAACAGGGCAACAATTAAAGAAGAATCAGTACCCCTAACGTTTTCCCCTACGGCTATCCCCATGATTCCCCCACCACGTCCCACGAGAGGCAACGATACTCATGTATCCCCATGGAATATATATATGGAGTAAACGCGAATCGTGTTAAAGGATGACCTAGAAAATTGAAAAAAAAAAGATACTAGAGCTAACCCTCAGCTGAGATACGGTGATGGCACAGCGTCTGTGGGTGAGCACGAAAGCAACAGCACTAGTTAGAATAGCGCACAATGGCTCCCATAGTAACTAGGTTACTTGCTCGCTTCACCAACATCGTACCAACCCCTGATAACTGGAACGTCACTAACGACGACAATTTTTTCCAGCGAGCATGCGCCAAGCAGAAGAAGAAGAAGTGAATTGCGAGAAAGAAAGCGAAAGGCTTGCGAGAATTACGCAGAAGCAGAGAATTAAGAACTTTATTATGTCTATTTAGGCTAGGATACACAAATAATAGTTATGGGTTTTTTTTCGCATTGATAGTTTACCTTTTTTTTTAGGATAACTTCCGCGCTAGCAATTGGTTAAAATAGGACTTAGTTTATAATTAGATGTAGGGAAGTAGCAATAGGAAAATAAATAGAATTGTATCGAGTCACAGCGAGCAACCGACGATCAACTTCACACCAACGGGTGTTATCATATTTTTTGTTTTTCGTTATCTTCAATTACCTTTTTTTTGTTTCTCTTTAGTACTCAGGCGAATGGTAAATCAATGGTCGCCGTGTTTCCCCCAAATCATGTATTACCCCCTACCGTGTTTTCATCAAATAATGTATTATCCCCTACCGTGTTTTCGTTAAAGAATGTATAATCCCCTGCCGTAATTCGTCCAGCTTTGTATTATCCCCTACTGTGTTCCTCAATGTATATCACCAACGTTCACGTATTAAACGGCGATTAAATGGGACCCGCAACATTAGTGTTTCGCGCACCGCCACCATTCAAACCCCTTCGCGACCACGCGCCCACCTGCGGTTTGGGAGGGGGAGTTTGTAACCGCCCGAACGGCGGTGGTAGGTTAGAGCGCTCGTGTAAAACCGCGAGCATTTGCGTGAGTTCGCGAATTAGTACGCGCGAGCCGCGAGGGCGCTGGAAACGCCACGAAAGGTATGAAGTTCTAAATGAACTTCACTTCCGTCCCCGATCTTCAGATAATTTGACGCAGTATTATCCTTCCCGCTTCCATATCGTTTTTCTCGTTTCGTTTGATATCGTTTCGAATCGCACAGTTTTAAGGTCGCCATAGTAGCGTCCTTCGTGGTTGACGGAGGAGTGGAGAAGACGCGGCGATATCCTCGCAACAGCCCCGGACCGTGAGCGTTGTGTATCTCGAGGAAGCGCATATGCGCTACCGTCGTGTAACGTCGCGAGTAGCGACGCCATCAGCAGCTAAGAGCCGCAGCCACGCGCAACCGTGTGAACGCGGAAGCGAGAGCTAGTAGCGCGGCCGCTACGTCCTTGCGCGTCCGCGTAAGTGAGTGAGAGAGAGGGACCGCCACCAGCTGCTCTGATACCAGGCGGCGGCCGCGAGCACCAGCGAGCTTCAGGCCAGCGACAGCATCGTCGTCGGCGGCAAGTAGCCTTGTATTCCTTTTATTGTATTAGTTCATAAGTTTGTAGAGCTAGGCTCCTGGTCCACCGCCGCGCCCGCGCGCCGCGATTCTCGCGTGTATAGCTTCGCGGTTAAGTTTGATAGTTGTAATTATATCGCGTGTAGTTAATAGAATATCATAGTTTATATCGACTCAATACTTTATAATTTCGTAAGTGATTTTGTGCGTAGGTAGTGTATAGTTCCGTAACGTACCGTCGTCCCCACGTGTTCTATAAAGCAAGCGTCCCATTCCGTGTTCCCCGTCCCCGCGTACTTTATGTGATTCCGTATCAATGTAAATAATTATTGTATTGTCGCGAAACCCGCAACTAGTACATTGCGTACGTACTAGTCTAACTCTGTGAATTAGTCGCATGCGTGAATAAATATTAACATTGTCAAAATCTGATCAAGTATACCGCGTAATTCATTCCCAGTTCCCTGTCCCCCCTTTCAGCGGAGTTCTCCAGCAGCGGCGTGGAAGAGTTCACGCACACACACATGCCGATAACCGTAAGTAATAGCCCGAATCTGGGTTTATAATATATATAATATAATCCTATAGAGTTTGCATATAAATAATAAAATACATTTTTTTTGTAATCTTTTGATGAATATTCAATAAATTCGGAGGCCTACGATGGCTCGATCGCTAGAACGAAGTAAATTGGTGATCCGAGTTCAAATCCCGGTCTCAGTCGTTTGGCACATCCACGGCTGTAAAAATTTATATGTGCTTTATTTACAAACACATCTTAGATCTCCGTCGCTGATTAGCACCAATATTTGGGATTATAAATAGAGTGACGTTAATGACCATAAAAAAAATATATTCTTTTATTCTTCCTAATTATAAAATTCGAGATTCAAATGATGAAAATATTTTATATCTTTTACGACCAGAAAAATAGTACAACTTAGTAAAAGATTTTTTCGATCATCCTTCACTCTTTCCTTGTCTTTCATAAGAGATCAGCTATGCTTAATTTCTTTTTCTCTATCCAAAATTATTATATATATTTATGACGTACGATAGAATCGTGTTTATTTTGCGAAGCTCACTCTGACAAGATATGTGTGTGTGCGAGTGTGGGAGTGCGTGATTTTTATTATTACTAAATAGCGGTTAGCCTATAATAAATAAAGATATATAATAATGAATAATATAAATAAATATTTGTAAGCTTATAACAAATTCAAACATTCTAAATAACATATGAAGTATATAGAAAAATAAAAATTATAATCTTCCACGGTATATAAAAATATACTATATAAAAATTCAAACCTCATTCACATTGACAAAACCGCTTGAAGTCCTGAAATATTGATGTAAGACTTTTTCCATAGATATCTACGAATTTGACCAAATTAAGAATTTTATTTCTTGAATACTTAGAGGAGTTTTAACTACATGGAGGAATTTTACCTTCCGGACCCTAATACGCAGCCTAGCATTCTATTACGAGGCACAATTTATAAATATTCGAAATGTGCACTTTTATGTATATAAAATAATAAGCTGCAAAGCTGCTATTGAATCATATCATTTTCAACATTTTCAATGCTATGTGACTAATAATTAATATATTTCTTATTTTCATTAAAACATTTTGATTAAAGTTACAATAATTATTCGCAACTATTTACTAATTTATATTTGTTACCACTATATTGGTAGAATCGTATTCTGACCTTATAAAGAAGTGAACTTAAAGTTAATTCTCAAAAACTCTTTTTTAATTCTGACACATTTAGATGTAAGCTTCTCCTTGCTGTGATAAATAATAATATCGAAAATTACATAATTTCAGAAAAAATTATGAATTAATAAAATTATAAGAGAAATTTTGCTTTTTTGTGTTTGGTAGAATTCTGAACAGAAAAATAAAGTCTTTAATTTGGCCAAATCTGAAGAAATCTGAAATGAAGAATCTTTTATATCACTAATTCAGTACTTACGTTGCTTTACCCATGTGGATGTGTGAACGGATCAGAATTTTCATATTAAATTTATATATACTGTAGAAAATATAAGTGTTTGTTTTACATATACTTGAAATATGTACAAATTAATATCAATATCTTCTTTAGATGAAACAGAATTATATTTTTGAAATACCATTTTCTTCAACCGTAATATATTATATTCATTATATCCCACCCTCATCACTCATGCTAGGAGGAAGGGGGGGCGAAGAGGTAATGGTCTTTTTTGGAAGCTCCTCAATACCTCAATACCCTTTTATCTTCGATTACTTCTTCATTGTCCGCAAATCTCTTACCGCCAAGCCATTTTTTGAGGTTACGAAACACATAATAGTCACTCGGGGCTAGGTCTGGAGAATAGAGAGGGTGCAGCATCAATTTAAACTTCAAATCGTTGATTTTATCCATGGCAACGATTGACGTGTGCGCTGATGCGTTATCGTGATGAAGCAAGATTTTTTTCTTCGCTAGATGAGGTCGTTTAATTTTCATTTCGTGGCTCAAACGTTGCAATAAGTCTACGTAGTATTGACCAGTGATAGTTTTATCCTTTTCAAGGTAATCAATGTATATAATACCTCTTGCATCCCAAAAAACAGTAACCATAACCTTGTTCGCCGAAAAAATTGTTTTTGCCTTCTTTGGTGTTGGTTCCCCTGGTCCAATCCACTGTTTAGACTGTTCTTTGGTTTCAGGAGTGTAGTGGTGGACCTAAGTTTCGTCAACGGTTACGAATCGACGTAAAAATTCACTTGGATTACGCTTATCCAACGCCAAATTGGCGGTAGAAATGTTCGTTCGAATCAATTTTTGGTCGACTGTTAGCAAACGCGACATCCATCTTGCACAGAGCTTTTCCATATACACATGCTGTTGCAAAACATTTTGTACACGTTCAAATGACAACTTACAGGTCTCCGCTATCTCACGCACTTTTAATCTGTGGTCAGCACGATTTGATGGATTTTTTCGATCATATCTGGAGTTGTGACCTCAATGGGACATTCTGAGCGAGTCTCATCAGAGGTGCTCACATGACCCTTTTTAAACTAGAAAACCCACTGCTTAATGGTTGAATATGAGGGGGAGGATGTCCCCAGTGTTGAGTCCATCTCTTCTTCAATTTCCTTCGTCGTTATCCCCTTCAAATAAAAGTATTTGATGACAGCACGATTTTCCAGCATTTCCATTTTTACGAAAAAGACAGAGGCGTCTTGTTCAGCGTGCTCTCAAACCTAAACTAACATGGCGGATGGACTGAAATTCTAGCTACAAGCTATCTAAGGATGGTACTATAGAACGCCACCTCAAGGTAGGCCTAGTGGCCCTATCTCTTGGTCAGGCCGGAAACTTATCAATCCATCCTCGTATATATTCAATAAACCATTATTTTCAATTATTAGTCAAATGAAATTTTAATTCACCATTATTTTTAATTAATCTAATAGCCTCCGTGGATAGATTAATTAAATTATTAAACTAAAATTACTCTTTAGATAATATCACGGTCTACTGTCGTGCAACCTTTGTATGATTGCGTTGATATCTAATGAATCTATAAAACCCAGCGTCCAGCATTATATACCGACATAGTGCAGCAAAATAACGGCAATATTGCATTATATTCGATTTGACAGATTGCATACGAATGCTAACTCTTTTATAAACATATGATCGACGTGATTCATCGGATCAGGCGGCTCTTAATCTTAAAAATCTAAATCCAAGATGTTTGAAAATGTCGAACAGTTCATCCACGATTTTATATGTATTGTAACGGGGTGCTTATCTAATAAATTCCAGGTAAACGCAACCCTTAATAAAGCTGTAAAGAACCCCAAATGGATTAAATTGTTTTAAAAACAATTTCGGTAGACCGTAGGTTCCTTACTATTATTTTTCTTCGGACTTACCTCTTATCCTGAAATTGATTTATTTTTAATCTATATTAATAATAAATTATATTAATAGATAATTAATGATTCAGGAAAGAAAGAGTTAATTATTAGGTACAGAGGGGCATATTATTATATTTTCTATTACGAATAACAAGAAAAAGAAAATCTATTTACTTGAATAGAAAAAGAAATTTTAGATTTATTAAATTATATAAAATTATAATAAATAATATACTACCCCTACCTAATATGCAACCGCGCTATGTTAACGCACGATTCCGTTCACACAGTGTGAGAGAGAAAAAAAATTTACAAGTATATCAGAGAGATAAATCAACAAGAGCGCCGTCTTACGGAGATTAAGAAGAATTACTATCGAAAGATGCACGCACGCTCGCTGTTCTTATAACTACTACTCTATGTTAATATCTCTCTATCTCTCTCACACTTTGATTTGATAAACTATATATATATATATATATATATATATATATATATATATATATATATATATAATAGATAAATTGCTATACAAATCGCTCTATACTGAATAAAACCAATAAAAATTATTGTTCACGAATTCGAAATAAATAAATATTGAGAAGATTCACCAACCTTATATATATTAAATTATTATTATATTATACACAGGGTGTGCGAGAGAAAAATTTATAAATATAACAGAGAGATAAAGCAACAAGAGCGCCACCTTACGAAGAACAAGAGGAACTACTACTGAAAACAGCGTGCACACTTCTTGCTCTTATGATTACTATTCTAAGCTATTATCTCTCTATCTCTCTCAAACTTTATTTCGCTAAACTAAATTTTCTACGATAATTAGATATTTATACTAATTACGTTATATTGAAATGAAATAACAAAGAACTATTATCCATCGAAACCTAATTAGATATATATTAATAACATCCTAATTAATAAATATTTTTTTATTGGTCTTACAGTCCAATCAATTCCATCCACAAATAAAAAAAAAAAAATAAAAAATAAAATAAAATAAAATAAAATAAAAAAAAAATAAATAAAAATTAAAAATAAAAATTAAATTAAAAATTAAATTAAAATTATAATGACAGTCAGACTGTCCTTGTTTACATTCACCCCCGTAAACTAATCTGAAAATAAAATATCAGCTGAAAAAATTCTTTGTTAGTAAAGTGCAGTCTGACTGTCCCCAACACCCTTACCTAATTGAAGACTTGTCCAACGTTTCGAGCTCGCTACGGCTCCTCATCAGGGACTAATCTAAACCTTATATTCTAATCTATATATACCCATCCCCACCACCAAATTTCGTAAATTAAATATAAATTCCCCCTCTACACAAATTGTCCAAAACCAATCAATTTAATAAGGAATGATAAACACTGTCCAATCTACCAGACTCTAACATTAAATTCACATTATTTATTCGTATCATTTATATATTCATTTCTTTTCCAATTATTTAATAACTCTTTCAAATTATTTTGTAGCTTAATGATATGTGGATTACCAATCTTCAAATAAGTACTATCATCATTTAATATATTATTTATACAATTTATGTAATCAACTTTATTGGAAGCTACAGTTACATTACCTTTGTCGGCCTTTTGGAAGATTATATTAGGGTTATTTTTCAAAAAATACTTCGCGGTAATTAAATCATGTATAAAATTACTATTTAAAAAATTATCAAATTTATTTTCTTTTTTAAAATTACTAATGACATTAACCAAAGATGCCCTACATTCCTTTTTTACTTCATCATTTAAACCAAAAAGAATACTTTCAACCTCCGCGATGATTTCTTTGATCGGGAGATTATTTTTTACAATATAATATTCCAAGTTTGGCACCTTTAGACATGATGTTTATTACTTCATTTGGTATCTCCCTGTCAGTTAGATTCTTAAACCAATTTTTATTTTTTGCATTGTTAAATTGATAGCTTTGAAATCGTTTTTTATTTCTTAAATAGGTAGATATTTAAAAAAGAGAATTTATGAGCATAAATATAGTTTACGTAGCTCACATATTACTTCTGGTTTAAAAGAGCATTGTTTAAAGTTTTTACATTCTTTTGATTTTGTGAATGTGGATATTTTGGAACATGGTATTAGAAATAAGTATAAACGGGAGAGTCTTGAAAGTATTCACATTTCCAAGAATCGAAATAATGTGAATTTAATGTTAGAGTCTGGTAGATTGGACAGTGTTTATCATTCCTTATTAAATTGATTGGTTTTGGACAATTTGTGTAGAGGGGGAATTTATATTTAATTTACGAAATTTGGTGGTGGGGATGGGTATATATAGATTAGAATATAAGGTTTAGATTAGTCCCTGATGAGGAGCCGTAGCGAGCTCGAAACGTTGGACAAGTCTTCAATTAGGTAAGGGTGTTGGGGACAGTCAGACTGCACTTTACTAACAAAGAAGTTTTTCAGCTAATATTTTATTTTCAGATTAGTCTACGGGGGTGAATGTAAACAAGGACAGTCAGACTGTCAGTATAATTTTAATTTAATTTTTAATTTAATTTTTATTTTTAATTTTTATTTTTTTATTTTATTTTTTTTTATTTTTTTTTTTTTTTTTTTTTTATATTTGGATGGAATTGATTGGACTGTAAGACCAATAAAAAAAAAAAATATTTATTAATTTGTATATGGGCAGTCGACAGAAGTACAATTCAATTGTATTAATAACATCCACCAACCTTATGAAGCAACGCTGAAACTTTTCCACCGAACGTTGGTCAAGAAAATTTTATTTTTGAACTTCGTTCAAAATGTTTCTTTTGTAAAAAGCAATCAACCGGCCGGTCGCGGAATCAATATATTTCTCTCTACTGATCTATTTTGTCCAAGAAAATATTGAAAACTATTAGGAGTGTGAATAAGTCTTTCCCGTTTTTTGTAAGAGATGGCGCCACCAATACTGCGCGAGTATTCAATGGTTACATATGTCATAATCAAAGCTTATTCATATGTCAACAATTCCATACTAACACATTAGTTAAAATTTTTTCGCATCATGAATTTTTGATATCGTGAAAATGACGAAATTTGAGCCGAGTCGACGTCATTTGCGGGAAGTTTCACTTTATTGGTTCAATTTGAAGAAATCTGCTGCCGAGACCCATCGATTACTTCAGGAGGCTTATGGAGAAGGTTGTGTCGATGATTCAAGTGTTCGCGGATGGTTTCGACGCTTCAAAAGCGGTGATTTCGACGTGGAAGACAAGGAGCGTTCCGGGCGGCCGTAAATCTTTGAAGATCGAGAATTGGTGACTTTGCTTGATGAAGATTTTTGTCAAACGCAAGAAGAACTTGCTGAAGCATTGGGAGTTGACCGAACAACCATTTCCAAGCGTTTGAAAGCCATGGGAATGATCCAAAAGCAAGGAAATTGGGTGCCGTACGAACTGAAGCTGAGAGACGTCGAACAGCGTTTTTTCACTTGCGAACAGCTGCTTCAGCGACATAAAAGAAAGGGTTTTCTGCATCGTATCGTGACTGGCGATGAAAAGTGGATACGTAACGATAATCCGAAGCGAAGAAAATCATGGGGACTACCCCGCCATGCATCATCATCGACGGCCAAGCCAAATATTCATGGCGCCAAGCTCATGCTCTGTATATGGTGGGACCAGCTAGGTGTGGTTTACTATGAGCTTCTGAAACCGAATGAAAGGATCACAGGCGAGGTCTATCGACGACAATTGATGCGTTTGAGCCGCGCACTGCGAGAAAAATGGCCACAATACTCCGACAGTATTCAATAATTCAAGTAATTTTTGAATTATTAATATTTTTATCCACGATTTCGCACTTCGACTTTTTCAAAAACTCTATTAAGCAATACATTATCATAATTTATTCTCCTTCTCTCTCTCGCAGTTTCCCTTTTTTCCTCCTTTTTTCATCACTAGCATTAATAACTACCTTGTAAAAGTTAAGGTAACCTATACATGTTACACCCCCCTCCAGACGTTGCGTATACCACAGTAAAGCCACTCTGCGACATGACTCAAGGGATAACTAAAGGAAATATGGATCGGAAAAAGGAACTAATTTTATATATATTTTTTTTTCGTTGGATAGTGGGAAGTTCATCCGCCATTGTTTGAGGGCTAGTGGCTGTCGCCAACTTACACTACCGCAGGAGCCGGTTCCAGGGTATGCAGGATTCTAACCTACTAAACCCACTAACCATATCAAAGTGCAAATATATAGTCAGGAATACTTAGCTATTGCCATTTTATTCCTTTCCCCCTGATTAATCTTCCACGGTTTCCGTCACATTCAGTTCTCTGTAATATGCCAAAAGACTGAGTACATCCACCTTGGAAAAACTCTCGTGGTCGAGTTTATCTTCTCCTAGCCACTTTACGCGATATTTCGTTAAGTTAGGACACGTGCAGAAGAAATGTCTCGGAGTTTCCTCCTCTTTCCCACACCATCTGCAGAGGTTACTGTGTCCTCTGATCTTGTGTGTATAACACCGTAAATTGCTGTATCCTGTTTTAAGTTCCAGAATTAGCTTTGCTTCACGTTTATTTAATTTGATGATCCCTTGAGCCCATCCGCAGATCTTACTGCCAAGAAGGTCCTTGGACCATCTATATGTACGTGAGTTTTCCCACGTTGTTTGTTTTACTTTCTCAAGGCTTTTCTCTATCACATTGCATCCCTCTTGGTAAGGTACAGCGGTATCCCTTACCCGATGGCACCCCGATGAGCATCCTTGTTTTGTCATAATGTCTGCTTTCATGTTTCCCTTACGGGCCGATTTTCTCAGTATCCATGTAACACAGACCTCATTTGCCCTGGTCAAATTGTCTAGAGCACTTTTAGCTTTTATGACCAGTAGTGACGTAGTGCAGGGTTGATCGAGGGCCTTCAGCGTTGCTATGCTGTTTGTGCATATATTTATGCATCTGCCCTTAATTCCCCTTTGCATTAAGCCGTTTGCACAGGTTTCAATGACAGCTATTTCTGCCTGAAACACTGTGTTATATTTATTCAGTCTAAAGGCTGAATTTAAACTGCGTTCAGGTCCATATATACCGAATCCAATACCAACATCTGTTCTGGTTCCTGCTGTGAACCAGATATCACCTCCCAAATTAAGGTCATTGTTCCAATCCTCTCTGCTCGGTATCCTGATCTTATATCGTCGCCCGAAGCAGAGAGTTTTGTTAATACGATCCTGAGACAGATTAAAAGTTGGGCGTCTCAGTACTTCCCTGCAAATGGTAGCGTGTCCAGTTACGATACTATCCCACTGACCACTGCATATCATTCTATAAGCCGATCTGCCAGCTGTTCTTGTTATTTCCAAGTCCAGGCTGTCCAGACCTAGCATTATCCTGACAGCAGCAGTAGGGGTACTCCTTTTTAACCCAAATGCTCCTCTTAGCGAGATTGCCTTATATATTGCTTTATATATCCATAAAACTTTCTGCGGTTCAAGCCTCCAGCCCGTGCCAATAGCGGACCTACACTGCATCAGTATGTTGATGATCTTTCTACTCTGCATTCGTAGGTATTGTCCCCACGATAGTTTCTTATCTAGGTATACACCTAGGTATTTAACTCCTTCCATATACGGTATACCTTGCCCGCGGAAGTTTACGCAAAATTTTATTTTGCTCTTGTATTTCCTAGTAAAGGCTACAACTTCGATCTTCTTTGGATTGATCTCCAAGGATCTCTCTTGACACCAGTTATTAACCTTTACCAGAACCTCTTGAAGAATTTCAGGTAATATATCTTCGTATTTGCCCCTGACAAGTATTGCGAAATCATCTGCGTATGCGACTGCGAAGATTCTTCCTCTTCAAGCATACGCAGTAAGCCATCAGCTACAAGATTCCACAGGAGAGGTGAAAGTACCCTCCTTGTGGACATCCTTCGTTGACTTTACCTCTTACGAGTTTACCTTTCCATTCACTATATACCTTTCTATTTCTTAAGGAACTCATAATCCACCTTCTAATAGAGAGTGTTATTCCCTTAGTATATAGAGTGTTGTCAATGGCAATCCTAGTGGTGCTATTGAAAGCACCTTCTATGTCTACGAAGGCACTTATTACAGTTTCCTTCGAGTTCCAAGCCTTCTCAATGTGTTTGACTATTGAGTGGAGAGCTGTCTCAGTAGACTTTCCCGTCGTGTAGGCATGTTGCCTACTTGAAACTGGGCTAATAATCAACACTGTTTGCCTTATATGTAAATCTACTACCCTCTCCATCGTTTTTAGTATGAATGACGTCAGACAAATCGGTCTAAAGTCTTTCACCGACGACTAACTACCTCTCCCAAGTTTGGGAATGAAAGAGACACGAGATGTCTTCCATACCTCTGGTATATACCCAGTTGCGATACTGCCTCTGAAGATTCCCGTAATAAGTTTTAAAATATTTTCACAGCTGATCTGTAATATCTTAGAGAAGATGCCATCAGGTCCTGGTGTCTTATACGGTTCGAAGGAGTAAATCGCCCATTTTATCTTCTCCGGAGTCACAATTTGAACAGCCGTTTTCCAATCCGCACCTACCAGCCGTTCCGTGATGGTGTGGTATGTTTCATTTTTGCAGTTCCTGATGAAGTCAGGAAAGATAGCCTTCAGAAGTATTTCAAGCGTGCCCTCTTCTGTATTTACATAACTACCTGCTGCGTCTCGTAGATTTTCCAGTCGATAGTTATTATCTTTTGTTAGGATTTTAGCCAACTTGGATACATCAGACATGTTCTCGGTCCCTGAACAGAAATTCCTATATGCTTCTCTTTTCTCTTTTAGCAATGTTTAGTTCTCTTTTGAAATCGCCCATTGTTTTCTTATATATGGACCATCGCTCAGAGTTTTTCCTCTTCTTCGCCCTATTGAAGGCCTTGCGTGCCCTTTTTCTCAGCGCCTCTAGTTTCCCATTCCACCAGTATGCGCTGATAGGTTTCCTAGCAGGTTTCAATGGACATTTGTTTTCGTAGGCTCTGGTAATTGCTGTCTGGACTTTACAGAATGTCCAGTCTAGTGGAAACTCAGTGACATATTCTCCTTTAAGATGAGCAGTGCTTTCACGAAGTTCATCTTTAAATAGTTCCCAATCTGTATCTGTTGGTTTTCTCCTCGGTTTCAGTCTTGTGTTAAGACATTCCAATTAGAATGTTATGGTCCTATGGTCTGACATGGATGGTTCTTTTTCCACCTTCCATCCATGTATTATACTCCTTGCTTTAACAGATGCTACAGTGAGGTTAAGGACCTCATTTCTGTTAGCTGTTATAAAAGTGGGTTCATTTCCTCGGTTGACTAAATGACTTCCAATTAGGTACTCCAGTAACGCCTCTCCTCTGGCGTTGATATCGGTGCTACCCCATGTCAGATGATGTGCATTAGTGTCACAACCAATGATCAAGTCCATATTCGAACGTTTGCTGAACTCAACCACCTTTCTCATGCTGGAGATATGTATATCCTCATCGTGTGCAAGGTAGACTGAGCAAACTATGATACTTCGCACATGTCGGTCTTTGCTTTCGATTTCTATTTTGATGGTGGTGCAGGCCCTGCAGCTCAGCTCCTGCAACAGAAAACGATTAATTCCCTCGATGAAAATGCAAGCTCTCGCGTTTCCATTTCTGGACCCCACAAAAAGTTGCCCTTTCGCCTTTATACCCCTAATACTTTCCCTCCAAATCCAGGGTTCCTGTATTAGGGTTATGTGTCTATGCACCTTTCCCAAGCTTCTCGTTAAGATCGCCGAGGCGCTTTTGGAATGGTGCAAATTAATATGGGTAAAACGTATCCCCGAAATAGCCATTGAGGATGCTATTTCTTAGATACGTTTTCAGTAGAAGATTCTCCCTTTGCTCCAGCGGTACTTTGCCGAGACAGTACCTTAAAGATAACCGTCTCAACCCCCACCGAGAGTTTTAGGTTTCTACTTCAGAGGGCCTCCACTGATGGTTCATCTAGACCAAGAACAAGACTACCGTCGGCAGACTTGTTCATGGTCGCCCATCTAGATGGGTCCACTACTTTGTTTTGCTTTCGGACCAACTTTAGGAAGTCCGGGACAGATTGTATCTCCGCCGGAATCTTTGTGATTACTTTTGTAATCTTCAGTTCTTCCGGAGATACTACTCTGACTTTGAGGTCCAAGTCCCCCAGCTTCAGATTCTCAGCCTACTTTCTCAGCCAGGTCTGAGAGTCTTTGTCCTCGCAGATAAAGACCACTGTTCCCTTTCTGGAAAAGGATTCTTTGAACCTCGGTGCGAAATCATCATCATCAAGTTCACAGATTTTCTTCACCACTGCTTTTTTCAGTGATGTGCAGGTTTCTGCAGGCATTTCCCTACCGAGATATTCACCACACGTAAGTGTCACTCTAGGCAAATGAGATGCTACCCCTGCGTACGTGCCTTCCTTACGTTTTTTGAAAGGTTTTTTGAGTCCCTGCTCAGTAGACCCAAGGCTGGTTGAGGCCCCCCTCCTTCCCGAATCAGTGGCTGGAGCAGCCGAGGCCGACGTAGTCAGTACGGTTAGTGCCCGTTTCTTTTCTGCCTGCCTCCGCTTTCTCCCCGCGCCCCCGATCTAGGAACAGGTAGACCCTCTTCTATTGCTTTTTGTTTAAGGAGTTTCCTCCTTTGTGCTCCACTCAGGTTCCGGTTCATGCCCGCTCCTTCATGTGCACTCTTTTCTCCCCGTTCAGTGGCCTGAACAGGTACTTCTGAGATGATTTCTGTCGGTAACAAAACCCTGTTCACTGTTTTCTTCGATTATCGTGTGTGGTGCATTATCAATAGCTTCTAACTGGTCCAACGGTTAACAAAGAATATTATTTAAGTGTTATGCATCGTTTTCGTGAAGCTATTTATCTCAAAGGACTAGATTTATGGAAAGACAACTCCCGATTTTTGCATTACAATAATGCACTAGCTCACACTGCATTGATTACGTAAACATTACGCTAAAAATTCAATCAATATCGTTCCACAATTACCGTACTCGTCCGATTTAGCACTGTCTGACTTCTGGCTATTCGGCAAACTCAAAAAAAACTTCGGGGACACACTTTTGATTCGATTGAAGAAATAAAAGTCGAATGGCAGAAGAAACTGATCGCTATTCCAGAATATGAGTATAAAAAATTTTTAGAAAATTGGAAAAAGCGTTGTCATAGTTGCATTGCACCCGAGAGGGATTATTTTGAAGGAGGTGAATTAGATTTAGAAGAATAAAGAAAGATTTCAAAAGTTGTGTAAAGTGTGTGTAAAAAAATACTCTATTTATAAAAATATATTACATACCTATAATTTCACCTGCAATAATATTTCTGTAAATAAAGTTAGTCCCAAAATAGTCCCCTCGTCCTATTTTTCTGAATATTTATGACTTTTGGGTAGCTAATTACGAATATTGTAACAGTTTTAGACGAGAATTAAATATTTGTTTCTAAATCTATGAAAAATCTGTAAAGATCATGCTTTGCTTAATATATTTTAGAAAATGAAAATATTACAACATATTTACAACCAAAATCACAAAGCTCATTAAAATAGATATTTTTTGTTCTGTGCAGCAAACAATATTTCTGGACAGAAGTTCAACAATTCCGTCTCCTGAACGGTTCCCCGCATATACTCAGTACAGATACCTTCGTATACCTTTTTCTTGAGAAATACTGCTTATATAACGAATTGAATAGAATAAAATCTATGTATTTCGTTCGGATGTACAACGATTTTTTGAAAGTATTTTGGTAATTTTACTATTTTTCTAGATATGTTTGAAAGATTATGTAATTAGAGTTTTTCACATTGAAAATTAAATTTCCATCAAACGCCACTATAATAATTTTAATCAGCATTCTTCTACATGATCGAAGCAGCCTTAGAGCAAATATGCATTATTAAACAATTTCCTCGACATTTACATTAAATAAGACATCGTGAAAACATCAAAATCTATTATACTGTTGTCAGATTGAATATATATATATATATATATATATATATATATATATGTTTATTATATAATGCATAAGAAACATATGTAAATATAATTATTTATTATTATAATACGACGTCAGATAATTAAGTAATGCGACAAAATTAAAAAATCGAGTATATTTAAAAATTAAGATACATCGCTGTATTCTCCTTTAAAGTAGTCCCCTCTCATAACTATACACTTATTTCAGCGAGTTTTCAGTTTTCGTAACAATTCTGAAACACTTCTTGGGGGACTTCTCCAAGTACCCTATTCACAGATTCTTGGATGTTTTCAATGGAGTCAAAATGTTGACCTTTGACGAATTTTTTCAAATGGGGGAATAAGACAAAGTTGCAGGGTGACATATCCGATGAATAGGGCGGTTGTGGGAACGTTGCAATGCATTTAGACGCCAAAAACTGAGAGACACTGAAGGCACTGTGACAGGGGGCATTGTCGAGGTGCAGAACTCAAGTCTGCGCCATCTGTGGACGCACTCTGAGCACCCTTTTTCATAATTCTTCAAGCACAATGAAGTAGAATACTTGATTTATAGTTTGTCCAGATGGTACAAACTCTTTGTAAACCACGCCTTTGCTGTCGATGAAGCAAAGGAACGTGGTTTTTACTTTGGACTTGGTCATTTTCGCCTTCTTTGGCCTTGACGCTCCAGGAAACAGCGACTGTTGGCTTTTGGCTATTAAACTGACTGTTGGCTTTGGCTATTGAATTGACTGTTGGCTATTGAAAGAACCAACCTTCATTACCAGTAATAACTCGATCGAGAAGATTAGGATCACTTTCAACCTGCTCGAGTCAATCTTGAGCGATGTTCATTCGGTGGGCTTTTTGCTTACTTGAATGGTTCTACGGTACCATCTTCACGCACAGCTTTTTCATGGCCAACTTATCGTCTAATATATTCATTGCATTAGTCTGAAATTTATAGTAACGTCGTTTGATTGATGGTAACACAAGATAATAACACCAGTTTCCCTGAGGAACGTCCTCTGTCTTCAAGCACGAATACTTATTGAACCACTAGCGTATATGTATATATATATATATATATATATATATATATATATATTGTAACAGGGTGGGTTCGCTTCTGCGAACTCCAGATCGAAGATCGACGCGCGACCGCTCAGGTACGGTCCGCGCGCAAACCACGTCGATCCCGCTTCGCGCCGTTCGGGGAATAAGCACCCGTCGGCAGCGGAGTATCGGCGCGCGACGGAGCGCCAGCCCGTTACAAGGAAAAAAAATCGGCCCGCGTATACGTGAGCCTACTCACCTGTTTCGTGCGCGGTGCTTCGGCAACAAGCACCACGTCCGCAGCTAACTCAGATCGCACGGCGGAAACTCTTCGCCGTGCCCGCGGAGGCGGGTGGATCCTGCGCGCAATATCAACCCGATGCGGGAAAGTGTACAGGGGAGGTAATGACTGACGACAGAAAAAGAACCGATACAAACGCGAACGTGTCATTCGAATATAGACTTTATTTCTACACGATATTCTCCCGTTTTACAATATCAAAGGCCGCGAGGCTCGCGCGCCTGCAATAATAATATGCGAAAAGCGCAAACCGCAATACGCGCGCGCACTCTCTCTCTCTCTCTCTCACTCTCGTCCGCCCGCTGGCGGGGCGCCTCGCAAGGGCGCACTCGCATGAACTAATCTGGGCGTATTCCAAATAGGACGTCCCCCAGGAATACCGGCGTTGACGCCGGGCAGCACGCACGAACACTCGCGGGCGACAAACGGCAGCGTTCCGCCTACACCGTCTGCGCAGGTTCGGAACGAAACCGGGCACTAACGCGGCAGACACTGGGCGTCGGCGCGAGTAGCAGGGCCTCCTGCACGGACCCGTTGGTACCAACGGCCGTCGGCTGCCGCGGACGATCCCCTCGGTCTCGCGTGCTCCTCTTCCTCGATGACTCGCGGTGCGGGATCTGTCGTGAGTTCGATCTCTTCCAGCGCATCTCGAGTGCGTGCACCAAAATCTCGCATTTTTGTTTTTCACGCGGCTCGAACTCACGTGCCTGTCGTCTAACTATATCAAAGCGAGACTAAAAAACTGCACTCTTCTCCTTCCCGCGACGACTGTTCGCTCCCCCCGCTCCCCGCTCTGCTCTCCTCCGCCGGCCGGTCGGCCGACCTAAACGAGGTCGTGCAGTGTTTACACTTGGCGCACGCCGACGAGTCGCATTTTGATTGCGGCCTCGTTATTATACATATATATATATATATATATATATATATATATATATTGTGACGGGTCACAAAGCCGACTTGTCCAGATATGCGCGACGCGTGCGCCATCCGCCATGCGAGCAACATTAAGGCGATCACGCGCGTCCCCTTACTTTACTACTCACCCCCATACTCGTTTCTCTCCTCGGACGGCTGGCGATCAGCTGATAAGTTAAAGGAACGAAAAACAAGAAGTTCAACTTCTAAATAAAAATTCATACAAGAAGGTGAAGGTTTATTTTTAAATGATAAAACGACCAATATATATTTAAGACAAAAATTTATTTAAGTTTTTATAATATTTATTTTTTTCATATATGAGAATTAACAATTGAAACAAAATATAAAATTGAACTGTAGTATTTTCAATTGCTAGGCCGCCATTTTCGTAATCTTCAACGATGTAAACGCACACTATATATTATATTGCAATAAATATTAACTATATTTACATACCTACCCATTATTTTTATTGTATTATAATTATTATGTATTAGGAGTGTGAATAAGTCTTTCCCATTTTTTGTAAGAGATGGCGCCACCAATACTGTGCGAGTATTCAATGGTTACATATGTCATAATCAAAGCATATTCATATGTCAACAATTCCATACTAACACTTCAGGAGGCTTATGGAGAAGGTTGTGTCGATGATTCAAGTGTTTGCGGATGGTTTCGACGCTTCAAAAGCGGTGATTTCGACGTGGAAGACAAGGAGCGTTCCGGGCGGCCGCAAATATTTGAAGATCGAGAATTGGCTACTTTGCTTGATGAAGATTCTTGTCAAACGCAAGAAGAACTTGCTGAAGCATTGGGAGTTGACCGAACAACCATTTCCAAGCGTTTGAAAGCCATGGGAATGATCCAAATGCAAGGAAATTGGGTGCCGTACGAACTGAAGCTGAGAGACGTCGAACGGCGTTTTTTCACTTGCGAACAGCTGCTTCAACGACATAAAAGAAAGGGTTTTCTGCATCGTATCGTGACTGGCGATGAAAAGTGGATACGTTACGATAATCCGAAGCGAAGAAAATCATGGGGACTACCCAGCCATGCATCATCATCGACGGCCAAGCCAAATATTCATGGCGCCAAGCTCATGCTCTGTATATGGTGGGACCAGCTAGGTGTGGTTTACTATGAGCTTCTGAAACCGAATGAAAGGATCACAGGCGAGGTCTATCGACGACAATTGATGCGTTTGAGCCGCGCACTGCGAGAAAAACGGCCACAATACTCCGACAGGCACGACAAAGTTATTTTGCAACATGACAATGCTCGCCCACATGTTGCACCGCCGGTGAAAACATACTTAGAAACGCTCAAATGGGAACTCCTACCCCACCCGCCGTATAGTCCAGACATTGCTCCGTCTGATTACCATCTCTTCAGATCGATGACGCATGGCCTGGCTGACCAGCACTTCCATTCCTACGAGGAAGCCAAAAAATGGGTGGATGACTGGATAGAGGCCAAACCGGTCGAATTTTTTCGCAACGGGATTCGTATGTTGCCAGAAAGATGGAAAAAAGTTGTAGCTAGCGATGGCCAATACTTTCAATAATTCATTTGTAACCATTTTTTCACAATAAAGGCTCAAAATTTGAAAAAAAACGGGAAAGACTTATTCACATACCTGATAATATATTTGTATTGTATGAAACGTAATGAAGTGAATGTTCAGCGCAAACAATCCGCCGTTCCAGTTTTAGACATCCCAATCAGAATGGTAATTAGGTTTATTATTAGGACTTATTTATAATAAATAGGGATTGTTTAACTGGTGAATAAGTTCATTACATTTACTATCTCGGGCAAAACCGTGACAATTGCTAAAATCTGAACCATGGTTGGTGTACTCTTCAGCACTACTAATTTTAATTTTCAAAATTCCTTACGCAACTAAAATATACCTTAAATTTACTTTATACAAAAGTATAAAATAAAGCTAGTATGGTGTTTTAGAAATTCTAATCATTTAAAAGTATTTGTAACGTAAAATATATTTTTTTGCTCTTCAAATAAACCGAATTGTTTATTTCAAATAGACGATTTTTTCAAAATTACAAAATATTCGTTCGTTTTAAATATGTCTGTTTTTGCTTCAAATAAATAGTATTTTAATCAATATTTTACATAAATAATATATATTTATATCTATAGCATTCTCCAAAAATATCAATAGCAATCAAATAAGTTTTGGAAAAACTTTCCAGTCTACAATTACTAGATTTTTATAAATCTATTCAATATGTAAATATAAATCATTTGGTGATAATGATCATTATTATAATCTGAATGTAAAGTTAATGATATTAAAACGAATTTGTTGCAATATAAGATTGATAATTTTCTTTAATTTCAAATTTTATATATTTATTTATATACTTTCTTAATTAGACAAATGGTTTATTCATGTACTATTAGTAAACCGTTAATTCAAAATAAGAATTTATATATTTAAAATATTGAAATGTTCATGTAAATACAGAAATTTTAATTTTATGTATAACAACTAAAAATTTGTTTAATAAATCCAATTCTTTATTTGAAAAGTATTTATTTGCTTTAATTTTGAAAAGCACAATTTTTATTTTCGTATAGTTCCAACAAAATATAATATGGAACTGTAGTATCTTAATTTACTAGACGTCATTTTCGTAATCTTCAACTATGTAAACGTAAACTGTATATTATTTTGCAATAAAGAATAATTATATTTACATATTTTTCCTATGTATTATTTAATATATATACATGCATATATATACATATATAATAGGCTATTAAATATCTCCCGTCCGCTTTTTTGCTCTTTATTCAACAGTGGTGTTACAGTGGTCGGATGTACTACAAATATACGCCGTTTTGTTCAATAATCTGTTACCATCTAGACTGCAACTTCATAATACCCCTCTCGTAGAAACCACTCTCCTTATTTGTGAAGAACTCGGACAGCAACTTTTCACAAGCCTCTTTTGAGTCCAACTTTACACCACCAAGGGCGTTCGACATGGACAGGAACAGGTGGTAATCACTGGGCGCTATATCCGGGCTATATGATGGATGCGATAAAACTTCCCATCCAAACTCCCGTAGCTTCTGACGAATCGTCAATGAAGTGTGTGGTCATGCGTTGTCCTGGTGGAACACTACACCCTTCCTGTTGGCCAATTGTGGATGCTTCTGATAGATAGCCTGCTTCAAGCGGTCTAGTTGTTCACAGTAGATGGTAGAATTAAGTGTCTGGCCATATGGGAGAGCTCATAGTGGATGATTCCCTTCCAATCCCACCAAACACACAGCAAAACCTTCTTGGCCGTCAATCCCGGCTTGGCCACTGCTTGGGACGGTCCACTGGCTTTGGACCTCGACGGTTTTTGCTTGATATTGTCGTATGCGATCCATTTTTTGTCGCTAGTCACCATTCGCTTCGAAAATGGGTCAAGTTCGTTCCGTTTCAGCAGCATATCGCAGGCGTTGATTTGGTCCAGAAGGTTTTTTTGCGTCAAATCATGCGGCACCCAAATGTCAAGCTTTTTGGTATCCAGCCTTCTGCAGATAATTTCAAATGGTTTGGTGACTAACTCTCATCTCCTGGGCAATGTCACGAGATGCCACATGCCAGTCTAACTTGATAGATTCGAAGATTTGATCGGTATTCGTCGCCACGGGTCTTCCGCCGGCTGGCTTATATATGGTGTCGTTTTCACCGGCTTTGAATCGTCGAAACGATTCCTCTGCGATTCGAAGTGATAGCGTGCCATCCCCCGAAACACCACTAGTCTCACGGAACGTTTCTCTAGCGAATTTGCTTTTGTCGAAGGAAAACTTTAAAATAGCACGAATTTCGGCGTTAGTGAACTCTATGTTTACACGTCTATAACTTTTGAACGTAATATCCAAACTAATCATGCCTAGCGTCGTTTTGTACGTTATGTCAAGACCTGTCATATGATGTATAGTATTGCCAGATACGAGTTCTGTAGCCCTTTGTACATAGCCGCGAAATTCATAAGACCAAAAGGCGGAAGGAAGATATTGGACAACCTAATATATATACAGTACAGCATCGTAGGCTGGTCCCTACAAACTCGTAAACTCGTAAGTAATGAAATTCTATCCCGCTTATGCTCGAGATTCCAAAATCTGACCACATTCTACTTGAATGTATTTTCGGAATACATTTAAAAAGTCTTTCATTATTTGTACAGCCAGCTTTAATTTTTATATATCATATCTTTTAGATACAAAGTAGAAAAAGTAGAAAATATATGTACATACCCTTAGGTGTTTGTATAATATTGACACAAATATATTTTTATTTGAAGAAAATTAATAAATCTAAAATATATTTACCAATAAGACTTATCCAATACATAATATAAATAATGTTATATAGCTAAAAATCTACTGTGAATAAATTTTGCTGAATTACTACGTATATTTGTCTTTTTTATATATTTTAATAAAGTTTAACGGGGTCCTTGGATACTACAGGGAATACATCGCTGAAATTAATTGTTTTATTAATTAAATGTCTGCCCAGTATTGATTCCACGTTAATAGAGTAGAAGGGTTCCTCAACGGGTTAGGTTAATGTCCACTTAACCGTTTTAGACCGTAGAGCCCTCCGAAATTATCTATAAATTTACCTTTATTCCTATAGTCCTTTTTATATCAGTTATCTTATTAAGGAATATTCCTAAAAAGAAAAGAAGGGAAACCAACGGATTAACAAACCGGGATCTATATAAAAAATAATAATAAATTTATAAAAAAAATTTTAATATAAAAAGAAATTAAGTGGCGCGGTAGCGCCACGAAAACGAGTTGGAGAATCGACGACATGGCGCGGCCGCTTCACTATTTACTTCTAAATTGTGTTTTTGAATTTTCAATCAATAAAAAAAATTATTTATAACTTCTTTATAGATATTTTCCTAAAGCATATCTACTATTTATGACCTAACGAATCGTTTCCCGCCGGTATTTTTAGCTAAAAAGCAGTTTTTAACATCAAGCTCCGTATGTGACTATGATCAGAAACACTATTTTTTAATATATATAGTAATACAACTAGTAATACATAATAGAAATTCCTAGCAAAAATTTCAGATTAAGATGCCACAAACTGTAACAAAAGTTCAGAGTAAGAAGCTTCATATAGTAAATTGCTTTAATATAATATATCGTGGCGCTACCACGCCAGTTGATATAGTAAAACACTTTAATATATAGTAAATAGTAAGCGGCTTTAATATAATAATCGCTATACTGTACATATAAAAATAAATAATATAAAAAGAATAAGTTCGATTTATTCAGATTACTGCATTTACTGTAAAAATTTTTCATGCAAACATTAATTATTAAAAAAACTGCGTAAGCTTTGTGGAAACAAGCTTGGCAAGTTCATATCTGTTTTTTTAATAATAATGAATTATCAGAAAAAGCAGCAGAAAAATGTTTACGTAAAAACATCGATGGTTCAAGATAATTAACTCTTTTTTGAGTGCGCGCGTGGATAAAAAGATGTGAAAATAAACTTGGCTATTTGTAAATGATCTCATTACGTTATTAAGCTGCATTCCCATTAAAATAATTTATTTATTATTATTTTTTTAGAGTTTTAGATATATTTATACAAACTATACAATCTTTTATTTAAAAGGATGTATATAAAATGCAGTTTACCATTTGTTTTAATGATCCGTTATTTTAAGACGTTATTGCGTTATATAATTTATTTTTTGTGAATCAATTTTACTGAATTTAGAAAAATATTTTATATAAAGTTTTTTAAAATACATATAAGATTTATAAGTAGTATATTTCTTAATATGCTAAGAACACATATTATTATTTTTCCCTTTATCACAATCAGTAGGACATTTGACTATATCAGTGAACTAATTTATAATTTAATCATAGAATAATTTGTGTGTTAATATTTGGAACTTTCGGAAAGCATAATATTTTATAAACTTTTTATAAAATACATGAGAATATGTATTTAAAATTCTTACTATGCTAAGAATGCGCCAAATTCGCCTAACTATTTTCTTTTTGTTAAAATTTTTTTTGCAAATAATTTATTATCCGTAGATAATTATAATAGATTATATACTCTAGCCCTACCTATATTGCACCCGCGTTCATCTAACTCACGCTACATACATGCACAGAAATAGGAGGGAAAAGTTATAATAGAGTTATGTAAGGAATTAAGTACTACAATGCCACCTGACGGACAGATGGGGAAGCGCTTCCTCTGCAAAATATGCTAATTTTAATAAAAAAAATCAACACTATCCTGTAGTTGATCGACGCCGAAAATAAAACAGGCCAACGATGAATATGGCAGTATTGCTTTCTTGTCTCACTAATTGAGCTTCGTTGGTGTAATATCAATTCAAGGATTTTGATTAAGTAATTGAGGATTACTCTCACTTAGAATCAAATCACTCAAATAAATTTAATTATCTCTACACAGTCAGCACTGGCGCGAATATATAAATTATAATATAATATATTATATGTAATTCTCCTTCTCTCTCTCTCTCTCTCTCTCTCTCTCTCTCTCTCTCTCTCTCTCTCTCTTTCTTTCTTTCTTTTTTTCCCTCCTTTTTCCCTATTAGTATTAATTATTAACAAGTATAGGATAAAATAACCTATGCATGTGATTAAAAATCACAGAAATATCAACATTTTTTCCAACGACTATGTTTTTGCACTAAATGATAGCTGACGATGTGTAGAATAAGATCC
Organism: Sycobia sp. Sy_11; assembly: GCA_018907035.1. Lineage (NCBI taxonomy): Eukaryota > Metazoa > Arthropoda > Insecta > Hymenoptera > Epichrysomallidae > Sycobia > Sycobia sp. Sy_11. Next base: position 1,362,792 of record JACCIC010000135.1, on the reverse strand, counting down.
TAAATTGTCGGGATCTTAACCCATCAGCGACATGTTTATTTATTGTAAAATAGCAAAAAATGCTCTGTGTTACTTTTCCTTTAATAGTTTAAATAATATTGCTCTAATCGAAAAATGTTTCGTATAAAAGTGGTGCAGGAGATAATTCTAAACAAAAGCAAATACATTAAAAGTTAAATAATCAATTTTTGCTATTGTTAAAATTTTCAATATTCAAATTTTCAAATTCAATAATAATGGCGCAAATAAATGTCTTTTTATCTACTCATAATGTGTTTCAAATTACAAAGAGTAATTTCAATATGGCAACCAGTTGCAAAATTATTTATATTGAAATTAACTACTGCGAGGTTCGTCAACGTTTAGGAATCATTTAACGCAGTAAAAGGCATTCGTTAAAAATATTATTTGTAATCAAAGCTGGAAAGACCAGATTTTTAAACTAAATAATTATATTGTTTAAAGTGAAAAACGCCGTTGAAAATTGTTTTCAAAAATTCTATATGGGAAATTCTTTTACAGTACTTGCAGAAATTTCGTAAAAATAACTCGATATTTTAAAATCACCTAAATTTTCTACAGCTTCTTGACATAAAATTAATAAAGGCCTATTTTGGGATTTTGATGAAAAAATTTTTTGTAAAACATATTCACACATGAATTTTAAAAATATTAATTAATCGAATCTATACCGAACTTTCTTCATTTATATACTTTATAACGTAATCTTTGAAACCGAAATTAAAAAAATGTTTATAGATATAAACTTATATGTATAAACAATTAAATTGTAAAATAAATTAAACATGCCCACACCAAACTGAAATTGATTGTGATAAATATTAATGTGTCCTATATTCTTTCATCTACGAAATATATTTTTGAAAAAGATGGCATCTCTATGCGATCAAATGTTATTACATATATCCACGTTCAAGTTATGTAGCGTCCCAATACGAAATCCATGCTAAAGTTTTGAATCTTCGAATAATAGGAAAATCAACTTTACTGCGAATCCAAGTGATAGGTTTAACCAATTCTGAGAATTCAAAAAGCTTTTTAATCATCCTACTCATAAACCTAATCAATAAACATAAACAAGCCATCATATAGTATAATAAATATAAAATTTAAAAAATGTATACGAACATCTGATAAATTTTACGTTCAGCGTATTGCGTCTTACACATTTAATAAGTGTCGATCTAACATGGACACAATATTTGTCTGAAATAGATTTTTGTGATGATCGAATGAAGAACACAGACAAGACTCCAAAGATTAATCTTTCACCAAATAATTTATACCATCAGGATTAGATAATAGCCCATTTTTTTGATAATTGAAACAAATGCTAGCGAAAAGATAGTACAAACAACCTCAAGAAAGTATATATATATATATATATATATATATATATATATATATATATATATAGGTGAATTTTTACGCTAGGTGCCGAACAACATGCGTGCGGATGGACAGATGAGAAAGAGTGAGTGAGTGAGAGAGAGAGAGAGAGAGAGAGAGAGAGAGAGAGAGAGAGAGAGAGAGAGAGAGAGAGAGGGATGGTGAGGTATCGAATGACCGCATACACATGCTATAGGCATCGCCCATCAATATCGGGAATTCCCTTAGGTTTCTCTTTTCTCACTCTCTCTCTCTCTCTCTCTCTCTCTCTCTCTCTCTCCCTCTCTCTCTCTCTCTCTCTCTTTCTTTCTCTGTATTATAATATAAATAATACATTAAATATTTTAAATACGATGTAAAAAGATAAAACAAAGTTATTCCTTCAAAATATATAAATATATAGTTATTGCAAGTAGACTATCAAATATACGGGGGTGAATTGATAAGTTTCCGGCCTGACCAAGAAAAACAACGTTTTTAACAATTTTTTTTTATTTTTCAACATAATCTCCTCCAAGACTGATACATTTAGCATATCGCTGTTCTAGTCTAGTAATGCTATTTCTATAGACTGATTCGTCAAGCTGCTAAAGATTACTTCTTCATTGTCCGCAAATCTCTTACCGCCAAGCCATTTTTTGAGGTTAGGAAACACATAATAGTCACTCGGGGCTAGGTCTGAAGAGTAGAGAGGGTGCAGCATCAATTTAAACTTCAGATCGTTGATTTTAGCCATGGCAACGATTGACGTGTGCGCTGATGCGTTATCGTGATGAAACAAGAATTTTTTCTTCGCTAGATGAGGTCGTTTAATTTTCATTTTGTGGCTCAAACATTGCAATAAGTCTGTGTAGTATTGACCAATGATAGTTTTACCCTTTTCAAGGTAATTAATGTATATAATACCTCTTGCATCCCAGAAAAACAGTAGTTATAACCTTGTACGCCGAAAAAATTGTTTTTGCCTTCTTTGGAGTTGGTTCCCCTGGTCCAATCCACTGTTTAGACTGTTTTTGGTTTCAGGAGTGCAGTGGTGGACCCAAGTTTCATCAATAGTTACGAATCGACGCAAAATTCGCTCGGATTACGCTTATACAACGCCAAATTTGCGATGTGTTCTTTCGAATCAATTTTTGGTCAACTATTAGCAAACGCGGCACTTATCTTGCACAGAGCTTTTCCATATACAAATGTCGGTGCAAAATATTTTGTACAAAAGGTGCTCACACGACCCTTTTTAAATTCGGAAACCCACTGCTTAATGGTTGAATATGATGGGAAGGATGTTCCCAGTGTTGCGTCCATCTCTTCTTTAATTTCCTTCGGCGTTAACCCCTTCAAATAAAAGTATTTTATGAGAGCACGATTTTCCAGCTTTACCATTTTTACGAAAAACACAGAGGCGTCTTTTTCAGGGTGCTCTCAAACCTCAACTAACATGGCGATCAGACTGAAATTCTAGCTACAAGCTATCTATGGATGGTACTATAGAACGCCACCTCAAGGTAGGCCTAGTGGCGCCATCTCTTGTTCAGGCCGGAAACATATCAATCCACCCTCATATATCTTTTTAGTTCTAAATATTTGAAACACCAAATTTATCTAAGTATGAAAGTCAGACAAAGAACGATTTTTGCAGGATTTCTAAGGACATATGCTTAAATATAATAGCATTAATAAAAGCTGCGAACATCTTAGTAACTCTTATAATTTTCAATTAATAATTAATTTGATCTATATGTTACATTTAATTCTCTGGAGATTTTTTTTAATTTAAACTTGTGTACATTTAAATATATGCTTTTTTAATTAAACAAATGATTCATTCATATACATTAGCTGAACAGTTTATTCAAAATTGGTGATCGAGTTTAAATCCCGGTCTCGGCCGATTGACATAAGCACCATTATAATAATTTGCATGTGCTTTATTTACAAATACATCGTAGACACCGTCGCTGATTAACACAAATATTTGGAAGCATAAATAGAGCAACGGTAAATAACATAAAAAAGAGTAATTTATATATTATCGGCTTATTAATGGTGTAAATCAATTGCGCACGTTGTGTTCTAAAACGGGGGCAGCTCACTAATATGTGCTTAGTATCCTCAACCAATGTCGGACAGATGGGGCAGAAGTCATTATTATCCAGGTGAAAACGGTGGAAATAGAACCTAAAACAACCATGTCTAGTCAGCAACTGGGTTAAGTGGAAATCTAGTTCCTCGTGTTTCCTGTTCATCCATCTTTGTATGCCTGGGAGGATACGATAAGTCCATCGGCCTTTGTTAGAATCGTTCCATCGTTTTTGCCATATTTCTATAGAACGATGACATTCTACGTTTTTAGCACCTTGTAGAGAAACCACTGAGGCCTTACATATATTGTGCAGCCTAGCCAGTTGATCTACAGCTAAATCGAAAGGAAGAATTCCGGCAAGTATCTCAGCAGCGTCGGTGGATACTGTCCTGTAACGACTAATAATACGTATACAGGAGCGGCGACGGGCCGCAATGGGCAGCACAATACGATTTAATTCCACATGCATGATGCCAGATTGGCGCTGCATAAATGCTCACAGAATTAACAACATAAGCTAATAGCTTCCTCTGGGATGGGCGTAGGCCACCAATATTAGGCATGAGCCGACATAAGACAACTGCAGCTCGTTGCGCATTTTCACCAGATATTTTTAGATGCACTTTGAAGTTTGACCTGGCATCAAGCTGTACACCCAAGTATCGTAAAGATGGCGCAGAACTAATGCAGCAGCTACCAACTTTAAGAGTAATACTATCTACCTTCTTACGACTGCTAACAGGAACTACTTCTGTCTTGTGCGCCGCTAATTGTAGACCAGTCGTCTTAATCCATCTACTGAGCTTGCTGATTGCCTCATTGGCATTTTCAGTAAGTTCATCAAGGGTCTTAACCGTCACTACTAGTGTGATATCTTCGACGTAGCCTACTGTTATTGAACCAGGCGGTTGTGGAATCCTCAACACGCCATCATACATAATATTCCACAATATAGGTCCCATAATCGAGCCTTGGGGGACTCCCACAGTAACCTTACAATGCCACCTTTCCATCTCATACCACTGATTGCATTTCTTGCAGTAAACACTACCAGTTTAATAGGATCTTGCGAATTTTGCGATCAATGCCTTCGTGCGTTCGGTGTAATATTATCCTACTCTCAAAGTAGTTGGCCACAACATTCTGTAGATAACCAGGTACTCCGAACTCTTTAAGAGAATTCATTATACAAGACTTGGCGCGCTGAGTTGAAGGCATTCTTAACATCTAGAGCGACAATGGCACAATACTGTTTAGTGCCACCTTTCCATCTCTTACCACTGATTGCATTTCTTGCGGTACACACTACCAGTTTAATAGCATCGACTTTCGATTTTGATTTCTGAAATCCAAATTGGCGTGAGGATAAGCCGCGCAATCCTTCAGTGAATGCTTCCAGTCGGCTACATATTATTTTTTCAAATATTTTACCTACCGTGTCGAGCATACACAATGGCCTGTATGATGACGGATCATCAAGTGGCTTATTGCCCTTAGGTAACAGAACTAAACTTTGTGTTTTCCAGCAATCAGGAAAAATACCCTCAAGAAGACAAGCATTATATACTTTTAGAAATATAGATGGGTTCTTCTGTATCACCAACTTAATTGCAGCATTAGGGATACCATCAGGGCCAGGGGCAGCACTGTCACTAATCTTAGCGTAAGCATTATGTAGCTCCATTTCTGTTATAGGAGGTATATCGTCAGAGTGTTACGTGCGCAGTACAGTCCCTTGGGTGTCATTGGGAAAGAGAGCGGAAATAATCTTATCAATCAATACCGTGCTAGTGGGTTGCATTGGTGCCCTACTCAATCGTGCCATGACTGTTTTGTATGGTCGTGCCCATAAGTCACTGTTGGCCTCTACGCACAGTTCAAGCCAGCATCGACGCTTGTTTGCCCTAATGGCCTTGACAAGCGCTCTTTGTGCTTCTTTAAATAAACTATTAAACGTATTACGATGTGTGTGGGCTCTTTGGGCTAGTCTACGTGCGCGATGGCATTGCTTGCGCAATTCTGCAATTTTATTTGTCCACCAGTAGACAGATTGACGATGTTTAAATCCGCTTTTAGTCCTAGTCATCGACGCATCACATGCTTCAGAGATATGCTTCAAGAGTACATTTGCCAAATGACCTGGTGCACCACATTCTAAACGCTCTTCTGATATGATAGTGGTGAACAATTCACAGTCTAGCGATCTGATGTTCCATTTCCGTGTGAGCATCCACTCATTGCATTTGTTCTTCACTTTCTTCTCTGCAATCTCATACACGATCATCTTGTGATCACTGTGAGTATAAAGAACGCTTACTCTCCAATTAAGGATTCGCTGAATCAGGTTAACACTGGCGAATGTTACATCAATGACTGATTGTTTATCTCCCCTAATGAAAGTGGATTCAAATACCTTATTAACCACGTGGAGTTGAAGAAAATTAAGGTCATCAAGCAGCATACTATCTCTGTGATTTGTTGAAGCGCTTCCGCAGGCTATGGACCACGCGTTAAAATCGCCAGCGATTAATAATGTTTCTTATCCATGGCCTCATCAGCTAATTTAGTTACAAGAATTTCAAACTGCTTATCCGTCAAACTTGGAGGAGCATATACACTAAAGACGTATATTTCTTGTATTTTAGCCCAGGATATCAATTCGCTCCGATGACTAGATTGCTTTAGTACCTGTCTATTTTGACCAATCCAGAGGGCCGCTCTATTGCTTGTATCACTTATCCAGCGCTGTGGTCTGTCCCTGTCACAATATAGTTCGAAGATTACGGCAACGTCTATTCTTAGCTCCTTTATTGTCTGTTTCAGCAGCTCATGGGCCGCTGCGCAATGGTTAGTATTCAGTTGGAGTATTCTCAAGTTTTATGTCTGTTTAAAAACTTCACAGTGATCGGGCACTTATAGCTGTATGCTGGATGGTTAATCTCTTTTTTTCCTTCACATTTATAGAGTAAACAGCAAGGCTCGTTTACACAGCTTGGATAGATGGTCTTTTCCTCCACAGTGCCTGCAAAGATTAGTTCTGTCAGGGCCCGAGCACACGGCCGCTAAATGGACAGTCTGCCAGCACCTGAAGCAACACCTTATTTCTGTTTTTTTCGAACTCTGCGGCTGACCCATACGATGCTCACATGCCCTGCACGTAGTAACTCAGTTGCGTAGCTGTATGGTACAGACACCACCGCCGTCTAAGTACCCCCATAAGCTCGCCGCAAGGAACGAGCGATTAGCATGTTAGTCTCCTCTAGTTCGAGGTGTGATTTCAGAGCCTCTAAGACTTCATCCATTGTAGTAACCTCATCTATATCTTCAATCTCCAATGTAATAAGATTAGTCAGGACCGAAGTGGATGCGCTATGGCCAACCTTTGTTTCAACAATGCGAGCCATCTCATATGCATTTTTGACTGTCCTAATTGAAGTACCAGGGCACCGTTTGCATTTCTGCGTATCCTGTTGACTTCATTCTTCACATGAGATAACTCCGGGTCATTCTTTATTTGATGCAGTACCTCCGCGTATGTAACTCCTTCATTGGCCTTAATCAAGATGGAATTAGGTCTATTTCATCGACTAAGCCTGCGTGCACTAGGTAATTCCTTGTCTTTGCCTTTGGGCTTCTTGCGCTTGATCGTCTGCCATTGATTTTCCTTGGCCTCAGACTTCCTTGTAGGTACTCCAACTGATTCTAATGGTCTCCTTGAGCCCAGTGATGGTTCTTTCGTCTTTTTACTACCTACTGTTTTCGGAGTGGACTCTATCCCTTCGGCTGCGCTTGGTTTGGTATCGGAGCGTACACTCGGCGTAGTCCGAGTCACCACTTCATGAGTACCGTGACGGCGATACTACAACAGATCATCCTCTGCCATATTGATGCATTTGTATGAAGAATTAATAGAATGAGCAAGATCCTTAATGGTCTTGTGCACGTTATTCCTATCTTTCACAAAGTTCAACAGTTGGTTGACCTTTCTCCAAGTCGCTCCAGATGATTATTTCTGCGAGTAATAGAAATTTCTCGAGCAGAAATACTATCGACTTGATCCGTCATGACATCTCCCTTAGTATTCAATGAACTGTCTATGATGATGTTTGATTTACCCTCCCCAAAATTCGAGGGGCTACCACCGACCATAGAGGCTTGCACTCTATCGGAATCGGTGAGGAGATTAACCGGTCTTGCCGGAGTTACTCCCTGGGGTATATCCTTGTTTATACAAAACACTAATCATAATTGGCCTTAAATTCGGGAGGCCCTCCCTATTAGCTTTTTCTGTCCGGTCTGAGTATTTTATTTCTTCAGTGCGCTCTACCAATTGTAGCGAGCCATCCCCTATCCGCAACCTGGGGAGGCGCCAGATGGGAGAAAGCAACAAAACTCCACACTGGTGTATGTGTGGGTGTGGGTGTGTGTGTGCTCCTTAAGAGTGCTCCTCACGATTACCAAAAGTCCGAATCGATCGTTGCGCCTCATAGAGAAAAATTTTGCGTCAAGTTGGAGAACTAAAAGTAAGGTTTTGCACTACCGAGATTTCAGGAACGTATCCATGATGAAAATTGTACGAATAGCTCCTCTTCATATATATACTGCATCTATGTAACGCTCGATGTTATAGACAAAAGATCGTTCGTTATTAAAGCTTTTTATTGCAGGATCATATTTAATTGCTTCGCTCTGTCGAGATGATTTGCAAGTAAAATATAGCTTTCGAAAGCTCGAGAATAAGTTACCAGTACATGTATATGGCAATGCGGTACGGCATTCTCGTCATTTTTAATAACTTTTCTGATAACAAATATTAATATTCAAGGCGATACATATTACTAATACAGTAACGATAATTAACAATTATTCTATATATATATATATATATATATATATATATATATATACGCGCACATTCATTTCTAAAAAATTCTGCAAGAATATATAGTATGTAGACTATCTATTCTGAGCTTATTGAATTTTAATGTAAACCAGTAATCTTATCGCAGTAAAAAAATCATTTTTCAGGCGCCAGATGCGAGAAAGCAACAAAACTCCACACTAGATGTATGTGTGTGAATTTCAAAGACTCTAATGAAATATAAAAGATTTTCCAACAATACGTGCGAGTATGCTAATAAACTTAAATTATTTAGAAAACCTTCGGGTGAAGATAATTTTGAATTTATAACAGTATAATATGTAAAATATATGTATAAGATAAAATAATTAAACAAAATTTTATTTATACTGAGGTGTACTTATTTATTAATCCTTATTTGGAAAATTATACAAAATACATTTACATATTAAAAGTATAATCATTTTATAATTTTGTATTAATTAAGTTATACATTGTCTTTATTTGTCCAACTAGTATGAAAGCTATCAAATGGAAGTCACTTGACGAAACCTTTATCTCCTCGATGTTTAAGAACTTTTTTTAACAAGGTAAACGTCTGAGTACTTGGTTTCACGAAGCTCTTATTCATAAAAACATCCAGCGATGAATTAATTCTTATAATCTTTTAAATAGTAAGTTGTTGGATTTATTACTGTAACTATCTCGAGGATGAATATTTCCGTAAACCAGTTAGATATACCAGGTGTGTTCAAATAATAAGGTGACTATGCCAATCTCGAGGGCTAAGTCCATTCGACTATCGATTTTTTTTATTTTGTATTGGTACAGGTGTACCAAGTATACATTCAGCGCTTTAGATCTATAGCATTATTTGTTTATTTGTGAGAGGCATACGTAGTTGTAAGTGTTTTGTGTGTTCGATGATTTTTTTTACCAAAACCATGAAACAAAGAGTTTGCATTAAATTTTGTGTTAAAAATGGAATTCAGTGTTCTATAACTCTTGAAACGTTGAGAGTTGCATACGGTGAGTCTACTTTTAGTAAAGAAAATGTGTACAAGTGTACAAGCTTCAGTTTACTCACTCGTACTATATCTCCAACCTTAGATATATTACTTTTTTCCTTATTTTCACTCTGCCAAGTAATGTTCTTAAAATTTGTGGTTTATTTGCTGATGTAATATCTTTCGGTTTCACACCGATAGTTATATGATTTGTCGCATTATAAGTAGTAATTAAATTTGGTAAAATATCAATCTACTTAGAATTTCTTAAAATTAAAAATTGTACTTGTGTTGACTATTCCGAATTAGATCAATAAATATTTTTATCAGTCTTACAGTCTTTATAATATAATATATTAACTAAAATAATAATAGTTAGACTGTTCTTATTTGTAGTCACCCCCGAAGAATCTGAAATAGAACTTATTACTACAATAAATTATATTAAAAATTAAAAATAAAAATTAAATTACTAATAAAATACAAATAAAAACAATAAATAAGAAAACCTGAACGCCCCCCACCACCTTAAATTTAAATTCACCTTTGGTGTCCGACGATTCAAACCGCTACGGTTCATGCTCTGGAACTAAACTTACTAAGCAATTACTACTTGATTCTGCTTACAAAGATCACGACATAACATATTCCAATATTATTAACGATATGCAAGTTACGCACGCTGCGGATCAAATTCTCGTAGACAAAGCTCACTTGCATCTTAAATCAAATGATACAAGTTTGACTAACAAGGTTGCTGTACTTGCAGTCTATAATGTAATAAAACTTAAAGTAAAGTTAGAAATGCAATTCAATAAAAATAAGAAACAAAAACTACCTGGTAAAAACAATAAATCAACATTGAAAAAAATAATTAAATCTGCTGCATATTCTATGATCCTATGTTCGTGTTCTCAAAAATTCGTTCGCTCTGCATTAAATGCGAGGCTGTTAAAATGTAAGGTGATAAAGGCAATGTGATAATACAGGCAAAGTATTGAAAAAAAGCTTCTCTGTAGAATTTCCAGATCAACCATTATCTGACATTGATTTAATAAAATACGCTCGTATTTTAAAAATTTCTGCTTTTTGAGACGTATTTATGTGTAATGCACTGCTAATGAATGGTCCGCATTAGAATGAATCAGATATTGTGAATCTTGATGATGCAAGCGGTCCGGAACTTATTGGGTTCAATATCGCAAACAAGGCAACATAGTACTATATTTCAATAGTTTTGATTTAATAGATGATTTAAAGCCACCCTTAGACCTTATATTATACTTTGGGAATGCTGAAATTCTGTATAATTATGAAAGATATCACGATTTTAATACATATATTCGCGGTTATTTTTTACCTACAGTTTTTATGTACCAATCTTGCAAGAGGTTCTATATAATCTCAGACATTTTATAATACATGTCATTCTTAACTCAACCATGATGTCATCTCATACATCGTCTATTTTTGATGCTCAATATTTTCCTCTTATTGAACTTTCGTCTAATAAAAATTATGGTCTAGGTTTAGTTGAGCTCTCAACATTTAACTCGATTCCCAATATCGATGAAAGTAACAACAAAATTTATGTCGATAAAGAAATAATTACACGACCGACCTGCAGTTATGAAATTGATGATATTGAAAATTTCCTGACGGAGATACTAGATTCTAAAGGTATAATATTAAATCTTAAAGATAATAACAGCTCGCTTAGAGATAATATAGTATCTAGTCATCAAAGCAACTTGAAACCTAAAGAATCATTTGGTAAACTTTTTGGATTTTAACAGTGAATTTTGATAACAGGTGTTTCGCACAATTCCGTTTTACCAGTACAATCATATTTAACACATAACTACCTTGTATGCAGGAGACAGAGAAAGAGGAAGAGAGAAAGAGAGAGAGGGGGAGGGGAGAAAAGAAAAATCCAAGGTAATTAACGTGGATTACTCGATGTTGATGAGTGTTGCCATACCATGCACCCACGAGATTCCTTTATACTGTTTCATCTCTTTCTCTCGCCTGCTCTCACTGTTTGTTACCTGTCCATCTGGACGCATGTTGTACGAGGCCTAGCAGGCAGTCTACTGGTATAGATGCGACTAGCTATGTTGCCATCATTTTCTTTTTTTTTTTTTTTTTTTGTTAAATTTGCAATAAAAAATATCCTATCATCTAATGCTGACCGTATAGAATACGTGTTTAACATTTGAAGGCGATCTATGTTATACCACTAGTAAACTATTTATTCAAAATAACTCGTTTATATATTTGAATTACTGAAATGTTTATTTAAATGCAGTAAATTTTTTTTGATGTATGAAAACTAAAAATTTGTTTTAAGTAATTCGACTCTTCGTTTGAAAAATATTTATTTGTTTGAAAGAAATATTTTTTAAACATAATTTTTTAAATTTCGTATAAACAAAATATGAAATAGAACTGTAGTGTCTTAACTTAGACCGTTATTTTCGTAATCTTCAACTATGTAAACGTACACTATATATTATATTGCAATAAAGAATAAATATATTTAAATATTTTTCTTATGTATTATATATATTAAAACTTCTAATAGTATAATAGATTTTGATTGTTTCACGATTCAGTTTTTACAATTTTTTTAACAGTTCATGCTTGCTGTAAGATCGCTGCGATGTAAATAACGCGGAGATTTCTTGACAATGCAGCCTTGCTCTAAGACTGCTGCAATCATGCGGAAATCTAAATGCGTGCTCGCAGCAAGCTTGCTACGATAAAAATTGCTATGTGAGTACCATAACGGCGATCATGGATAAACTTCCGAAAAACAACCATAAGAGATTCGTCGAACAGTATTGCTCGAAATAAATGTATACGAAGGTACCTGTGCTGAGTATATGCGAGGAACCGTTTAGCGGACCACGAGACGGAATTTTTTAACTTTTGTCCAGAAATATTGTTTACACTAGAAACAGTATAGAACAAACAATATATATTTTAATGAGCTCTAGGACTTTGATTTTAAATATATTGCAACTTTTTTATTATCTAAGAGAAATTCAACAAACTATGACTCGTGTAGAATTTTCGTGGATTTAGGAATAAATATTCATTTTCCGTCTAAAGCTATTACGATATTCATAATGAGCTCCGTAATAATCATAAATATTGAGATAAATAGCACGGAGGGACTATCTCGAGACTAACTGAAAACAGCCACACCACTGACAATGTTTCAGAGGGCCCTGAGATAGGATTCTTGACTTTTTTGCAGTAATATCATAGGTCAAATTATCTATAGGTAATATATTTTTTTATACAGACTATTTTATATGCATACATTAATTAACTATTTGATAAGTCGATTACGTTACAAAATCGTCACCGAATTGAAAAAATACAACTAAAATAAATCTATTATTAAAACGGGTCGCATTGACATTATTTGAATAATATTTTGAATTTGAATGCTATTTAACCTGAGAAAAGTTTAGTAGAAAATTATTTTAATATTTTTTAAAAATAATTTATAATTATTATAATGTGATATCATTGTTTTAGAAAATTTACTTTTTAAGGGCAATTTTTTGAAAGTTTTTTTTTTTAACAGTAATTGTAATTCGAAGAAAACCAAAATTTAATTATATAGTTTCAAGGTTTTACCATATTTATAAAAATTAATACACGATTAAAGATTATTTATTAGGACCATGTTAATTAAAACAATAGTTGGCTCATGTACAAACTATTTACAAAAAATCATTTAAAATTTACCGGAAATTATAATTATCAACATTCGAAGTTTTTATTAGTGTAATAGAATACGAAGTTGAAATTTTGCAAAATAAATTTCTTAAAAAAATTGTTTTAAAAAATTGTATTTAATTCGTGGTTATGTATTTCTATGTAAGCAGATTCATGTAAGTGACAATCATAATCTTATAATTTGCTTTATTTTCTGTGAAAAACTGAATAATAAGACTAGAATTTTCTATAAACATGATTTTTTCTCTGTACTAAACACTGAAAAAAGTTTAAATGCAAATGAGTCAATTTCGTAAAGGTAAAAGTGTATTGCTTTCAATTCAACAAATATTTAATTTTTTGCGTTTGTGTTTCAAATTCTATTTAATTTGAAACACAAACATACATATTTAAAACGAATGAATATTTTGCAATTTTGAAACAATCGTGTATTTGAAATAAACGGTTATGTTTATTTAAAAAGCAAAAAAATATTTCTTACGTTACAAATACATATATAATTCTAGTTTACATAAATGAATTCTTTATGCAACATGCATTACATTTTTTTATTATAGATTTACTTCTACTTATATTATCATATCGTTCAATTTTCTGAAGAATATTATTTAAACTGTATTAAACACTGAAAAAAAGTCTAAATACAAATGAGTCAATATCGTAAAAGTGTATTTATTCTAATCTAACAAATATTTCTTGAAATTTTATTTATTTGCTAATATCAAGTTCATATTTATGTGCCGCGTATCGAATAAAGAATTATTTCTTAAATTAAAATTAAAACAAATATTTTCTTAGATTACGAAATAAGTTGCTTAAAATAGGAAAACCAGAATCTAAAAATTCCTTCATAAAGAACTTATTCGCTTGAATTAAAACGACATAAGCTAGATATTTTACAACATCCGTTCAACTAAACTGAATGAGTTATGGATTTCTCGAAATTAGCTAAAGAGTAAGAAATTACTTACCTAGAGTACCTCATATTTTTACTTATTGCTGAATTTCATGCAAAAATGTTTTTCTTAAATCTAGAGATTATTTATCACCCAAAATAACAAATTTCCTATTTTTTTAGCTCATATAGTAAAATATCAATCTTATATCATTTTAATTTAAGCAAACAAGTTCTTGATGAATGATTTTTTTAGATGCTAGTTTTCTTATTTGAAGCAACTTATTTCACAATCTTAAAATATTTATTTAATATACAGTCACATCAAAATTTATTGACTATATTTTAATCAATATTTACTAATATTTATCTAATTTTTTTTAGTTCAACGATTAATTGGATAAATAACTACTTTGAAGATCTTAATTTCTTACATTGAGATATTGGTTTCCTAAATTAAGAAAATAATAACCTTGCTTTTATAACTGTAACAAAATTTACTACTCTTTAGTTTTTAACGGAAAATATTAAATCTAATATAAAAGATCTAATATAAATATAAAATATCATGTAATTCTAAATTTAAGAATATATTTATTTAATATTCGGACGCAGGAAATTTTATTAATTATCATTTCATCAATATTTACTAATTATATCTAATATTTTTTGACTGCATGAAATTGATTGCTTATTAATTAACTTCTCTCAAGAACTCAATTCCTGATATCAAGACATTGGTTTCAAAATTTAACAATATAATAATCTTGAGTTATACACTATAGTACAAAGATTGGTTCTCCTGTAATTTTGAACTGAAACGAATAAATTCTTCAATAAGGAATTTCTTCTATAATTTCTTTTAATATCTTCTATTCATGTATATAGTATATGTATACGTAAAGCGTAATTAATTTCTAAATATACATGTTATATTTTAAAAAAATTTTTTAACTTAATTTTTTTAGTTACACAGAAATATTGACTTGATATGAGAATCATTTTTTCTACGATATAATATAATAATTAATTATTTTTCGATTTCGTATACGTATTATGATTCAATTTAAGGAAATTATTATTATCTGGATGTGCAAAAACACGTTTTAAAACCAAAACGATATATAAATTATTATAATATAAGTATATATTATATATAAATGCATATACTATTCACTGGAATCCATAAATTAATTTAATCATGTACTATAAGAGATCTAAAATTAATATATAAGATTTTTATATCAGGTATGTGAATAAGTCTTTCCCGCTTTTTTTCAAATTTTGAGCCTTTATTGTGAAAAAATGGTTACAAATGAATTATTGAAAGTATTGGCCATCGCTAGCTACAACTTTTTTCCATCTTTCTGGCAACATACGAATCCCGTTGCGAAAAAATTCGACCGGTTTGGCCTCTATCCAGTCATCCACCCATTTTTTGGCTTCCTCGTAGGAATGGAAGTGCTGGTCAGCCAGGCCATGCGTCATCGATCTGAAGAGATGGTAATCAGACGGAGCAATGTCTGGACTATACGGCGGGTGGGGTAGGAGTTCCCATTTGAGCGTTTCTAAGTATGTTTTCACCGGCGGTGCAACATGTGGGCGAGCATTGTCATGTTGCAAAATAACTTTGTCGTGCCTGTCGGAGTATTGTGGC
Organism: Sycobia sp. Sy_11; assembly: GCA_018907035.1. NCBI lineage: Eukaryota > Metazoa > Arthropoda > Insecta > Hymenoptera > Epichrysomallidae > Sycobia > Sycobia sp. Sy_11. The sequence continues at coordinate 1,347,126 of JACCIC010000135.1, read as the reverse complement.
CGTTTTTCTCGCAGTGCGCGGCTCAAACGCATCAATTGTCGTCGATAGACCTCGCCTGTGATCCTTTCATTCGGTTTCAGAAGCTCATAGTAAACCACACCTAGCTGGTCCCACCATATACAGAGCATGAGCTTGGCGCCATGAATATTTGGCTTGGCCGTCGATGATGATGCATGGCCGGGTAGTCCCCATGATTTTCTTCGCTTCGGATTATCGTAACGTATCCACTTTTCATCGCCAGTCACGATACGATGCAGAAAACCCTTTCTTTTATGTCGCTGAAGCAGCTGTTCGCAAGTGAAAAAACGCCGTTCGACGTCTCTCAGCTTCAGTTCGTACGGCACCCAATTTCCTTGCTTTTGGATCATTCCCATGGCTTTCAAACGCTTGGAAATGGTTGTTCGGTCAACTCCCAATGCTTCAGCAAGTTTTTCTTGCGTTTGACAAGAATCTTCATCAAGCAAAGTCGCCAATTCTCGATCTTCAAAGATTTGCGGCCGCCCAGAACGCTCCTTGTCTTCCACGTCGAAATCACCGCTTTTGAAGCGTCGAAACCATCCGCGAACACTTGAATCATCGACACAACCTTCTCCATAAGCCTCCTGAAGCAATCGATGCGTCTCGGCAGCAGATTTCTTCAAATTGAACCAATAAAGTGAAACTTCCCGCAAATGACGTCGACTCGGCTCAAATTTCGACATTTTCACGATATCAAAAATTTATGATGCGAAAAAATTTTAACTAATGTGTTAGTATGGAATTGTTGACATATGAATAAGCTTTGATTATGACATATGTAACCATTGAATACTCGCACAGTATTGGTGGCGCCATCTCTTACAAAAAACGGGAAAGACTTATTCACACTCCTAATAATTGTCCACAGCGTACTGTGATAGCGGAATTAATAAGGCATTAGCTAGCGAATCCGAAGGTCTGCGGAGAGAATCCTGGTTACGTCGAAGTTTTTTTTAAACGAAATAAATGAATCATGAGACTTTAATCAAATAATATAATGTTAATTTAAAATTAAATGTAATGAAAGAAATGTAATAAAAGTCAATTAACGTATAAATTGTAAAAGAATTCAAGAAATTATTCGCTTAGTTTAAACTTTTGATTTTTAAAGTCAATAAAATAATGTTTTGAATCAAGAAACTATGCACTACATTTAAAAATTAAACATACTTGAATTTTTATGTGTGTAGAAAATAATAATGTATTTCAATTAATTATTCTTTTAAAGATAGGAATCGAATTCTTCATTTTAAATTAAATTTCTTGAGTGAAATATTGAAATTCTTAATCTAAGTATATATTATTTTAATTTTGTCAGCTTGGAACAAATAACTAAATTTTTTTATTCAAAATCATCAGTTATTGATACAAAAAAATATTTTCTTTAGATAAGAAAATATTTATTTAATTTCCAATTTCAGCCACACATTTTCTAGAAAATCTTGACAAAAATCTAGAGAGATTTAATTAATCGAAGAATTTATTTTCCTAATTTTAAATTTGAAATTATAGGCTAAAGAAAATATTTTCTCAAATAAGAAAATATTCATTTAATTCTCAATATTTGTGTTCTGCTGTTGAGAAAATATAAGTTTTATTTTAGTAACTACTTATTTGGTTCAAGTTTATCTAATAAATATTTATTTGATTTTATTAAACGAAGCACAAAGATTTAAATATTAAATGTAATAAATAAATAGTAAAAACTACAAAATGTATATATAAATCAAAAAAAAATTTCTGTTTTTGAAAAAATTATTTACTTATAACATATAAATAGTTTTATTAAAAGATTTATTCATTTAAATTTAATATTTAAATCTTTGTGCTTCGTTTAATAAAATCGAAGAAATGTTTATTAGTTTTAACAACTCGTTGAGTATAATCAAATAAATATATTTCACCTTTTGATAAAGCTATTTAATTGTTCATATTGAATAGCTTTCCCAAAAATTGAATATATTTATTAAATTTGAGTATATATATAGTTTTTTAAATATTTATTTATTTAACTTAATTTTTTAAGTATATTTAGTTCCGTTTAGTTAAATTCAAGAAATATTTCTTACTTTTGAATAATTTATTTAGTGCAATGTAATAAATATACGTTCCAATAAACTTTATCGTTTGTTTTAAATATATGCTTTACTCTAAATTACGAAATATTCATTCTTTTTTTTTTTATTTTTTTTTTATGTTATTTAACGTCGCCCTATTTATGCTTCCAAATATCGGTGCTAATCAGCGACGGAGGTCTACGATGTGTTTGTAAACAAAGCACATGTATATTACAGCGGTGCCTGTGTCAATCGGCCGAATTCATTCGTTTTAAATATGCATGTTTTTGTTTTAAACATAAATTTAAATAAATATTTGTTTGATTCAATTAATATCTCTTTTATGAAATGGATTTATCTATATACACTTCAAGAATTTCAACATCAGTTAATCCCTTTTATTGCATTTATTGTTTTGGCGCCCCCCCCCCTTCTGAACGCCGTTGCCCGTTCGATCGCACGAGTTCGAAAACCAACATCTGGAATATCGCACGAACGAAGTACCGACGTTCACCGCCGTAGCGCTAAGTGTCAAAACTTTATTACAATATCTAACATGGGCATCTGCGATCTTCCCTTATTATTTCTGGCATCAGAAAGCAATCCAAGCTTCAAACTCCAATGCCAGCTTCATTCTGCAAAAAATCAAGACTTTTCTTTCTTCTATTGTGGAAGTTTCAAATTGAGTCTTATGATTTTGTACTAAAATTATTATTCCATAATTAGCTTAAAAATGTATTTTTAATATTTAATGCTTATATAATATTGTAGTAAATAACGCATAGAAACAAAACGAGAAACTCCATTAATTGTCTCGAATATTAAAAATATAAATAATAATATCAATCAAAAATAGAAAATTAAATTTTTGCAGATAATTGCTAAAATAAAATAAAATAAAATAAAAGTATAGAAATTAAAACGTTTTACGTTTTCTAAATTATAACTACAAGATATACATATGACGCTATATGACGTGAGCTTAAACATATTGTCAAAAAATAGGAGTATGACATAGATTTTAATATTAACGTAGTCGATCAACCCATGTTGCCGATACTACATATTAAATATAATTCACAAATCACATATATTATTCCTAGTTTTCTTTATATTCAAACAGCATACTTTTCATTTATATTTATTTTAATCTACTCTTTATTGTTACTTATTGATATTTTAAACAATTCGCATAATTCCGATTTAACACAAAGATTGTTTGAGCCATTGTTTATTTATAATATTATAGTGATTGTGGACATAGTCTCACATATGATAAAATGATCTATTGAAGAAATTGTTAAAAATAGATTATCTGAATTACTTATGTTTATTATAGAGTATTTGCAATAATTTACTTTATTTTGAAAATTATAGTATAAAATTTTAAAGAATATATAATAAATAATTTAGAATCTTAAATATATATTATGAAATATAATATATGTAATTGAATACAGAGCTGTTTCGAAAAAACTGTCAGATTTACATAAAAAACTGATAAAAATTCTAAATAGATAGATTACCTATATATTTTGAATCGCTTTATTATTAATATTATAAAAATTGATAACAAAAAAAGGTTTTTGGAATAAATTGAATAAAAAAGTGTAAAGTTCCTGTCCCCCTCGGGATAGCCTACGCGGTATTTTCCCAGGATAGTTTGAGAGGGGAGGAAGTTTTTCGGTTTCGGACGGCGGTTTCAGGAAAATAATTATACCAGAACACAGTATATTTTTTATAACAGTAAAAATATTAATTTATTGAAACGAAATCACTTCTGTGTCTACAGGATTCTGTAACAAATAAATAAACACAAAAGAATTAATACGAAAGTACAAACTAGATCTATATATATATTTCTTAACCTAATTTCGCGTTATTTTCCGCATTGTCTCTAATATCCGGCGCTATTTACCGCACGGATACCCGGTGTTATTTTCCACGCGGGGAACTAACGAAACGAGACAGGTTGATTTTAAAAATAGGATAGAACAAGGTAAACTTAACTCCGCTGGTCTTTTGAGGAGCGCCTCGCAACCAGGATCAAGAGCTAAGGGGAGGATTACTAGTCGGGATAAGTAAACTGCCTGTCTTTTGAGGAGCGCTTCGCAACCAGGATCATGTTTACTTAGGAGAGGTAAAATTATGAACCGTCTGTCTTTTGAGGAGCGCCTCGCAACAGAGATCAAGTTAATAATTTCGGGGAGGATTTTAAAGTAAGGATAATTTCGAGCTCTGGATAAGTTTTAGCTCCGGGAGGAGTTCGTGTGAAACAACTTCGGGGCAGTTGGTTCACCGGGCGAACTGTCGATTTTGCCTTTTGCAGGCCCTTTTATAACAAAATAATCGGATAATTCCGTCGCCGCTCGTTTAATTTCGGACGAGGCGCCGAATTATAATAATTATATTGATAATAATAATAATTATAATAATAATAATAACAATCAATAATAATTATAATAATTATTGTTTTACATTTTGTTGTTATTTGCAGCCGGTGTGCTGCGCACAGTAATAGTATACATGTATACAAGTTTATACACACACACACACACATATATATATATATATATATATATATATATATATATATATATACATATTTCTATATTGTGCGTACATTAAGTAATTTGAATTAATTAATTTAATTAAATACAGCGGGTGCATTCGTTTTCGGACACCCGTTGTATATACTGGAATTCGTGCGTTCGCTACATTCGTTGCGGCTCAGGCTGTTCGGTGAGAGCGTACAGTAGTGTGTGTGCGGCGCGTATTAGAGGAGATAGCGGCCTCCGGTCTAATACATTGAACGCGCTCTCTCTTGCCGCGCGCAGTGTATCCCCTCTACGGTATACTCTGTACTTAACTTAGTAGTAGAGGAGAGACTAGATATTTCTTAGAGAGAGACTAGATAGTTCTCTCTCTACTTGTTCGAGTTTCGGCAGTTGCGACGACTACCTTCTCCAGTAGTCGTCGCGATCTTTGCCCGGTTTTCGGTATTTATTTCGCGATATTTAATATATTAGTTTTAATGTAGCTTAAATATAAACTATTTAATGTATTATTAAGGTGTTATACATCTAATTTCGTAGATGTTTATACAGTACATCCACGAAAATAGATGTATGTAGTCATCGTTTGAAATAATAACTTTTATTCCTTTTATGTGTGCGTGGTATATTCGTGTAGTGAATTTTCTGTTTTGTTCGAACGAAATTTGCGCGGCCATGTTTTTGGCCGTCGCAAAAGTATAGATCATATCAAAATATAATACTTATTTTTGATGCAATTGTTCTCTAAAAGAAAAAAATAAAACCTAATACAAAAAATCGATTGAAGAAGAAATTGCAGAAAAAAGTGTGGTAACAAAACATTTGTAAGATTAACAAAAATTTTATGAAAATCAAACCAGTTTAAAAAACATAAGAAAAAAATTCCAGAAAAAAAATTAATGAAAAAAAATTTTTTTTTAATAAAACTGATTTAAAAAAAATAGGTTGCAATCAAATTAGTTAAACAAAAATTTTAAAAAATACGAAATATCGATAGACTACTATCGTATAATAAGCTGCTTATTGAGGATACATAAAAATTAACTTTGCCATGTTTTAAAGGTCCATTGTTGTCAGCCATATTTTCGTTATATAATTTATTTTTTATTAAGCTATTTCAAAATATTTTCTGAAAATATTTTATATAAATATTTTTCTGACATGTGAACATTTGTTTTTGTTTTTTTATGAAAAATTTGCGTATGTCAATATTTTCAACGAAATTTTTAATTTGCTGATTAAAAATTTACAAATATATTATTATTAGTTAAAATAATAGTAAAAAGCGGCAATAGTTAATAGAATAAAACTTATGTTTTATATAAAATTGTTTGATTGATAGATTTTTTAAAAACCAAATTTTTCATGCACAGCTGGATCCGTTAACTATTTTAGAAGATAAGATATTTAGAAACAACGTTCAGAGATCTTTTTGGATCTACTAGTATCACCGAACCACTTTGGGGTAGAAAAATTTAACAAAAGGAGTTTTTTTATTACATTTTAAATTAGGGTACAATCCTATAACGAATACTATTAAAGCATTTTCGACATTATTATCAGACTAAGACCTTTTTAATCAACTCTATAAACCAAAAGTAATCAACGCGCGAAAATAAGTTCATTGATTTAGTGAAATTGGGATGTGTGGCAGTGACTCAAAAAAATCAAATTAATTCTTCAGATGAGATGTCTTGGATATTGTCACTGAGGCCAGTTGAGTGTGATAATATGAAAGGCTTATTATTTCTCGAAAAATTATTTCCTAAAACATTATTTATTAAAAAATAGTCTATCGATATTTCGTACTTTTCTTTTTACCTTTTTTTAACTAATTTTATTTCAACGTATTTTTTTCAATTTTTTTTAACTAATTTGTTCTGGATTTTTTCTTATGTTTTTTAAACTGGTTTTATTTTTATCAAATTTTTTTATTTCACAAATATTTTTTTCACCAAATTTCTTTTCTACTTCTTCACCTCCTGTTAGGTATAAGCACCATTGTTCGACTGGAGTCGACGGTGCTTTAAAGGAAGGAGTGGTTGATCGTTTGGCCATGTCGTAATAAACAAAAGATACCTCTATATAACGATAAAAGTAGAGGATAGCTCAAACTGTGTTGCTATTATCTTTATAGAGGGACCTGCTAAAAAAATAGGTGCTCTCTATAAGCTAAAGGAAAAAATACAATATAAAATATTTCTTACCTAACACAATTTGAGTTCCTCAGTGTTCGTGAGGTGACTTCTCTTTTTGGGGAAGCTTTAAATTAATTTGTATTGCCTTATATGGCAAGCCTGAGGTGTTATCCAGGGCTTTGATTCTATTGTATTTATTTATTAATGGTAGGAATTGATGTCTCCGTCCCTTGAGAGGTATCAATTCCTACTATATCTAAATATAATTAATTTGATAAAAATAATATAATAAAAACAATTAACAAAATAATTAATAAATAAATAAAACAAAAACCAATACAATAAATAGAAAATATATTCTAAGCCCAGGAGCAGACAACGCTCAACACTTCTGCCTATTCCACTTTTAAAAGATGGAACTAGGCTCAGGCTCTGTCAAAATATTAACGACAAAATACTCACAAAAAAAAATTAAAACTATTTTTATTCCCCTAGTTTTTGTAAGGATTCACGTCACGCACACTTTACATTGTTTATCCTGTGCGACAGATATTTTAAAACGCTAACGCAAATATTTACTTTAACGCCTACGGGTGCGACACCTAGTCGATAAGGAGGGTAGATTCCGTATATAGCCTGATATTATAAAAGATACACACACACAAAAATTTTTTGTATCTTTTAATCACGTCTTTTTAAAAGTAGTCTGAGGAACGAGGGAAAAAACTAAATTTTCTTTCTTATTGACAATAAGAAAAGAAAAATTTATTTAAAAATATAAAAGAAAAATTTTCCCTCGTGGGTTCAAAATTGGCGTATTTTAATTCGCCAATTGCTTTGACAAAATTACTGTATGAGTGAGAGAAATTATATTATTAAAAAAAAATAATTTTCTCTCAAACGTCCAAAGCACGCTGGGCACCATTTCTGTAACGAGATACTTAATTATTAAACACCCGTTCGAAGTACCCGTTAACAGAGTTGCAAAGAACCCCAAACGGATTAAATTGTTTAAAACAATCTTTTTGGACCGTAGGTTCTTTGCGGATATTTCTTCCTGAGACTTATCTTTGTTTATCTTGGAAATTATATAAATGATAATATATTATAATAAATACTCGGTAATCCAGGGAAAGACGGATTAATGATCAGGTACAGGTAGGAAAATGTTTCTAAGTTTTTCTACTATTAACAAAGAAAAATCAAAAGTAAAGATGTTTCGTTAATCAATCAAATAACTGAAATTTTTATTTAATTAATAAAATTATAATAATTATTATCCTAACACTATCTAATACGCACCCGCAATCAACTAACGTGCATATCCGTTCACACAGGGTGTGAGAGAGGTGAATCTATAAGTCTAACGGAGAGACAGAGCAACAAGAGGGCCACCTTACGAAGAACAAGGTGTACTTGGTCTCACAGCGTGGCAAGTGTGTAGAAAAAGTGCTGTGGGTGATACAGAAAGAGAGAGAGAGAAATATATTGTTCGCTTTCCGTCTAGCTCTCATGGACAGCACAGAAAGAAGAAAAACCGCCGCGCTGTATAATCTCGAGTATCCTGTAAGCTAAGTCTCCTATTCCCCCTTCTCACTTATCGAGCGGCTGGTATAGGGAAATAGAAAGTTATATACTTCCCTCTCTCTCTCTCTCTCTCTCTCTCTCTCTATCTATCTAACATGCAACCTTTGATGCAACTAGCGTGGTCAGCAAGAAAGGTATATAGCGCACTAGCGGAACTGACCGGAAGTGATCCAGAACTCTCTTAGTTGATCGACTGTACATATCATAATCCAATTTATAAGAATAATTGTGCACAACACAATATGAAACTCATGAAACTATTCTATAAGCCCTCCATTTGTAAAAAATAAAAAAAGAAAAAACAAATAAATTAGTTCATTTTGCTATAATAGTCGCACATTGATGGAGAATGGATATCCCCACTTTTCTGGACTTTGCTCAAAACAGAATGAGAAAGTCTATAGGCATTCTACTGCAACTAGAGTGTAGTCACGTATAAAGTGTGCCATGCCCCTCCTCCAGCACATTCAAGATAGTGGCATAGTACAGCTTTTTGGGCGGGGGGGAGAGGTTCTGCCAGAATGCCTATGGGGGCATAGCAAATCTGAAATAAAAATTTTTATTTCAGATTACTCTACGGGTGTAATTTCAAACAAGGATAGTCTGACTTCCATTATAATTGTTAATTAATTACATATTGATATGTATTAATATTAATATAAACATGTATTTATATAATTATATATAATTTTTATTTTAATTTAATTATTCATTTGCCGTGCAAATCGTTGGCCCTTTGTTAATCCCCACGATTTCCCGCGCGACCTACTGATTGGGCTCTGTTTATCTCCGCGCTCATCCATTCCAACTCTTAAACTAATTTCATACGGCCGCGGCGTGGTAAATAGGGATGCCACTCTCTCCCGCATGCGCGCGTGCCTATCCCTCTCGGAGCTCTCGAAACAAAGGACAATGCGCGGATCTAGTGAGTTTTGGAATATTCGTCAATCAGAACAGATGGGCAAGCTAGTATAAACATCAACGACCGAACCTACAGTTGAGGAATCGAAGAGGACAAGAGAGACGTGTGACTGCTGCGGAGTCACACAGCAGCCTACGAAGTGTGAGTACATATAATTTACATATAATTTTATAAAACATATAATTTCGCGTAAACTGAATCGCTAAACTTTTTTTCCTACATTGGTACAATCTTTGTTGATGTCCGTGTGAAATTTGAGCACCATATCTTCATTAGTATGTGTTTGTCAGCTGTTTGTTTACGACGCATTAAGTTTGTCGGCCGATATTAGGAAATGGACTCATGGTACGTTCCTCGAAGCGGATTTTTGAGTTTCGGAAAGAGGAAAAAGTCACATAGAGCCAAATCTGGCGAATACGGTGGGTAAGTGATGAGTTTCATTTCGTGTTTGGTCAAAAAATCATACACAATCATGCTGGAAAGTGCCGACGCATCATCGTGGTGAAAAAACCATGAATTGTCTAGCCACAAATCCGGTCATTTACGACGAATTTCTTCACGTAAACTCCTCAAAACGGTCAAGTAGTACTCCTTATTGACCGTTTGACCTCCTAGAACGAATTTATGGTTAACCATTACTTTTATGGTAATCGAAAAAAACGATGAGCATCACCTTGATTTTCGGTGGATGAGCGACTTGCGTGGGGCAAGTTTTCGAAGACTTTACGAACTTCACTGAATGCTCTGTGTTACTCAAATACTTGCATTCGTGATTAAGTAGACCCTCCAAAACGCTTCTGCAAAGTTTTAAACGATTCCATAGTCGTAATTCTATTAGAAACACAAAATTTCCAGCAAAATCGTTGATCAACTTTTTTTTCCATAGTCAATATCGTCAGACAAACTTTTTGCGTCGTAAACAAACAGCTGACAAACACACACTGATGGATATATAGCGCTCGTATTTTACACGGACATCAAGACAGGTTGTAACAATATAGGAAAAACATTTTTACCGATTCAGTTTATGCACCACTCCGGGTCAAATTTGATCATATGGTATATATTTAAGTTATTTAAGTTATTTAAAAGTAGATTATTTCAGACTTAGATTATATATATTTCAGTTCAATATTGGATTTGTTTACCTATAAACTTTATAGGAACGGTCTGTTCTTTTAATTTTCTTTAAGATTCTATTTAATGGTTATAGCTTGGCAAGTATATACCTTCTTTTCTTAATACTAATGAATTATCAGAAAAATTAGCAGAAGAATATTAATCTAAAAACATCGATGATTCACGATAATTAACTCTTTTTTATTAGTCGACGCATGGACAAAATGATGTCAAAATAGTGTCAAACAAATGATGTCAAACTCGGATATTTGTTAATGATCTTATTACTTTATTAATCTCCGATTTCGTGAAAACTATTTTTTTTTTTTTTAATAAACGGGGTTTTATATTAAAAACTGCTTTTTAGCCAAAAATACCGATGGAAAACGATTCTTTGGTCGTTAATAGTATTTAAATTAAACAATATTATTCAACAGTTCCGTATTACCTTTTTGGGCTAAATTGTATTCTTTTAATTCGATGTTGATATCGAGAAGAATTTTGTGGGATAATTTTTTATAATTAATTTCCATTATTTAGTAATAAATTTATAAAATATTCATGATTTTTTTAAATATTCATCAACTGTTTATGGCGCGAAGGTTTTGGTTTTTAGGCTTTTACAAAAATTTAATTTTATAAAATCTTTAGCAAAGAATTTATTTTGTTAAGTATTATTTTATTACTGACAGGCTAATCTATTTACTTTTTGATTGATATAATTGTGATTGTAAGTGTATTTCATGTTAATCGTGTTATTCTACTATGTAGAAAGTTTTTTTATTTATCTTTGATAGAGTGCGTACCATAAATATTATGTCGAAAATTGGAGGAAATTCCATTTTTATCATAAAAATCATAAGAACTCCGTAAAAATGTTCTTTTTCTACGTTATCTTGTAAAATTTAAAAAAGGATTATTAACAAAAGTTATAGATCTCATCAAAATATATATTTCTTATTCTATTCATTTTTATGTATCAAGAGTAGTTATCGAAACAAATATATTCAAAATAACAGAGGATGTAGAATAACAATAAGAATATTACGGTTGAGTCAATTTTTATCAAGAAAGTACGTGTTTAAAGAAAAAATATATAGACTAAAAAATATGTAGTTTGATGAGATGTTAAACTTTTATTTGCAATATTTGTTGAAATTTGTTGTACTTTACGAGATAAGTTTTGTACTTTACGAAAAAAAAATTATTTTTATTGGGTTTCAATATGATTTATTATAAAAACGGAATTATCACCAATTTTTACTCTCATATCTGTAATCAGAATCCTAAAAAATATATATGTACAAATTTGAATGAAAATCGGGTTAGCTGACTAATTCGAAATCTGGCAGCTCTTTGCTGTAAAAAATTTTCTCAACTTTTTGAAAACGTTGAGCTGCTTGCTAGCTGCTGACAAGAGTTTATATACATTTACATATATACCTGCAGCAATAAAAAATTTCTTTTACTTCGTGGCCAGTATAAACTGTTCCTGTTTTATTGCACTTCATTGCAAGTTTATTATCTTTCCGCCCCCCCTGCCCGAGACGAAGAGTCATACCTCTCCCTTCGATCGCACATGTCACGTAATGTACAATAGTAGAAGCTGGTAGAAGTTATCTTTATATATTTATTTTTATACACGTCACGTCCTCACGTAGAAGTTTAGAATGTAAAGGCGTGGAACTGGAAATAAATTTGTAAAAAATGATTGAAAAGAAATGTAAAATAAAATTAATTAATCATTACTGTAATTTGTATTATTATTATTATTATTATTATTATTTTAAATATTTTCTATAAAAACGATTCAGTAGCGGCACGGACAATATATATAGTTCGTTATATATATATATATATATATATATATATATATATATATATATATATATATTCAATATGATCGAGAATTGCAACAATCGACTTAGTATTTTGTCCATCGATTAAAACTCTCGCTATCTGGTGCTAAACGCGAGCAGAACACCTGCGGGCTACATTTGGAATTCCTCGCAATATATCTACAGACGAATAGCTAGCCACGTTGCTGCTGAACTAGCATGGCTCAAAAAAAGGAGAAAGAAGGAAAGGCAATGCGTTGATTGGCTTAGTGATACCTGGAGGTGGATTTTTGCGATGTGATGCGGTGAAGGAGACCGAAGTAGTTTTTAGAGCAAGAACTCACACACAATTCGAGAACCGCCGCGTTCACTCTAATTATATTTCTATAAAATAAAGTTAAATTTAATTATAAATATTTATTTATCTTTATTACTTAATTCTCTCCTTTCATTTAACATGTACTAGTAGTTTTATTATCATTGTTACAATTTACTCATGATTTTAACTTTTAATTAAATTATTAAATAATTATCCGTTTTTTATATAGTTAATTTATCTTATTTAAATCTACAATATTTTCTTACGTTTCGCTCCTTGTCTCAGAGGAATAGGACACAATGGTAACAGCAAAAAATTAAAAAGACTGTGCGCGCGCGCGTGTGTGTGTGTGTGTGTGTGTGTGTGTGTGTGTGTGTGTGTGTGTGTGTGTGTGTGTGTGTGTGTATGTGTGTGTGAGAGTGTGAGAGGAAGAGCTAAAGCTAGAAACAGAGGTAAATAGATGTAAGCCGACGTCATCCTTATTAAATTAAATTAATATAGTTATTAGGGAGTAGTAGTATTATATTTACTTAAAAACTAAACTTAATTTCGTTTACTCTCCTCTTACAAAAAATTTTCAAATAAATAAATTAAAGATCAATTAAATGAAAATATAGAGTAGAGAAATATTGATTTATATATTTTAATTTAATTATACGTATTATTTTATTATTAATAATTATTTTACATATTGTAATCAAGTTACACAAATTTTAATACTATTAATTGTAATATTGTTTGCAATTAAATAAATACATAATTTTTTAACTAAAGATTTATTAATAATTACTCGATCATATGTGCACATTTATCTTTTATTTATTTATAGAAAATTTTTTAAACCTTATATATTTATAATAGTAGACTCTATAGTTCTATATTTATAATTGTAATAGGCAGCGAATAGAATTCCCTATAAATAAGTATATTTTATATACTTACAATAACTTTAATATAAATTATAAGACTACGCATAGTGTATATAATATATTATAAATGTATATATTAATTTAAGATATTATATATATGATAATTATTTAAGAAATTAGTACGCATATAAGATATTTATTAGGGTATTTGTAATAATTCTTTATTATCTATATTGGTTCGTAATAGTTATTTAACAGATTGGTACGTGCATAAGTTAGTTGTTAGGTTTAATTATTTAATTTATATATTCATTCATAATAATTATTCATAAAACATTCACTACACTATTACACACATTATTTAATCATTTTTATTTAATAATTATGGGTATGAATATATTTTGTTATTGCTATTTAATAATTTTATTTCTTGCAATTTTGTATGCGCCAGTATTAATATTACAACCTTTAAAAAAATAAAAATAAATTAAATCAAATTCTAAAACCCATATTCTAAAATACCTAATAATAAAAAAAATAATAAAAAAAATGCCACCCATGCATAAATCAAAACAAATAAAAAATACAAAAACCGTAACAAATAAAAATAATATTAAAAAATCTAAAATTATAAATATAGAGTTAATAAGTCACGATAATAAATTCGAAAACAAACCTGTCATTGTATTAAATTTAACCTTAAAACCGCGAATATGCTATAAAATAAAAACCATCCGTCGGAAAGAAATGCATCTGATTCGATACCGGTATCTCACGAGCCTAGTGAGAGTTATGTTGAACTTCGCACCACCATCACCATCGTACCGGAATTGAAGGGAAGCACGATTGTATCGAGATATTTGCGCGTGCGTGTGAAAGAGCTTCTTAAGTTTTTGTGCTTAAAATCATGGCCGTTTTTCTGTATATGGTCAAAGCTAAATGTATCGGAGATGCTAACGTATATTAGTTAGGAAAACCTGACGATTTGAGCTTAAAGGAGCTTTTAGAGAATTTAAGAAAAGCATTCCATACGCGCGATAATTACAATCACTTACTTACAGAACTCGCGAGGGTCGTTCAGAATGGAAACGAATCGATTTGAGATTATAGCACGCAAATCAGCCTCCTATTAGGCTGATTCATTGAATCGATATATAAAACCTGCTCTGATGATAAAGCATTCGGTATACTTTTAAGTGCACTTGATAATGTGACAACCTATAATATTTTATCGCAGGTCTCCTTGATAATAAACTCGCGGATCGCGTAGAAAAAGAATGGCGGAAACGTTGAATGATCCGATTCATGTAGGTATGGAGGCTGGGAAAATATACGAGCATACAAACAGCTTGCGTAACAAAATAAACAAAATCGCGAAACCGAGAATAGAGGAAGTCTACGTAGCTCATCTAGAGAAAAAAACCACGAATCGACAAATAATTATCGGCAAAATAGATTTAAGAATTTCAAAAATTCAGACAATCATATGAATAATATCGATAAGAAGACGTGTTTTAAATGTAATAAACCAGGCCACATACAACGCGATTATAGACTATTTGCAAATAAAAATAATTACAGACATCATCCATATAAATTTAATTATAAAAATAATAAATTAAGCTTTGACAGTACGGATTCAAAAATCGGGAACGAGGTTCGTCTAAAGTTCGCGAAGACGAACTTCAAAAATCCAAAACGCCCCGCTTCTTACGCGTTTACTAAATTGAAAAAATAAAAACCATACCGATTATTAAATTAAAAACAGCATGCTCCGATAATAAATATATTTCATTTTTTATAGATACTGGTAGTCATTTAAATTTAATAAAAAGTACATACGTTAAAACCAATTGCGACCTAAATCAAAATACAAGGTATACTTTAATCGGAGTAGAGAAAGGTACACAAAAAACTTTCGGAAAAGTAAATTTACAATTCAAAGAATCTACAATAACGTTTCAAATCATAGACGACCATATTTCCATAGAAGCTGGCGGTATTTTAGGAGTCGAATTTTTAGAAAAGGAAGAAGTGGAAGTTGTTTTTAAAAAATATGGATTAGGAGAATTGAAAATTACTTCGAGTTCCATCGCGTTTGAAAAAAATATTACCTTTGAACTCCCTAGTCGCTCGCGTAAGGTGGTTAAATTACCAATACATCCCACTAATATGAAGGAGCAAATTTTAAATAGAATTCATGTAGGACCTGATAATTGTATTTAGGGAAAGCCTTGGTCTCACCAACCGATGGTCGAATAAAAGTTTTCGTAATAAATTTATTTAATAAATTCATAATTAGAAATGTCAATGTTACTTTTCCTATTCCTCAATTAGAGCTAATTTTTAACTTAGAAAAGGTAAACAATGTAGCACCAGCTTCAATAACAAACAAGAAAATTACTGCAAAACGTATAGCTTCTATTTTAAAGAATTTTAATAAATATTTTCATTGGTCTTACAGTCCAATAAATCAATCGAAAATAATACGTAATAATATCAATATATATTTATATTAATATTAATACATCAATATATAAAAATAACAAAAAGAAAAATTAAAAATTAGAATGATAGTCAGACTGTCCTTATATACAATCACCTCCGTAGAGTAA
This sequence comes from Sycobia sp. Sy_11, assembly GCA_018907035.1. NCBI lineage: Eukaryota > Metazoa > Arthropoda > Insecta > Hymenoptera > Epichrysomallidae > Sycobia > Sycobia sp. Sy_11. Next base: position 1,331,089 of record JACCIC010000135.1, on the reverse strand, counting down.
TCTGAAAATAAAATATTAGTGTATTAATATTAATATAATATTGTAAATAAATTTTTTAATATTAATATAAATATATATTGATATTATTACATATTCTTCCCAATTGATTTAATTGGACTGTAAGACCAATGAAAATATTTATTAATTTGTATATAAGCAGTTGATAAAAGCACAATTAAAGTATTTTAAATTACAGGTCTATTTTAACTTGAATTAAGGGGCATGTCATGATTTATTTTAGAAAAATTTATTGTAAATATGATGGTATTATTAAAGATTATTATTCAAAATGAATAAACATGAATTTAAAAATTCTAATTCTTAAAGAAAAACTTATATTCCTTATTAGATGCAAAAAATTAAATATATTTCCGGTACACATTAATAATAGGTTTCTTGATAAATATTTTTTTGCAGGTTTATAATAATAGTGTTTCTTATGATCTAAAGCAAAATATTTTCAAAAATAAATTACTTAAATTAATAAATATTTTGATCGGTCTTATAGTCTTTATAATATCATATATTAGTTAAAATAATGACAGTCAGACTGTCCTTGTTCATGATCACCCCCGTAGAATCTGAAATAAAACTTATTACTACAATATATGATATAAAAAAATTAGAAATAAAAATAAAATAAAATTAATAATAAAATAAAAATAAAAATACAATAATAAGTAAAATCAAAATAAAAAAGAAATAATAAAAGTACTTATTCTTTGTTAGTAAAAGACAACCTGACTGCTCTCAGCACCTTGAATTTAGGATCACCTTCTTGTCCGACGTTTCGAAGAGCTACGATGATCATAAACAAGGACAGTCTGACTGTCATTATTTTAACTAATATATGATATTATAAAGACTGTAAGACCGATAAAAATATTTATTAATTTAATTCGAGTAATTAATACATTTATTCAAGCGGTATTCAATCTTTTTAAGTCTTCCAAAAAGTAACTTTTGTCTAAATCCTCAAAATAATCATTTGTGGCAGGTATAATCTCTTCATTCGATGAAAATCTTTTATTACCAAGCCAAGTTTTTATGTTTGGAAATAGAAAATAATCGGACGGTGCTAAATCTGGAGAATAAGGTGGGTGAGGAAGTAATTCGTAACGTAATTCTGCTAATTTGACTATTGCTATAGCTCTCGTGTGCGCTGGTGCGTTGTCGTTGTGAAAGAGCACTTTTTTCTTCACTAAGTGGGGCCGCTTTTCCTTAAGTATGGCTTCAAATCTATCCAATAATGAAGCATTATACTGTCCTGTAATTGTTTTTCTCTTCTGTAGGTAATCGATTAGTATTATACCCCGTGAGTCCCAAAAAGCTGTGGCCGTGAGCTTACCGGCTAATGGAACAGTTTTTGCTTTTTTCGGACCAGGTTTTCCATGTTCAGTCCACATTTTTGACTGCCGCTTCGTTTCTCGCGTATAGTGATGAATCCATGTTTCATCAACAGTAACATACCGGCGCAAAATTTGCTTGGATTACGCTGAAACATGTCCAAACATTGTTTAGATGCAACAATGTGTGACCGTTTATTGTCGACTCTGAGGAAATGCGGCACCCATCTTGCAGATAGTTTTCTCATATTCAAAATTTCATGCAAAATATGAAATACGCATTTAGTCGAAATTTCTACAGTGTTACTAATCTCGCGTATCTTTAATCAACGATCTTCGAGTATCATATCATGGATTTTATTGGCCAAATCTTGATTAGTCACCTCTTTTGGGCGGCCAGAACGCTCAGCACGACTTGTATTCATTCTACCAGAACGAAATTCAGTCAACCGTTTGTAAACCATAACATGTAATGGAGCGGAATTCTTATAATATTTTTTAAGCTTTTCTTTAATTTCTTTGATTGTTTTTCCACGCAGAAAGTAATGTTCAATAACCGCTCGAAATTCGTTTTTTCCATGCTTTTGTAAAAACAATGAAATACTAAATTCAAAAGACTATTAAAATTTTCTAAGCAACGTATTGACTTGAAACTTTGTACACCTGCTTGTATGAGATGATAGTCTCTTAGAGTAGTAAAATATTTACGATAACAGCGCCGCCTTTCGAGAAGTCACGGACTCATCAAACCACCCTTGTATACATATATTAGGTTGTCAAATATCTCCCTTCCGCCTTTTTGTCTTATGAATTTCGCGGCTATGTACAAATCGTTACAAAACTCGTATCTGGCAATACTATACGTCATTTGAAAGGTCTTGACATAATGTACAAAACGACGCTATGCATGATTAGTTTGGATATTGCGCTCCAAAGTTATAGACTTTGGAATATTATATATTCCAAAGTGTAAACATGGAGTTCAGTATCGCCGAAATTCGCGCTATTTTAAAATTTTCCTTCGTCAAAGGCAAATCCGCTAGAGAAACGTTCCGTGAGATTAATGGTATTTTGGGGGATGGCACGCTATCACTTCGAATCGTAGAGGAATGGCTTCGATGTTTTAGAGCTGGTGCAAACGACACCATGGATAAGCCAGCCGGCGAAAGACCTGTGACGACGAATACCGATCAAATCATGGAATTTGTCGAGTTAGACCGGCATGTGGCATCTCGTAACATTGCCCAGGAGATAAGAGTTAGTCATCAAACCATTTTAAACTATCTGCAGAAGACTGGATACAAAAAAAGCTTGATATTTGGGTGCCGCATGATTTGTCGCTATAAAACCTTCTGGACCGAATCGACGCCTGCGATGTGCTGCTTTTAAAACGGAACGAACTCGACCCATTTTGAAGCGGATGGTGACTGGCGACGAAAAATGAATCACATATGACAATATCAAACGAAAGCGGTCGTGATCCATGACTGGTGGACCGTTCCAAACAGTGACCAAGGGACCGTTCCAAACAATGACCGAAAGGGAACATACAGAATTACTGTCTATATTTTTACAGCTCAAAATATTTCAAAATCTTTCTAAAATATTTATAAAGAAATATATTTTTGTCTGAATATTTATTTAAAATTCTAATATACGTAAATTTTTGGTCAAAATATTCTTAAAACCATTTGAAAAATATCTGCATTTATTACTTTTCTAACAAACCTATAACAAAAACTTTTAATATATTTATAAAATATCAGCATCTAGTCTTCTCGTAAGAATGATTATTATAAACTCAATTTTATTTACAAATATATATTTTGATATAATTTTAATGGGTCATAATTGGTAACTTAAAATATATTGGTAATTTACATAGTTCTATTTGGTTATTAATTTAATATAATATCGTTTATCACATTATTTGAAAATCCACACTATCATATGTTAAAGAGTGTTCAAAACTCTATTAAATTTTGTTTGTCAAAATGATTTTAAGAATCTCAAACAATTTGACGCGGACTGGTGCATTTAAACTCCGCACGTAAACTGAATCAGTAAAATTTTTTTTTCCTATATTGGTACAACCTTTTTTGATGTCCGTCTGTAATTTGAGTGCAATATCTCCATTAGTGTGTGTTTGTCATCTGTTTGTTTACGGAAGAAAAATGTTTGTCTGGCGATATTGACTATGGACTTATGGTACGTTCCTCGAAGCGGATTTTTGAGTTTCGGAAACAGGAAAAAATCACAGGGAGCCAAATCTGGCGAGTACGGTGGCTGAGCATTAACTTTCATTTCGTGTTTAGTCAAAAATTCAGACACAATCAAGCTAGAATGTGCCGGTGCATTATCCATGTGAATAAACCATGAATTGTTGGTCCACAAATCCGGTCATTTATGACGAATTGCTTCAAGTAGACGCCTCAAATTTCTATGTAGTACTCCTTATTGACAGTACTTTGTCAAACGTGTTCAGAAATGACTTGTTGCAAATTCAGAATATGCTGAAACTGGCAATCTTTCATGAAATTTACGATAGGAGCAGGTTGCTGAGTAACTCATCTCCAAGCTGCAGCTACCGACTCCTGTGAGGGTTGTTGTAGGGAACTGTACCTGAACGTTCAATCTGTCTGAACTGCCTTTTCTCCTTTCCTACTGTTCCGCCTCACGCGTCGCTGAAATTTTCCTACATGCACAGGAATCGGTCGTCGCTTTGAACCTTAAAGAGACCGAACAGTGAGTCTGGCTGCAATTCGAGAAAGTGCCAGGTTGGTAACATGTTAGGAGACACCAGTGAGGTGTCGGAGATGAATGGAGAACTTATTATCGTTAGCTCGCGCGTCGTCATCCATACTCATAAAGGTCCATTATTGGGGAAGTAGGGAGGAGTTCAAATTATAGAGAACTCCGTTAGGTAACGTACAGGAGTCGGTAAGCCCTTGCTTCTGACGGCTTAATTCTCCTTCCTCTCCTTGTTAAGCAATCGCTCAATTATGTATGATTATATGAGAGAGAGAGAGAGAGAGAGAGAGAGAGAGAGAGAGAGAGAGAGAGAGAAAGATGCAGTGTCACCTGCCACGCTCGGGCTACCAGCGTCTGGAGTTCACGTTCCCTACAGGCGAGAGCTCCCGAATTCGCAGTTCGACATGATCCGTGAGAGATATGACGATGCGGACACGCGCACCATTGCGTGTGTGACGGGGATCGCAAGCGCCACTCATGTTTGCTATCACGCATCCCGATGTTTTCTCTTCTGTCGTAACCTGTATATAAATACATGTACATACGACTTATTATTTATATCTATATTTAATATCTAGTAATATTACAGGCCGACGTACTAACACACCAATGAACAGATAAGTAAGAAAGAGCAGAGAGGGGAGTGGAGCAGCACATCGCGCGCGAGAATAGTTAGATGTCTGCAGTGTTACGCGCGAGTTCATGCAAGCCAAAAACAAACTTAGAAAATCGCTGCTACGCTTCGAAGTTCTGCCACCACCACCTTCCTCGACGACACCGGCGTAGTAGTTGTAAGTGGCAGTCCATATTACTCTCTCTCTCTCTCTCTCTTCCTTGACTTCGCGTGTGCCGTCGCTCCGACGGACCTCGGCCTGCGCACCGCGCCACATGACTCCGCGCTCCTATTATTTTTATATTTCTATATTTTATTAAATACGACTTTTGACTTATTTATTTTGCATTTCATTTTGCCGTACTGATCCTCGTTCCCTTTTGTAACTGAAAGACCGTCGTGGATCGCTCCTCTCCCTCGCTACATTAATTCGGGGCTCAACTCAATCGAGCACTCTTTTTGCAATGGCCGCGTCTGCCGTCCTCGTGCTCGAGGCGAACACACATCGTTACAATATATATATACATTTTTTAATTGATATTTTAAATTATTAATATTATTATTAAGTTTACCCTAATAATATTGATTAATTCAAATATTTTTATAACAATATAACAAAAAAACAAATATTTTTTTAAAACAATTTACCAAATTGTGAAGAATTTGTGCGAATAATGTACCCTTAAATTTATTTTAAAAATACGAACTTGAATTAATGAAAAATGAAATGGAGTGAATGAAGGGGAGTCGCATATAAAAGCGAACGATATTACGCACATAAATTAAAGAATAGATTCGAATTGAACAAAGCAAAAGGAATTAAATACATGATAAACAAAAAATCAGAATTAATTTATATGCAAACAAATATATTATCCTATTTATATTTTACAAAATATATCATTCAGTAAATAAACAATCGGATCAAACAGAATAATGATCAGAGAATTTCGGATATGAGAAAGTTTATTTTCTTTTTTTTTTTTTAATATGAGTAAGAAATCGAGAAAATAATTTAGATTGAAAAAATTATAAATTTCGATTAAGTATAAATTATTGTATTTATTCAATTCAAATTCGTTTCATTAAAATCGTTAAAGTCAGTTCAAAAATACGCAATCACTAATAAATACGGATTATACTAATATACATAACAAAACATAACATCGGCAAAAATATTGTTATAGAAATCATATTATCAATGCACGAAAACCGCCCAACAACAATTAATAATTGCACGAAAGCATGAAAAGGTCGCGACGAATACTAAAATAAATACATTAAGTATACCGGCAACCCCAAAAGAGAGAGAGAGAGAGAGAGAGAGCGTAATATCTACTCTCTCTCTCTCTCTCTCTCTCTCTCTCTCTCTCTTTCTCTCTCTTGATCACCGTGTAAAGGTAGAAGAGCATACGAGAGAGGATAGAATTCGCGCGGCGAGAAAGAGCCGTGCCGAGTGCATTAGGCCTACGTCCATCTCTAATACATGCCTGTGCGCTATCGTTCTTTCTCTCACTCGACTTACGCAAGCATCGAGGTATATGCCATGGAAGGGGAATTCAAAAGTCTCTACACCGTCGCGTATACTCTGATTGTATAGAACGGGTGTACTACCGAAAACACCCGTATAATAGAAATGTAATATATAACTATATTAAGTACACGATCGTGTATACATTTTTTTTCTGTTTTCATGTATATTTATATATATATATATATATATATATATATATATATATATATACACGAGGTGTGTTCAAAAAGTAATGAGAATTCTTAAATTTTGCGGGTTTGAAGTGTCCGCTTGTATAAAATTTTTTTTATTATATTGGTAAGCATTCCCCTGTAGTACGATAAAATTTTCAACAATATTCATTGCTTACTTTTTAAGTGGCAGCCGTTAACGTTAGACGTATTTTTTAAGCTCGGTGACTATAAAAGTGTTATAACAGGTTACGAAACATGGGTTTACGGGTATAATGTCGAAATTAAGGCTCAATCGTCCCAGTGGAGGCATTCTTTTTGGCCAAAAACAAAACTTTAATGATGCCTCAGCCTCCAAATTCGGCAGATATGGTTCCATGAGACTTTTTTCTATTTCCAAAAATAAAGAGAATATTAAAAGGCCGTTATTTTACAAACATAGATGACATTAAAAACGAATTGCTGAAAGAGCTAAAAGCAAAAATCGAGTATCAAAAGTGTTTCGAGGATTGGAAAAAGCTTTCGAACAAGTGCATTATATCCAAGGGGGATTCCTTTGAAGGAAGCAAAATAGATATTGATGAATAAATAAATATTTTTTTTATAAAAAGAAAATTGTCGTTATTTTTTTAACACACCTCGTATATATCTGTATGTATGTAATAAAAACACACATGAATCTATGCGCTTTAATCCATGTATAAACGCATATATCCGAATAGACAAAAACACCAAGATCACGAGTTATTAATTATTATAATTCTTTATATTATTATAATTATAAATAATTATAAATGAACTGAAGTAGTATAAATGCTACAATTTTTATAAATTAAGCATTGTAATTCTTATAATATATTATTATTATAATTACTATTATTATTATAAATGATTATAATGGTTATGATGCATTATTTTTATTATAAAAGCGGCGGTTCGTCCGATGTTATTCGTGCGGCAACAGACTTTACGGATAAAATTATTTTAAATTTGCCTGCAAAAGGTAAAATCAGTAGTTGAACCGGTGAACCGACTCCGACAAAGTCGTTTTATACGAACACCTCCCTGAGCTAAGTCTGTACAGAGCTCAAAGAATTTCTGCAATAAACTTTCTTCCGAATTATTAATCTCATCTCTGTAGCAAGCCTCTCCTCAAAAGATCAGCGGAATTACGGTATACTTTTATTTTATTACCTAATAAAATCAACCTGATTATTTATATTACTTTATAATTTAATTATAAATTTATAGCACCAGATATTCGTACGGTAGATATCACCGAATCATTGAACATACCGGAAAATAGCGTGTGTCTAATATTACAAATTATTATATAAATATACACTTTATTATAATTTTCGTGTTATATTTATTTTTATTTGTTTAATAACTATTTTCGTTCTTTTTTTATATTGTTGCAGAAGTTCGCAGTCGTCGAGGAAATCCTTCATTGATGAAACCGTTATATAATAACCATTAAGTAATAATTATTTACATGATCCACAGTGCGTTCTCGAAAATATTTCCTCCCCTCTCAAACTACCCTGAAATATACCGCGTAGACTATCCCGAAGAGAATAAGAACGTTACAAGGATTCAAAGCGTTTATCTCTATCAATTAATAAAGGTATTGATCTATTAAAATTTATTTAGATAAAATTTTGAATAGTAAGTGTTTCAAATGTTATTTTGAAAATTTAGTTCTCTTTGTATGTGTCTATTTTAACATTGGTTACTCAGTGGCGAGTAAATATATCTATATAATTTAATAAGTAAATAACGCGCATAAGCAGATGTTAAATAAATAGAATAACCATATATATCGATATTAACAGAGGTCAACAGAATAAATAAACAACCAAACAAAATTAATAAAATTAAATGGTGTATTAATGACAAGGCGCTCTTCGCATTCATACATCCAGATCAACGGAGAATTAGGTTTAATCGCCGATTGATTAGAATAGGGAAATCCATGTAATTAACTAATTACAAAAAAAAAAAAATAAGAAATAATATTTACTAAAATCATGTACCAATTTTATAATTATTTAATAAAATCGTGTAACAATTTTTAAATAAAATCAAGCGCTCCTGAGTTCTTTAAAAATGGATTATTTTATATTATTGACGAGAAGCCCTTCGAAATTATATAAAATTGAACATGATAATCTGTGAATAATCGAAAGCTCAAACCGTGTAAATAAACAATCAAATGAATAGAGAGAACGCGAAAATCGGTCAAGGCCGGACAGTAAAAATTTACAACTTATAAATCTTATATATATCTTATATATATTTTATAAAAACCTTATATTTTTCTAACTTCAATAATATAATAAGACAAAACTATATACATAATAATATATGTAATTATATTCTAAATATATATTCTAAATACCTGTTTATTTTAATGATGATGAATCCGAATAAATATCAGAAGAATATGCACACAAAAACATCAATGATTCAAGATAATTAATTCTTTTTTATGAGTTCACGCGTCGACAAAATGATATTAAAATAATCTCAGTTATTCGTAAATGATCTCATTACTTTATTAAGTTTCATTTCTGTTAAAACTATTTATTTATTATTATTTTTTAGATTTTAAGATATATTTGTGTGAACTATACATGTAATTTTTTAAAAGAGTGCATATAATATAGAAATGCACTTAACAATTGGTTTTAATGATCCCTTGTTTTACGGCGCTATTGTGTTATATAATTAACTTTTTGTTAATCTATTTCGGAAGTCTATAGAAAAATGTTTTGTATAAATAATATTCTGGTATATGAACACTTTTTTGTTTTACTATGAAAAGATTTAGAATATAATTACATATATTGAACATATATTTTTTCTTCATCAATTTCGAAACGTTTTAGAAAAATATTTTGTATAAATATTATTCTGGTATATGAACATTGTATTGCTTTACTATGGAAAGATTATAATATAATTAAATATATTATTATGTACATTGTTTTGTCTTAATATGTTATTGAATTAGAAAAACATTTTATAGAAAATATAAAAACATATAAGATTTATAAGTTGTAAATTTCTTAACTTGCTAAGAACACATATTATTCTGTTTCTCTTGATCACAGACTATATCTATGAACCGATTTTTAATTTAATTATATAATATTTTTTATGATAATATATTTGGAACTTTCGGAAAATACTTTATATAAATTATTTATAAAATACATGAGAAGATGTAGTTAAAATTCTTACTATGCTAAAAATACATCAATATCGCCTAACTTATTTACTTTGGTTAATAGTTATATTTTTGCACATATAATCTATTCGTAGTTTCCAGTAAAATTACTATGTTACGACTTATTTTATTGCTAAAAGTGACGAGTAACTTGTGCATTTTTTCAACTCAATTCAATTATACCCATTTGAACTATTTACTATTAAATGCATTAAAAGCTTAATTTTAAATATAATTATTCGTATTTTATCGTGGCTCATAAAAATCTTTAATTATACAACATATATATTTGAAAATAATTTTTATAGAATTATTCAAAAATTCACTTATTGGAATCTTTTTGACGAATACACGAGATCAGACAATTAAGTAATCTGACCGATTTTATTCCTCGGCCTGTGGTAACACTGCGAACATGTAACTCCGCCACCGTAACAGTAGATCTCTACCTCTCGATTGCGACCTCGACGAACCACCACGATCATTTCTTCGCCAGCTGTTTAGTGTTTTGTAACAAAGCGCGAGTGGTGCATATCACGCTATGCACGAAGATGTTACCGAAGAATCTTTCAGATGAGCAAAAAGCCCACCGAATGAACATCGCTCAAGATTGTCTCGAGCAGGTTGAAAGTTATCCTACACTTCTCGATCGAGCTATTACTGGTGATGAAAGATGGTGCTTTCAATATGACCTCGAAACTAAACGACAAAGCCAACAGTCACTATCTCCTGGAGCGCCAAGGCCAAAGAAGGCGAGAATGAGCATGTCCAAAGTGAAGACCATGTTCATTTACTTTTTCGATAGCAAAGGGGTGGTTGACAAAGAATTTGTACCATCAGGACAAACCGTAAATCAAGTATTCTACCGCAATGTCCTTCAAAAATTACGAAAAAGGGTGCTCAAGGTGCATCCAGAGATCGCGAAGTCTTGAGTTCTGCATCACGATAATGCTCCCTATCACAGCGCGTTCAGTATCTTTCAGTTTTTGGCGTCTAAAGAAATCGCAATGTTACTAAAACCACCCTAAGGAAATCGCAGCGATGCACCTTAATTTTTAAATATACTCGATTTTTGAATTATGTCGCATTAATTAATGGTCTGACCTCGTATATACATACATATATATATATATATATATATATATATATATATATATATATATAGTGTGTCTCAAACAAACTTTCAAGTTTATCGGATTACATACAGCTGTTCAATAGCAGTTGCGTGGAAGTATCAAAGGAGTTACTATCATTGAAATGAATAAAAATGTCAAACAACGTGTTGCAATTAAATTTTACTTTAAATTTGGTAAAAGTGCAACAGAAACGAAGGAAATATTAAAAATGGCTTATAATAAATGTGTTGTGTGTCGTGCTAATATTCACGGTGGTATAACCTCTTTGCGACAGTTGCAGAGTCTGTTGAAGACGATGAAAGGGACAGGCGACCATGCGCGACGAAGAGTGACGATAATATCGATAAAGTCACAGCTTCCTGAAAGGATAACCGTAACTATAGTTGCAAATTAATTAAAGAACCTTCAACGTATTATAACGAATGAATTCAAAAAAAGACGGTGTGCGCGCTTTTCGCTTCACACGCGCTAACTGCCAAACAGTAAGAGAAACGAGTTTCTCATGCGCTTAACTTACTGGAATTGATTAAAACACCAATTTTTCTTGAAACTATTAGTAGTGGTTATAAAAGTTGGTGTTTTGCATACGATCTTGCAACGAAGCGCCACAGTGCTGCGTGGATTGATGAAAACTTTCCGCAACCAAAAAAATTAAACTTTTAAAAATCAAAATTTAAGAAAATATTATCCATTTTTTATTCTAAAGGTATCATCTACAAAGAATTTGTTACTCAAGGTATTACTGTGAATGCTGCATTTTACCAACAAGTGTTCGATCGCTCGCGTAAAAGAATTGCCTATATTAGACCCGAGTTATGGAAAAACCGCTCTTTTTTTCTCTGGTAGAATAATGCACCAGCATATACTGCGGCAACTAATACTCAATTTTTGGCAAAGAAAAAATGGTTCTTGTATTCAGTCACCTATCATACTAGCGTCATTTGTGCTCCCTTGACTACTTCCTGTTTCAAAAATTAAAAATCGACTTGAAAGCGAACCGTTTTGCGGCAATAGACGAGATACCAAAAGTTGTGAAAATAAAATTAAAAAGTAGTCCAAAATAGGAGTGAATAAATGGTATCATGGGACAGGGAGATCGTGCCAATTGTGTATTACTTTTAATGGAGACTATTTTGAATAGAAAATTTGTTAAAACAATTTTATACATTTATTACGTCTTTTGTACCCCCAATGTTAAAACTTTTGGGACACACTATATATATATACACTAATGTGTAGAGTCGCATAATCTTTGAATAAGCGCATTTGTGGATGTAAAAGTAACAGTCTGTCTGCCCCGCAGGCACCCATAGCGAAACCTCAATTAATTATTCAAATCATGGCCTCCATGCTCTATTATATCGTGTATCACATTAACTACATCTCTGTCTTACTTGTCATTCTTCATCTTTTGTTCAGCATTCGCTAGTAGTCTGAAACTTTAAGAAATATTATATATAATGTACATGAGCCTGGTAGATAAGTAGCATACCATTAGAGAATAGCAAATGCGCAAGCGAAGATAATTCTGTTTAAGAATATATATGGGCAATATTTTTCTTTAGCACTTTACCATCATCAAAAAATAGAAGATTTTTTGTTTGAAATCACCTTATTTCTAATGATTATATTAAAAACAAATCTCATGTTTAAAATACAATCGAATTGTTGAAAAAATCAGCATCTTTTATGTGTACTCCACCTATTACGATGTAAGTAGCGAAAAGTGGATCAACTTCAAATAATTCACCATAATAATTTTAATACTGATATACGTCAGATTTTGCATGGTGGATGAAGACTGCTCGTTAGCCTGAGCTTCATTTTCGAAATTTGATTTTATTACCATATACGCGTAAGGCTTTATTAAAGGACTGGTTTATTAAAGTTTATTAAACTTTATTAAAGTCTAGTTGATTAAAAAAAAGAGAAATAAGAACAAATAGTACTTTTAATTAGCATACTATTTTTTAGGACATCATCAATAATATCTCTACAATATGTAATTTACTTAAATTTAGTTCATTCCTAAGAATTGTGGAAAAATGACAGACACAGCAAAAGTGTTCAATACGAGTAAAAGTATTATTGTTATTTATATGTTATTGAAAGGTAAATTTTTAGATTTTTGGTATGACTCTTACGATGATTTGATGAAAAATCTTATTAATTCATAATTTACTGTCATTTTAAGGGCATAAATACAATTAGAAGACCAAAAAACTCGATTTTTATGTATTCATCTAAAAAGTTAGTAAATTTTCCGTAAAATACACTCCAAAAAGTTTCAGATTAAAAAATAAGCCTTTATATATTTCTTCTTTATTTTTCGAGAACACCTTTTTGAGTGCATAGCAGGTAAATGATAGCGGCCGACCCTAGTTAAAGTTTTATCTATTTTGCCGTATTTTGAAATACCCCAGGCCTTATTTGTATACTTGAGGGTATGATAGTACTATGTGTATGTATGTATGTGTATGTATACACGATGTCCCATTTTAATCTATCGATATAATTTTAAAACATTAATATACTAATACATAAAAAATTGTTCATATAAAAAATATTAAGGTCAAAGAGGACATCATTTGATGTAATTAGTTTTGAACTTGAACTTCATTTTTAAAGTCAATTGAAGGTCAAATTATTTTTTTAAATGGAAACCCCTACTTTTGACATTGCAGTCAGGAAGAGTGGAAAATTTTACATCTAAAATAATATTTCAATGATAGTTATAAACTAGTTAAATAATGGTAGTTAAAGACTCTTAAAATTCTAAAAACAGTACTTTTAGGGAATCTTCCTTCTTTTTCGATTTGTCAAAGATATAGGGATCCTTGTGAACAATAGATAAAATAGTCAGAACGCGGGCATCGTTGTCGCCATATCCTCAATACTATCGTTGGCGAAAATGATCATTATGAGTTTTTTCAGTTAAGCTTCTTATCAATTCCAAAATTGTTGAGCATAAAGTGTTGCTGCAGTTGTATAGTTATTTGACTATCACTCTGGTGATAGTCAGTTATGATCAAAATTTATACGAAAACTCACAAATACTTTGATTTATTTTCTTTCATAATTATTCGAAAAACCAAACCGATTTTCAATCAATTGTCAATAACTTAAAAATGTCAAAAAAATTTTTAGATATTACTTATTTAAACAAAATTATACAAATTTTTTATTCTAATTTAACTTTTGTCTAAAGATAAGTGTACTTTATGATTGAAATTACATGCATGATTTTGAAACATATAAAAATTTATGTCTTGAAACTAACATTAAAAACTTGTAGCGTTTTATCTGGACATAGTTGTAACAATTGCGGAATTTATGAGAGCTAAGAGGATTCATACGAATGAAGCGCCCCATCATGAGAGGAAAAGGCACTCGTGCTTATCAAGCAAATCATCGTAAAAGCTAAGGGGACTCACTGTAATTAAGTAGCCCAACGGAAACAGAACATACTACGTCCACGTCATTGTTACTGGATAACGCTAAAAGTAAGGACAACCTTTGAAAGGTCAATATTATTAAGGTTGCTCATATATTGGGGTTGAATATTGCTTATTAAAGTAAACTTAATACAATTATTCTATCTGAAAATGCTAGCGAATAGCAAGCAAAGTATTAAGAAGTCTCATTTCGGAGTAAATAGTTGAGATTTCAGCTCATGATGTTTCTGGAGTGTTTTTTGAAGCTCTGGCTATAGTCTAAAGAATAACAAATGCCATTGAAATCATAATTGGTTGGTAGATTAAAGGACTCCGAAAGAATTAAGAGGCAATATGTTCGGGCTGATCAAACCAGCAAAGAAGCCCGTAACGCTCACAAAGAGCTACAAAATATCAACAGCAGCATATAGAAGAGATTAAAGGCCTACTATATACCTCTGGAATCTTTTATTCAATCATAAGTACCAGTACCATTTTTCGATTTTCAAAACTTATATATACAGTTTGTTGAAGACAACATTTTCAAAATTCGCAACCACGAAAGCTACTTGTCCAATTGACCTGAAATTTTTACGATTTTTATGCTGCAAAATTGAATTATTAATGCAAAAATGGCTGAAACATAGTGAAAATTATTGTTTTTTTTTTAAACACTTCTACCGAGCTCACAGTTAAGATTCACCGATAAATTACACGTATATTCAAGGCAGATTATTTTTACGGGCTGTTATAGATGAATAAGATGATATCCACAGTAGTTGCCGTTTTTTTTGTAGATTAACTTCACACCAGCGCACAGCCGTTAATCTATTTTTAAAAAATAAAATCAAAATTTTTTTCCATTCCTCGTTTGTTCTTTAACAAATGTAATGCTGTAATAAATGTATATGATTGATTATGATTGCATTAAACCTTCATTGTAAAAAACTGTTTTTTAAAGTGTAAATTTTATCCGTGTAATTATATTTATCCCCTCCGTAATCTATTTAACAACCTAATATTTTAAATAATTAATAGAATGAAACTGATGTTTACTGCTGTCTAAACTTATTTTATTTTTGCGACGTTTCGGTACGATTTACGGTACCCTTTTCAAGCATGACGTAAATATAATAAACAATTAAATATTGAAGTTGACCAGATGTTTAAATTTTTTGAAAAGCTGTCAATAATATCACAAAAAGATATTAATTATTTCTTCAACATCTGGTCAACTTCAATGTTTAATTGTTTATTATTAATCAAAATAAAATTAAAAGGACACTGACTAAAACTACAGTAGAAGTTCAAATATTGCAGATACGTTCTAGTACTCTTCACAACAAGGAAAAATAATATAACACACTAATTCAATCTATTTAATATTGTAATCACTCTCCAAATTGGTCTTATATACGGCGGATACTGCATATATTCATATATACTTCATGCTTAAAAAAGGTACCGTAAATCAGACCGAAACGACGCAAAAATAAAAAAGTGCGACAGTAGTGACCACGACTTTCATTCTATTAATTATTTTAAGAACTAAAAAGCTGTCAATAGTATCACAAAAATATATTAATTAAACGAGTACTTTAATATGAGAGTTATCATAACAAGTCATATGAATCTGGTATAGCTATGAAAGACTTTATTTTATTCTCGCTATTTTGAACAAATATATTATATTCTTAAACAATAGTAACGAATCAATTTAATTCTTTGTATTTTTTCAGATTTGTAGTCCATTGGAATAGTTTTACCAACCTTGGAAATTATTACCAAGAACCAGGAAGAGCTGGACATGATTCTAAAATGTCTTTTTGTAGAATATATGTTAATTTAGACGAGCAGTATATAAGCAGTATATATAGCATTATATAATGCCGCTAAAAAACAAAATTTATTTAAAGATAGGAGCCAAAGCCTTTTCAAATTAGAGTAAGTATAAATTAAAATTATACTTTTTATCAGTTTTACAGTCTTTATAAAATAATAATAATACTAATTATCAGTGTAAGTTGAAATCTTCTAGTTTCTCTATTAAATATCGCCAGCAATGTATACATTTCTATAATTTGCAATATATGTAAATTTTTTTTATTGAAATTAACCTTCAAAAACGCACAAGTGACATTCCACCAAAGTAATATCGATCGACATAGTCTTTTATCTCAGTGAATATGTTGAGTCTATAAACAAAATGATTTCTGTTATCAAAATTGGAATTATGTATTTTAATAGCAAGCTAAGTAGCTAAGCTCCCATAATGTAAAGTGCATTTTTTCATAGAAAACTCCAATTCATTGCAGGTACATCCGAACAAAAAGGGCTTACGCTAACCCGAGTAAGCTAACAATAAAAAATCTTAGCTGCCTCATTCTAATAGTGATAGGAGCTGTCCATGAACTGCGAGATGTTATTATATCAATGTTATGTACTTTATTAAGCGATTGAAATCTTAGCCGCTCTATTCTTTATTTGGCTAACATTAACCAAATGGAAAATATGTATATGTATATCTCTCATATAGTCGGTAGTTTTTCAGTTTTAACATTTGTGTAAATACCAATTATATAGAATATTATACAGTTTCAGAAACTCATGAGTATAAAATTATATAAAAATATAATTAAATAATCTTCTTATACGAGGTAAAAAAAACAGTTTTAATTGCATATACACACCAAAATATGTGAAAAACATCTGACGTAAAGGAACATTTTTTTGCCAGATTTCATTTCAGTATACCAAACTTCTTACGCAAAGTGTACTCTGGCTTTTGGAAAACATTTTTTTTTGGCCTGTATGATTATAGTCAACGACCGGGACTTGTAACATCGGGCTAAACTAATTCAGTAAAAGAAAAAATTTTTTTATAAAAAAAGAATTGTAGTAGGTAAAATAAAGCATAATAAAATATTATGTATAACGGATATAGTTTTTAGGTTTAAACTAAAAATTCGAGCCAAATGCCCTCGCTCTACTTAGGCGAGAACAAAAACAAGTCGAGGATGTTTTCCCAAATGAGGCGTTGTAATACGTCAGAGGCGTATGTTTTTTTCAGCCAAGGCCTTCATGTAACGCGATGTAAAATAACGATGCGTAACTTAATCATTTTATTTAACATTTAATTATTAACAAATTAATTTTTAATATCTTTTAACAAAAATATGTCATTAATAATGAAATAAACTATTGTTATAAATATCATAACAAATCGCGCTATATAATTAAGTGAAACTACGTTGTTATTAAGAATAGAATATAAGAAAACAAAATTATGGTAAAATGTGAGAACTGAGAAAGGGAATTTTGGGAACAGTAGAAAATTCGGGTACATAAAGCACCGAATTTTCAGCACTAAACACACAGTCGCAGACAGTCGCAGTCAGTCGCAGTCTCAGCCCAGTAACCAGTACCAGTCAGTGTCAGAACATCATCGGCCATCTCTCTCTCTCTCTCTCTCTCTCTCTCTCTCTCTCTCTCTCCAAGCAAGTACAATAAAAATTATTTACAAACTAATTTATTCTAATTGTTTTTCTTCTCTCCTCTGTCTCACATCTTCCGTCATCCGGGGTGGTGACTGGTCTTCCTACATGGTAGGACTGTACGTGCCCCTTTTTCTTTTTTTTGCATACATATACATTCTCTCTCTCTAATAGGGAACTAGGTTGGTATGCCGAGGCAGATACCTCTTTCCTTCAAAACGAAGGGCATTCGTATCTAAAAACAGAGCCTTCGACTTCAGTCTATATAAATTAACGTAGCCAACTCTGAAACAAATCTTCATTTTATTCATTCATCAAATAAATCTTCATTTCCCTTCAATTGCTTAATAATCCCGAGCTAGTGGAGGAAACTCCAGGCTCGAAACTAGCCGAGGTACATTCGAAGGCACACAGGCGTATATATAAGAAGATATACGTGTGCACTTCGCATTAAGTTAATGTGCTAAAAAAGATAAAAATGCCCAGACGTCACAGACTAATAAGACAAATTTGAATTTCTTATAATTTGTTCTGTTAGCGTATTGCAACAGTATTATTGTTATATAATCCTAAGATCCAATAGCTAGAGTAGAGGTTTTAGTTTTAGTTTTAGTTTTAGTTTTATTAAAGTTCAAGTTTTTATTATACATAGTTTGGTTATACTATTTGTTTTTGTATCTTAACGGTCGTGTTAAAAAGCATTAAAGTTCTTTTTATAAATCGTTATTATTTGTTGAATTAGATCAATCAACAGAAGGTATAATTAAGAGGAGAAATTACATTGATTCAAGCTTCGATCTAAGTGAGTTAAACTCAAGTTGAAGTATAGCACCTATATGAAAGAAAATATCTTTATTTATTTTATTAAGAAAGTTAAAGAAATACGCATTGAAACCAACTGTTTTTAATGGTTTGAAACACCATTACTGATTTAGATGATAGATAAAACATTAAGATATTGATTAGGGGTGTACGTTTGAAATGGCCTTTTTTTGAAAACGAAACACTTAGTTTTCAGGGGAATATTACAATTCTTTTATACAAAGTGTTGACCATGTGATTTCATAAATTTTGTCCATTTATCAACCAAATTATGGATACAATCGCCAAAGAAGATTTTTTTTCGAGGTAAACCGTTCGACGAGAGATTTGTGGACTTCTTCAAAATTGGCTAAGCACTGCTCTGCAATTGAGTGACGACGTCTGAACAGTAGGGTGACTGCGATATTACTTCCATTTAAGGGCTTTCAATGTACTCTTCATCGATTTAGCGGTATGAGACGGCGCGTTGTCATGTTGTAAGCTAATTGTGTCATATCTTCTGGCTTACTTCAGCCATTTTTTGATAATTTGTTCTCAGTAGCGGTTCTTATTCACCGTTTCAGAATTTCATAACTCGTAGTAAGCCAAAGTAGTGCTATAAAAAAACATTGGTCCCATCAAACACAGAGCATCGTCTTACAGATCAAGCGATTTGTCCTTGCAGTTGATGAACCTGCTGCACCAGGTGAAAGTCATGATTTTCCTCACTTTAGGTTCTCAAAATAAATTCACTTTTCATTTTTTGTAACAATTCGATGCGTAAAATGTTTTCGAAAAGGTGGGCGATATTTTATTAAAGATCTAATATAAGTTACTAACACGAGCAGATTCGGATGTCGGTAAAGACTCGAACTCGCGAAGGGAGTAGTGCACCCTGATCATTGTGAAGATCTACAAACTGCGCTACTGTTCTTCTTCATACATAACTGTCCGAAATCTAACAGAAGAATTTGACACTTTTGATCCTGTTGATCAACAAAAAAAGATCCTCAACAAAGTTTATAAACTCCTCAAATAGTCTAACGTTGCGACGGCCAAAAACATGGCCGCGCAAATTTACTTCGAACAAAGGATTTATTATACGCGTTAAAATTTAAGATAGTATTACATCTAATTTGGTGGATGTATTTTACAATACATACACGGAATTAGATGTATAAACTTCACAAGAAAGAATATCGAATATCATTAGAAATAATATATTAAATATATTATTTCTATAATTATTAAATTAAGACTCGCGTATACACCGAATAAACACCGAAAACCGGGCAAAGGTCGCGACGACTACTGGAGAAGGTAGTCGTCGCAACTGCCGAAACTCGAACAAGTAGAGAGAGAACGCGATATCTAGTCTCTCTCTCTACCACTAAGTTAAGTACAGCGTATGCCGTAGAGGAGATACACTGCGCGCGGCAAGAGAGCGCGCGTTCAATGTATTAGACGGGCGGCCGCTATCCCCTCTAATACATGTCTACATGTCGCACGCCCACTACTACACGCTCTTACTGAGCAGCCTGAGCCGCAACGAATGTAGCGAATGCGCGAATACCAGCATATACAACGGGTGTCCGAAAACGAATGCACCCGCTGTATTTAATTAAATTAACTAAAACAAATGATTTAATGTACGCATAATGTATAAATATATGTATATAAATATTTAAACTTGTGTATATGTGTATTATTACTGTGCGCAGCATACCGGCTGCAAATAATAACGAAATATAAAATAATAATTGTTATAATTATTATTGAGTATTATAATTATTATTGATTATTATTGTTATTATTATAATTATTATTATTAATATAATTATTATAATTCGGCGCCTCGTCCGAAATTAAACGAGCGGCGACGGAATTATCCGATTATTTTACTATAAAAGGGCCCGCAAAAGGCAAAATCGGCAGTTCGTCCGGTGAACCAACTGCCCCGAAGTTGTTTCACACGAACTCCTCCCGGAGCTAAAACCTTTTCCAGAGCTCAAATTAATCCTGACTTGTAAAAAATCCTCTCCGAAATTATTAACTTGATCTCTGTTGCGAGGCGCTCCTCAAAAGACAGACGGTTAATAATTTACCTTTCCTAAGTAAACGTGATCCTGGTTGCGAGGCGCTCCTCAAAAGACCAGCGGAGTTAAGTTTTTCCTTATTTTTTATTCCATTTCAAATCAACCTGTCTCGGTTCATTAAATCCCCGCGTGGAAAATAACACCGGGTATTCGTGCGGTAACTAGCGCCGAATATTAGAGGCATTGCGGAAAATAGCGCAAAATTTATACAAATAAATATATAGATCTAGCTATAGTTTACCATTATTAATTATTTTTTATGTTTATATTGTTTTGTTGCAGAATCCTGTAGATAGAGGAACTGGATAATTTTTCATAAATAAATTTATATTTTTTATTATAAAAAATTATACACTGTGTTCGTGTAATATTATTTTCCTGAAACCGCCATCCGATCCTGAAAAACTTCCTCCCCTCTCAAAACTACCCTGGGAAGATACCGCGTAGGCTATCCCGAGGGGGAAAGGAACGTTACAACGTTGCCCTTTTCCCTTTGGGATAGCTTACGCGGTAGCGCCAGGATTTTTGAAAGGAAAGGGAATTCTAGACAGGATCGGGAAAAAATTACGTTTACTCAATTGTGTTCAGAAATAAACATTTATAACAAAATATATTCTACTAAAATAACAATACAATGAATAAAAATTATATAAGAAAATATTATGAGTTTTAATAATATTATGACTCTACTATTTACGATTTTCGGACAGGTAGGATTTACTAGAGCTCTGGAGGCAGGATAGCTCTAGGGAGCTTCTTTCGTACGTATCACCGAGAGAACTGCTTTTGGGACGGAAAACTCGCCCTTTTATACACGAAAAATTAGTCGATCGGGTGTTTACGCCACCGTTCGACTAATTTCGTACCGAGCCGCCGAAACATAATAATAATAATTTTACAATATAATAATAATAAATAATTAAAATTATATTATTTATACAGATAATTTGCTAATTTGCCCTTGAGAGAGCTTGTACTGTTATATTCTTCTCAACGTAGTTTAGTTCTCTCGGGTTATTGTTTATTCTAACAATAATAAGAATAATTATTATTATAACAAATTATAATAATAATAATAATTGTTAAAATAATAATTAAAGTGACATTTGCGTCCTTGGCGATGCTTTTATTGAATATAAATTATATTATATTAGTTCTGGCTATGTTTTCCTTAATTTAATTATCTCGTGTTATAATAATATCTAGGTCTAATAATACCTTTGGTGATGATATTATTACAATAAATTAATCCATTTAATATTAATTAAAGACAATAATTATTATTATTAAATAATAATAATAATTATTATATCCATAATCATCCTAGTAATAAACAATAATAATTCTTTTAATACTAGGCAATAATTAATTCATTATTCGTCAATTATGAACATTCAAATATAAAGCTTAAAATAATTAAATTTAATAATTACGCATTATAATTATTTTACAAAAAATATAATTAATTATATTTTGTGTCCTTTAGGACGTTCTATATATTCGATTATTTTCGTATTCTAATAATAGATTTAAAAATAAAGTATTTTTAAATGCGGCGACAAGTGTATTTGCTGTCTCCCGAGTTCGTAGGCGCGGGGACGCGGGACATCTTTTCGACGCTGTCTGCCGCGCGGCTGCGGCTCTCTCTCGCGAAGCGCGCGAGTTCCCCTCCGCTCTCTCCTGTTCTCCGTTCGCGAGGCAGGTATATTTCATACGCGCAATAGTCTTGTTTGGACCGCTAATCGGGAGCATTGTCCGATTATTTCAATTTCGGTAACTTTATTAAATTCGAAATTAAAATTTTGCGCGTATTAGGCTGTATGGAGAATACAGCCTGATCATCGCAAGACTATCAAAAGACATATCTTTTTTCCAGAGCGCAAAAAACTAATGAAAATATTGCAAGTTTCCTCACAACTTCTTTAAAAATGGTTAATACAATGTGAACTTGAATCTTAGGAAGAGAGGTTTATTAAACATCATTATCATTGGAATCCTTAATGCACACGTACAAAATAGACTGCTGCGAGAAAACAATTTAGCGATAGAAAAATATATAGATATATATATATATATAATACAGCACATCTCAAGCTCAAATAAAAATATTACGTAATGATGAAATTAATATTAAAAAATATAATTCTTAGATGTTTAAATGATTCACTTTAGGTTTTCGAAGCAAAATTTATACCATAGAATGTGTCAAATAGTTTAAAAAAATATTTCAATATGGCAATTTTAAATCAAGATAAACCATGAGTTCCATACAAAGCTTGTAAATCAAGTGTTGGCACTAGAACACGTTAGAATAATGTCACAGGCACCGATGCACACACATCTTTGAATGTACCAATGTTACGGTGGGAACCGTTCACGATCATTGCTTATTTTGGTTTAACTGAAACTACTAAGTGTATCCACATGTATCAAGTGTCACGACACTTTTGATGATGGGACGTGACGATATTGCTACTAATCCTCGTAGTTGGAAAGAAAATGTTAATACTACTATAGGTGTTCAAAAAAGAAATCTCTAAAAATCTGTAGTTAATGACGATACTTGTGATTGTGACGATTCTAATTCTTGTCTGATTCGTTTCGCTTCAGTTGCACTAAATGCCTTAGTTTGAAATAGGCTTGTCCGAAGACAAATCTGAACTACTGGTTTCACGGCTAAAAGACAAGATTTTTCTTGCTCTCAAAATAATCTTTTCTTGGTTCAGAGATCGAAAAAAATCATTAATTTCGTTCTTTTCCCAAAGCAAGACTGTATTTATTTTGAAAATGCTCATTCTTCAATGCAATCATATGAGCTGACATAGGGTCCTCCGAAATGATGGTTTTTATCGACTTCCCTAAAAGAAACTTTAAAGGAGTTTTGGTCCAATAATTATGCTCCTTACCTATTGCTCATTGTACTAAATAGTGCAGCACACTTTACTACGAGCTGCTAAAACCGAATGAAACAGTTACTGCCAAGGCATATAAACGGTAACTAAATGATTTGCAACAGAAATTGATTGAACAAAGATCAGCTATCACAAACAATAGGCGTAGTCATTTTCTTGCATGACAACATTTAGCCACATGTTACGTATTACGACGAGAAAACGTTCCACTTACCTCGAGGCGATGCTGTATGCGTCCGCGGGTATTCTGTATCAACCTGAAAACGGACTAGGGAGATTGACGGGAGAAATCAATCGACAGTAAGTTCGGTATTAAACAACGAGCTTCACGCTCTTTTATTCACTCACACATACACTCTCACACTCGTTGCACTGAGATTTCACGCGTACACACTCAAATCGCATAGCACACTCTCGCCTCACTCATACTAGCGGGTTCCGCGACACTTCCACATACGTTTTATTCCGACGCGGAGACGAACAACATACTTTCAATTATTACACGGGGGACGGGGACACACGATAGGAACGCAAAACTGACGGACGGTCGACGGGAACATGATCGCGGTGCGGGCACGCCGACGGCGGACACGACGACCGTAGTCTCGCACTTCATTGAAGGTAACGGACAGTTGCTTGCCTTCGCCGTTCTCTGTTGGGCGACCTCGGACTTCCTCACGAGCTGGCTGGTAGGGACGCGGCAGTCGTCGCTCTCGCTCTCTCTCTTTCTCTCTCTCTCTCTCTGTCTCTCTCTCACTCACTCTCTCGCTCGTCCGACACCAGTCGGGCAGACGGCCGTGGCTGCGGCGCTGTTGGGCTCGCTCTCTCTCTCTCTCTCTCTCTCTCTCGCTGCTCGACTCCCGTCGGGCAGGCCGTTGAAGGTGCTGCTGCTGTGACCGTCGGCTGGGTGGTGATGGCGGCAGAGAGCGGGATGCGCTCTGGCGTCCGACCGCGCACGATTCCAGTCGTTCAGTCCACGACAGGCGCTATTGCGATGATGGCTGTCGGCTGGATGATGGTGACCGGGGAGCCGATCGCTCTCTCGATGCGGGCAATGGCTTCGACAGGAGCCATCGGAGCTGGGAGCTGAACGCTCTCTGAATCCTCTTCGTCAGAGATGAGTATGCTGATAATGAGCCATTTGGCTTACCGAATTACCTTGGCTGGCGTGCGTAGGTGTACGAGCCACTCTCAATACGGGGCTAAAGCGTTCTCGTCTGGACGTAGCGTAAAAGCGTCTGCACTGCACCGTGGCTTGGCGGAGAAGAAGGCCTCCGCCTCTCTCTCGGCGAAGCGTCGCGTCGCGCGCGCCCTTTAGGCTCACGAATGCATTATTCGCGTTTACGCGCGCACGCGGTTTTAACGTGCGGAAACCGCCGACCAAGACGGTTACAAGTTACGACAGCCGTCGAAAATATCCTGTTAGAGCTTGAATGGGAAGTGTTGCCGCACCCAGCTTACTCACCAAACATAACGCCTTTTGATTACCACCTACTCAGATCGGTGCAGCACGACCTCGTTGATACGCACTTCCGACATGTTCAAGAAGTGCAAGAATTTGTGGATGATTGGATCGCCTCGAAACTTTTCAACAGTATGAACGAAGACAAAGACGTTCAATTTTTAATTCATTATTTTTTTTGTATTATGATAAGTATATATGGAATTGAAAAAATTAATAGTTAACGAAAATAGTTACAAGTATGGAGATTGGTATTTAGTATGGATGGATATTTAAGACTCAGAAGTATTTCATATCGACTCACTATAATTTTTTTATCTATTAATATAAAAAATATGTACGTTCTGTGCAGTTTGAATATAGACGGCTATATTCCATAAGCAAACTCTTTTATTATCTTAAGTATATTGTTCTTGTGTAATTTTTGATGTAACCAATAATATCATGGTTGCTAACTTTTATAAAAAAATATATTTTTAACACTTTTACTTAGTCAAATAAGTGTCCACGCATTTCTTTCTTTAGAGACTTTTGGAAACAACTAATTAAATTTTGAATGCTTAACCGTCAGGCAAAAAGATAAAAGTTTGTACTTGCATATATTGTAAATATAAAATATTAGTAAAATTAGTACCAATGCACAAATAATATATTCTAATTAATTTTTTTTTAAATTAATTATATGTCATAGTTTTTAAAAGAAAAAAGAAATTTCGTGATTATAGGCGAAATAAGCTACTACTAGATTATATTTTAGAAAAAAGACTTTGTTAACCACACAATTAGCAAATAAATAAAACGAATTTTCTCCAACTGAACTTTAGTGTGTAGTTAATACATATAAAATTTTTTATCAAATTTTCATTTCATTGCTGGAAGTTGAAAGACTTTGACTAATCCAACTCTGTCTGCAAGTGAGAATTCGTCAAAATATTGAAACTAATAACATTCCATTTGATAGAGTTTTTTTTCGAAAGCATACTGTTTTACTTGTCAATGCAGAAAAGGTGAATCATTTGTAGGTCGCATTTATTTTTTTGTAGTACAAAAATAGTTTTCTCATAATGAGGTACCTGCTATAACAATCAGTGAAAGCAGTTATTGAATGCAGAAAAGTTAAGATGTTTGTCGTATGAAGGCGGTATAATATTTTTTACTGGATATTCATCGGATACAAATCTTAAACTTGTAAGTTCTGATTACACTTTTAAAAAGATCATTTGACTAAATTAAGACTTATTAAATATTCAGCAAGCAATTTTTATTTAAAGTAATTTCAGAAAATTTAGACGAATTAATAGCTTCTATTTTAAGAATTACTCAAAAACTTTATTCTGGGCCGATACTAGTCCCACGAGCAGGAGCAAGTAGTCTAACATAATAAAAAGCTTTTCCTTGGTATAATTGGATTTTATTATTCAATATAGGTGCCCTCCAGGGTGATATGATTATAGCGATCATACAATTTTACGATACCATTTTGAAAGTAGAATTTATCTTTAGACTCAGAAGTAAGCCTTAGTTTCCGTGATTACCTCTTTATCAGTGTGCAAACAAGAAAAAGTCAGTTGAATCCAGATCTAGAGAACATGATGAATGGGAAAGCAGTTCGTAGCCTAATTCATATAATTTGACCATCATTTTCATTAATTTGTGACACAGTGCATTGTCTTCATGAAACAAACTTTTTTTCTTTAGATGAGGCCATTTTTTCTTGATTTATTGTTTCCAACGCCCCAACAACGCTATGTAATAATTGACGGCATTTCTCTTCCCAACGTAGATTATGAATATTGCACCACGCACAATTCAAATAATGAAACTATAACCTTGCCAGCCTATTCTTGCGTCATTCCACGATTTAGATTCGGTTTATAATGTTCAGTTCACTCAGCAAAATATCGATTACACTTTGAAGGATAGTGACGAAGCCATGTTTCATCTAATTTAATGTTATATATCTTATACTAATAAATTGGTTTATTACGCTTGAATAACGCTAAACTCAAACGTTCAGTTGTGTCTCGGAAGGTAATAAAAGTAGGCGGAGACTAATCCATGAAATAAATATCTATGCGGAGAAATTTTCAGCGTATAGTATATTTCGATCATTTAAAATCTTGAATGATTGTAAAAGATGAAAAGGAAAAAGTTAAAACAGGAGCGCTGTCTGTATTTTTCGGCGATTCATTTGCAGGTGCGAAAGAGTTGAAGCTGCGCCTCTGAGATGTATGATCCAATTGCGAAACCGATTCCAACGCAAAATTCGAAACTAATAATGTTCAAATTTCCCGTATTTTAAGTAGGCGAAAATATTGCTTACTTTAATAAATGTTCAGAGTTATTTGTAAAATTGTTGAGAAAAATAAACATTTTCGAATTATATAAGAATGCAAGATACATCATGCATTTTTTCAACTCATAGAAAGGGTATTGCTAAGAGGCATTGCTGTAAAGGACTTTATACATACATATATATATATATATATATATATATATATATAATTTAAATAAATTCATCTGCATAATAAAGTTCTGCCAACATATTTCAATACAGCTACATGCATATGTTTCCTCCATCACGAAAACCTGTGCAATAAGCAGATTTTCAATTGATCAATTAATTTCGGTTTAAATAATCAGTTAATTTAATTTCTCTAAAGAGCTTGAAACTAATTTGCTCAGATTTTATAACATGCTATAGTTTGTTGTCCTTCTCACACGAATACATACCCTTCTACCTCAAAAGGAATCCAGCATGGTAGGACTGGTAGTTTTTCTGTTCAGTGAAACGACTTTATTTTTAAATTTCCTAGTTTTTAAGTTATCCTAGATATTAACATTATATTTCTAAATGTAAACTGTTTTAAAATTATATTTCATGTATTATAATAATAATAAAAAGTGAAGTTTAATTGATATAAAAAACCTACTTGGTCAGGTAGGTTTTTACATTTTAATTCACACTACCAATTCGGAAACAAAATTGGAACACTGAAAGGTGTCATTGACAGAGCAATCAAATTGTCACATAAGGATTTTAGAGAGAATTGCAGATTGTAAGGGAAAGTTCCATTAATAATGGATAGTCAAATAAATTTATTGATAAATTAATTGCAGAGAGATTGTTTGGCATTTATAATACTGAAAATAGACATACTGCACGAGTTTAGGTTAACAAAGGCAAAATTACTGTCTTACTATATGTTAGAGGGTTATCTGAAAGAATTAAAAGAAATTTTCGGAAATATAAAATTCAAATTTTTTTTAAAAATAGCAATAATTTAAGTAAGTTGTTTAATAATTGCAAAGATAAGGATGATCTATGTTTAAAATCTGCAGTTGTTTACAAAATTTATTGTACGGTTTGTAATAAATACTACATTGGACAAACAGTAGATATTTAAAAAAGAGAATTTATGAACATAAATATAGTTTACGTAATTTACATATTACTTCCGGGTTAAAAGAGCATTGTTTAAAATTTTTACATTCTTTTGATTTTGTGAATGTGGATATTTTAGAGCATGGTATTAATAATAAGTATAAAAGGGAGAGTCTTGAAAGTATTCACATTTCCAAGAATCAAAATAATGTGAATTTAATGTGAGAGTCTAGTAAATTAGATAACATTTATCATTCCTTATTAAATTGATTGGTTTTGAACATTTTGTATAGAGGGGGATTTTATATTTAATTTACCACATTTGGTATTGGGGATAAGGTATATATAGATTAGAATATAAGGTTTAGTTTAGTCTCTGCTGAGGAGCCGTAGCGAGTTTGAAACGTTGGACTACGTCTTGAATTAGGTAAGTGTGGTGGGGACAGTCAGATTGCACTTTACTAAAATAATTTTTTTTTCAGTTAATATTTTTATTTTCGGATTAGTCTACGAGGGTGATTTTATATAAGGACGGTCTGACTGTAATTATAATTTTTAATTTTTATTTTTAATTTTTATATTTTTATTGTTTTTGTAGATTGATGTATTAATAATAATATAAATATATATTGATATTATTACGTATTATTTTCGATTGATTTAATTGAACTGTAAGACCAATGAAAATATTTATTAATTTGTATATAAGCAGTCAACAAAAGCACAATTAAAGTATTTTAAAGAATTTTTACACAAATTATTTTAATACCGAAGAAATGGACAAATTAGTAAATTTAGTATACATTCCCTTTCCAATTTTACATTCCTGGGGATAAATTACAGACAACCGATATCATGAGGTATATAGTAGAATTATCGGAGAACATATCAATTAATAAAAGGCAATTCAGATACTCACAAACCCACAGAATAGAAATAGAAAGACAGGTAAAAATGCTCGATAAAGACATTATACAGCCTTTAATTACGTAATGGAATTCTCCATGTTTTCTAGTCCCCAAAAAAGCAGATAGCTCTGGAAAATTAATTGGAAATTAATAATCGATTATAGGGCACTCAATGAAAAGGTAGTAAATATTTCATACCCGTTATCTAATATTGCGGACATTGTAGATCAATTAGGAAAAGCAAAATATTTCTCTACCTTAGAATCAGTTTTGCGATTCCATCAAGTTCCATTAGATTCTTCTTCAAAATAGCTGACTGCATTTTCAACACCTTTTGGTCCCTGGGAGTTTATTCATATGCCAAAGGGCCTTTACACAAGCCTTGCAATTAATCAGAAAATGATGAATAAAATCTGTTCAAGTCTATGAAATTCAGAAATGCTTATATTTATGGACGACTAAATATTTCATACCCGTTATCTAATATTGCGGACATTGTAGATCAATTAGGAAAAGCAAAATATTTCTCTACCTTAGAATCAGTTTTGGGATTCCATCAAGTTCCATTAGATTCTTCTTCAAAACAGCTGACTGCATTTTCAACACCTTTTGGTCCCTGGGAATTTAATCATATGCCAAAGGGCCTTTACACAAGCCTTGCAATTAATCAGAAAATGATGAATAAAATCTGTTCAAGTCTATGAAATTCAGAAATGCTTATATTTATGGACGACACAATAATTTTTTCTGAAAATTTAAATAAACATTTGTAGATATTAGAAATTTTTTTTACATATTAAAAAAAAGTAAACTTACCTTGAAACCTGATAAATTCTTATAATTTATTTAGACTATAGATGATCTGTAAACGAAGTAGAACCCGATCTCAAAAAGGTATAAGCAGTACAGCATTTCCCCAGTCCTAAAAATAAGGGCTAGTAGGTTACTATAGGAGATTTATAAAAGATCTGGCTCAAAAAGCTAAACCCTTATATAACATACTTAAAAAAGATCAGAATTTTTAATGATGCCGAAATAAGTAAGAGGCTTTCGAAATTTTAAAAAATATCTTGACGCATCCACCAATTTTACAATATCCAGATTTGGAGAAAGGGTTCATCGTCACTATAGATGCTTCTGATTATGTAATGGGTTTAATTTTAAGTCAAGGTGCGATTGGAAATTTATTGCATATGCATCCTGCTTACTTGGAAAACCTGAGAAGAATTATTCCACAACAGAAAAGGAATTATTGGTCATAATTGTTGGAGTGGAACAGTTTAGACCATATATTTATGATAGAAAATTTACTCTAGTCACTGACCATCGTCCACTTATATGGTTGAATAACCAACAAAACCATCTTCTGAATTGATTCGTTAGCAGATGCGTCTCAAGGAATACAACTTTCAAATAATATACAAAGCCGGTCGTATAAAGCCAATGCTGATACTTTGTCTAAAAATCCTATTCATTCTAAAAAAGTCTCGTATGAATCTTCAATGTGTTTGCAAAAGATGGATGTTTGCGCAAACTCCCCACCGGTTTCTATTAGGGCGCACATTTCGAGGGACGTGTTTAGCTTGGAAGTACTCGGACGTGTTTGCATTGCCGATTCAGTCGCGTTCAATAAGGCTAATCCTCTCGCTACTTCGTTATCGAAGCTTAGGCCTATGGGTGTAATCGCTTCCCCAGGTCTGCGCAACTCTTCGGTCGCTATCAACCTATGTAGTCCTCTGCCTCTGTCTATGCCTCTCTGCATGTTTAGCCTTGTTACTTGTGGCACCTGTCGAAGAAGCAGGAGTGATGTTAGGAGGTGATATCTTTCAATATCAGAAACGTGGGCCCTCATTTCTTTCCCGTTGTTTATGTCTCTTAGTTCAAACACGACGGGAGAAACTTTTCTGATGATACGACATGGGGCCATGTATTTCGGCGCTAGTTTTACCGAAAATGTGTCGGGACCCGATGATAAAACATGGTTGAATCGACAAATCATGTCGTTAACTTGGAAAGTTTCATGTCGTCGGCCTTGATTGTAATATTTAGCTTGTTTACTGCTGGCCGTATATAGGTTTGTTCTAAACAGCTGATGGATTGCTGATAGTCTTTTTACTCGGTCAAGCCAGTCTGCAGATATTAAAGACTGTATTTGTTGAGTCTACCCATGAGTATGTCTATACGTCGGCATTTCTCTGGGGTTTCGCCCAAAATTAACGAATGCCGGCGATGCTTGGGAACTTGCGTGTACCGAGGTGTTTACGGCAAACGCGAATTCGGACAGATGTAGGTTCCAGTCCTTGTGGTCGTGTTTGATGAAGATGGAAATTATCGTTTTTATGGTTCGATTTACCCGTTCGACAGGATTCGCCTGTGCATGGTATGGTGCTACGAACTAGTGAATAATGCCTAGTTCAGCCAATTGGTTTTTAAGCAAATGGTTAGCAAACTCTGTGCCGCTATCTGTGATTAAAAATTATGGACATCCCCATTTGAAAATTGCCAGTTCTTCAAGCGACTTGGCAATCGTCTGACCAGTGGTTTTTCTTAACGATCTGATTTCGATGTACTTAGTAAATAAGTCTTCGAAAATCAACAGGTATCGATGTTGGCCTTTACTGGCCGGAAAGGGTCCCATGATATCTGCTGCCACAAAAGTCCAAGGGTCTTTAACATTTCTTTGGGTCATTAGGCGGGCCGGTGCTCTTTGTGAAACCTTATATATTTGGCACTCTGGGCAGTGTTTTATGTACTTGTAAACATCCCTTCTGATTCCGGGCCAGTAGAACAGTTAGCTTGTTTTATGTACTGTTTTGTCTATACCGAAGTTCCCTGACGTAGGGGTGTTATGGCACTCGTATAACACCCTTTCTCTGTCTTTAACTGGTATTAGAAGTTTCCAATTGTCAGGGCTTTCGCCAATAGCATTTGAAAATGTATTTGGGTGGTGTTTATACATTCGATCGCCTCTGACTGTCGAGTCTGGGTGATTTTCTGGATGATTCTGGATTTCGCCCAAATATGAGGTCCACACCTCGTTGTATGGATATATAAAATTAGCTGGGGAGTTAGTCAGCCCATATGGTAGGCGAGTATATATATATTTAGTGTTCGTGGTCGTGAGTACCAGTCTTGATCCTCTTGGTATCGAGGCGTTGTTCGATCTCGATTATCATAATATCGAGGTGATGTTTGATTTCGATCGTCGTAATATCGAGGTAGTGTTTGGTTTCGAGATGGGCTCCGATAGATGTCGTTGGGGGAGGGGTTTCTTGATTGCCTCTGCGGTGAAAATTGTTTATTACTGATAGATGATGGTTAATGTACTCTGGACGGTGGTGTTGGTAACAGGCTTCGTCGCCGACTCATGTTTCGTTCGCTCCTCTGGGGCGAAGTGCCTTGTGAATATGATATTGTCGAGCTGTAGGTCCGACGTGAGTCTTTTCGTTTATCGCAGAAGTTTGTTTTTACGTTTGTCTGGTTTACTACTGGTGCAGATGGCTCTATTGTTGGCACTTGTCTTTTTGCATCAAGTGCTACTAGCCTAGAACGTCTGCTAGCTCTTTCAGACGGCGAGCACGCTGCTGTACTGACCATACATTTCACGACGGGTGGGAGTTCCTTGTATAGGTGTTTCAACTCTTTCTTTAGTTCAAGTTACTGACCAAGTAATTGCAGTTCATCTATCGATTTGAAGTCGCTGCGATTTATTTTGTCGATGTATTCGGGATTGAGGTTCCCATAAATCCTATCGAGCTGTGTCTCCGTAGGAAGTTCTGGTGACATTTTGTCGATCAGCACTCACATACCTCGAAGGTAGGAGACAATGGGTTCTTTCGACCCTTGCGTCCTGTCCCTTAACTCTTCTTCAAGTCGCAGCGCATAGTCTATTGTCAGAAATTGCCGGCGGAAAACTGTTTTGATATTTTCTAAATTTCTCCATTTTTTATGGATCAGCTTTGCCCATATCCTCGCTGCTCCGCAGATTATTCCTGGTATTAATTTTATCTGGGATATCTAGACTTTCGAATGTCTCTTCAAGTCTGTCAATGAACTCCTCTACGTTTCACGTGTAGCTTCGGAAAGTTTAACTTTCCACTATCTAAGCAGTTGGCCTGCTCTAATTTCTTTTTAATAAGTGTCATCTGTTGATCGGGTGTACGATCGATCATTCATGAAGGTTCTGTATCGGTATTGACTATCGTCAACCAATTGTGTTGCATTTATCCCTCCTGGATGCGGCGTAGCGATATAATGCTGAAAAACGCCGGATGCACGTATGGCCATGCGCCTGGCGGATATTGCCACGAGGCAGTAGGTGCTGAGGAAATATCATTGTTTCCCATTATATCTGTACTGTGCGCCGGTGGTGTGGCCATGGTGTAGCAGGGTATCTTGAAATTAGAACAGTGTTCGGAGGTGTAGCTCCTATATGTGCTATATTGACAGTACATCATCGTTCTGTCCTACAATCTTTCGTCGTTTGATTTTGTTGCTGCTCGTGTATTGCTGCTGTTTTTGGTTTGTCGCGATCCTGCTCGAGTCCTGTCAAACTGAGTGCTTCTGAGATCTCAGTGAGATCTGGGTGATCAATTTCGGGAATATTATCCTTATCAAAATCCCAGTCGGCATCATTTGGTCCAAAAAGGCGTCCTAGTTCAAAATGGATTAGCCTATCTCTTAGTATTGTCCAATTCTCGTCGAATTGTAGATGTCGTTGTTCTATTTCGCGGAGTAAAGCATCTTTTTGCATTGCTGCGAAAAAGCCATTTAGCCTGCTTTACTCGTCGTTGACCATTGCTTTTGATGTTTAAGGTCGATCCATTTTTTCTAGTTTATATTATTCATGTATTTATTGTTCGTTATAATTAAAATATTTAAGTCAGTTTATTTTAAATTTCCGAAGCGATTATAAATTATTATTAATTAATAAAAATAGCTGATTTTAATAAAGCAGATTCATTTACTTTATTTCTGCTGCCGTACTATTAAGTTGTAGTTGTGTTCCTCATACGTTCGATGTTTATATTTATCGTTTAAAAAAATTTTGAAATTCGGTTAAGCGTTGAGAAAAAAAATTTTTAAAATCTGATTTGAATTTCCAAAAAGGTTTGGTATTTACGTTTAATATTCAAAAGAAAACGTTCAATGTCAGATTTGGTAGTTATTCGAAATTTATGTTTTAATTTCTCGTGCGGAAACTTTCAATCGAAATTATCGTTTATGTTTTTGTTTAATGAAAAACAAAAATTTTTATTTAATATGAGTGTTATAAAATACAATAAAATTAAAATTTAGTACGTTTTCTGCTAGTCTTGTTGAAAATTTTTCTAATTATTTATTTATTTATTGTTTATTTCAAATTTTATTGTTTATCCACTTCCATATTATTTATTGTAGATATTATCCATAATATTTACACGCAGTTATCATAATATACACATTTTCAGATCGACCATTCGTTTGTGTAGTACGTCATTTCCTGTGCTATAAGAGAAAAATGAAAAAGTTTCTAAAAAAAGAATTATTATGATTGTTTCTTTAATTATTTTTATAATAAAAATTAAAAGAAATTTTTAATTTTCGAATGTCTCTTTCTAAAAAAAATTTATTTATTGTTCTTATAATTATTTTATTAGTTATCTTAATTTGATAATTGTTTATTTAGTTTAATTTTATCTTATCTTGATTCGCTGTTGCTCCTTTATGTTTATTTTATGTTACTTATTTTTACGTTGTTGGGCGCCTTTCATAACCTATTTTACCTTACCTAGTTACGTGTAATTCGATACGTAGTTGTATCTCGTCCGGCCGCTGTTCTCTTAACAGTTGTGGCTAAGCTACGGGGGAGGGAAAGTGAATTTGCTAAGTACAATAACCGTCCTACAATCTCCCTATAAAACGTGTTCGGGATGTTCTGATAGCTATCGCAGTCTTGTTCGCGATCTTTCCGTTTCCTATCAGTATTGTCGGCCACGGGCATGGGTGAATTTACGGTCCTACCATTTATAAACCCGAACCTCTTCATAATTTGTTCTATAAATTTCTCCTGACTTAATTTCAAAATTTTCCGATTTCTATCTCTGTCTATCTTAATTCCTAAGAATTCTTTAGGAGAATCAAATTCCTTAATATTAAATTCTTTAGATAAGTTACTTGTCACCCGATCTAGCTCCCTTTCGCAATTTCCCATGATTAGTACGTCGTCTACATAGAGCAAAACTACTACTATACCTTGATCGTTGTTTTTAACGAATAGACACGGGTCCATGTTATTATACTCAAAGCCTAATCTACTAATAACCTCGGTGAACTTTACGTTCCAGCGCTTCGGGCTGATTTTGAGTCCATAAAGCGATTTTTCTAATTTCAAGATATTTTTGTTTTCTCCAGCTCTATCTGAGATCAATCCCTCTGGGAATTTAAAATAAATGTTCTCTTCAATATCTCCGTATAAAAGTCTAGCTGTTTGATTGCTAAGTCGAATTTATTCGCGATTGCTAGAAATGATCTTACTAAGATTAACTTGGAAACTGGCGCATATGTTTCACGAATATTGTAGACGTTTCGATCCTTGAAGCCGCGAATAACTAGCTTAGCTTTATAGGTGATTTTACCTTGGTTGTCTATTTTTCTCTTAAAAACCCACCTAGAACCTTACTTCTGTCAAATTCGACAGATCGGATTGACTTAACAAGTTCGCGTTTCGTTTCGCATATTCTAATAGATATTTACTCGACACGTGGCCTAGTCTGCGGTGCCACAACATCAACTTGCTAACCTTTTGTTTATTTTTAACCTCATTTTCGTTTATTGATTTTGGATATTCTAGCTGTTCATTTTCCGGTATAGAATCTATTGCATTTATAACCCTATCGTTAATCGTTGTCAAGAGGTCAGAGTCGCTCTTGACATTTTCATTCGTTTCCAAGATCTTTAATTCATTCGGTATTGACTCCAACGTTTTCACTGCGCTACTCTTGCTTCTAGTTTCGTATCTATGTTCTATCGACGGTTTATCTACCTCGTTTGCTTCGAAATCGTTTGATTTGATTTTAATATTAAAAATCCAAAACGGAGACGCGTATTTTCCTGATAAAATCTTTCTCTTCGAACCTGGCTCTAATATATCTATTTTCTCTTTATTTAGATAGATTTCAAGTCCCTGATCTACGAACTTCCTAAGCGACAGTAAGTTTTTAGATAAGTTACGAGCGTATAAAACATTATTTAAATTGAAACTTCTACCGTCTTTAGCTACTATTTCTATATCTCATCTTCCGTCTACATTTAAATCCGCGTTCTTATTCGCGCATTTAACCTTCCTTTTGAAATCTAAATTTAAACTATTAAAATTTATTTGACTGCTACATAAATGCTCTGTGGCTCCAGAGTCCGCTATAAATTTAAGTACATTATTCTTGCGAATTTTTCGCAAATCACTTCTGTCAAAATAATTAAAATATGAATATATATTATTCTTACCGTTTTGTTGTTGCTCTTCATGAATAGTCGACAAACTGAAGGGATTCTTTAGAATCCCTCCCTTTTTGGCTTCCGATTGCTTTGCTGGGGATTTACCCCTCTTTTGTTGAAATCGAGCCTTCTTACCTTGGCTCTGTTCTTGTTTCTTTTCTCTCTGATCAAATAGGTTTTCTCTTTTACCACGGCAGTCTCTAGCCACATGAGAACCCGACTTTCTGCATCTATAACAGAAGATTTGCCCTGGCATGGGGCAATACGCACTTATGTGCCCATTCTGTCCACAAGTGAAACACCTTCTCGGCTTGTTACCATCGCGTCTCTTTCTGTAACCAATCTCACGTCTCTCAAATGGTCTCCTCCGTGTAAAGGGCGGAGGTGACCGTTTGTTCACAGCGCTCAGAGAGCTCACTGGCGCGTCTCGTACTGGTCTAGCAGCTTCGACCTGCAATATCAAGTGTTTCAGCATCTCTAGTTGCATTTCAACTCCCATAGTGCCAACATACAAGCAATCAGCCAAGGCAGTCTCTGGCAGTGCTCCTGACACGGCATTGTAAAATATATCTCTTTTCTCATCATCGGACAATTTATTCGATCGCGGTGCATTCTCAAAATCTCGAATTCTATCTTCGAATTTGATCCAGAAATCCGCGGCCTTTTCTTTACCCGGAATGTACTTTAATTTATACAACTCTTTCCTAGCAGAAACTCGCGTGATTCTACATTCCAATCTTTTGTATTTCTCCAACTTTTCTAATATTTTTCTAGACGATTTAATTTCAACAATTTTCTGATAATAGCAAATGTCGATATGATTAATTATTATTTCGCGTACTCGGTGCTTGTCTTCGTCTATTTTTCTTTCGGATTAGTTAACTGATTCAATTGACTCTAGACTCAAAACATAGTTAATTTTCTTAGTTCTCAACTCGGTTAATAAATAATCGTTAAAAATGTCGAACCTCATATCTACAGTAAGTTTATATTTTCTCGTGATGCCACTGTCTTTGCTGATTACTACATCCAGCTTTTCAGCCAGCTGATCGAATCTATCATTTTTCAATTTTTCTTTCAGTCTCTTTTCTACAATCGAATCTACAGTTCTCTCAATCATTTCATCTAGTTTTACCTTATCAATGTTATTTTCTATATTGCTGATCTCGTTTTGTTTTCGTCTAATTTCATTTCTTTTCTCATTACTTACATCTCTTTTAATCAAATCAAGTATCTCAGTATCAATCATTTCAATAGTATTAACAGTTATTCTATCGACTTTATCATTCAAATTATCATCAACCTTTACATGTATATTATTTTCATCTATATTATTTCTCTCCTTATCAATATTCAAATTCACAGAATTATCAATTATATCATTATTCAATATTTTATCATTATTGTCGTATATTATATTAATATTTTCATTATTATGTGTTTTATCAATATTATATAAATTAATACTTACGTTCTCGAATGAGTTATCGATATCGTTGGCGACCATGCCTTGTGAAAATACAGGCACTGGTCGAGGTTTACCATCAATTCTAAATGACCTTTGGCTCATTCCAATATTCAACATTATCATCAATAGATTTTTCAATCTCCTCTGATCTTTGCATTACGTCGGCGACGCTTTTCCGTATTTCCTCACATTGACGTTCATGGTCTTTGACGGTTACAACTTCCACGCTCTTGATCTTTGGCAGTGGTCTCGAATCGTTTTCTTTGATTACAGCTAAATTCAATGCATGCAGGCGCATTGATTCATTCAGGTGTGTTACCATATGATTTATAAGTTCTCTATTGGCTTCCTTCTGCAGTCTGAAGAATTCAGACTGCTCTCTGGCCGCATCAACTCTGGCCTCTGTTGCCTTTGTATCGGCTTTTGGCTCTAAGTCCTCTAAAGCTCGTCGCAACTCTTCTCGCGTTATAGGCTCTTTGCCTGACGACTCAGGGATTTCCAGCCTGAGCGTCTTTACACCTCTCGGCCATTCTCTGATCAAAACATCTTTCTCGCTCTCTGACAACATATTGCCAACCTGAATTATCTTTTCATCCGAAAAGTACAGGTACACGCTCGATGCGTCCGGACTCGCCAGCGAAATATATACTTTATTTCCGCTGGGGATGAGGTAGAGTCGTTTTTCTCCCCATATTCGCTTGAATGCATCCGCTATTGTCGGATGAGTCCGTTCCTCTAAACCTGTCAAAATATGCAAGTAAATATTAATCTATTTAAATGCTCGCGCTCTCTGCGCCGGTGGCTGGTGTTCTCACGGGGCTCTAATAGGAATTCCTCTGATCTAACTATCTATTGCCTAGCCTGCATCGGCATTATTAGCGACGCTGTTACAAGCGTATATTGCAATGCGACTGAACAGACATTAAGGAAATATTAATGCCCATTCTAGCTCACGACACCGTCTAATTACCCCTTCTGTCTCGACTTCAAATGCATTTATTTGTTTGAAGTGCGCACATCGATCCGCGTGGTGTAGCTTATAACCAGATCGTACGGGCCCGTACATATCATTGTTTAACTGTCGTCTCACGCGCGATCCTCATTGTGGTTATTCAACTCATCTGTCTGCCTGAACTAAGGAAATATTAGCCCCTGCAGACAAGAGAGGACCACCGTGGTTGCCATTAAGACGACACTTAAATAAGTTCGCCTACTGCTCTTGTCCTAGCTACTAGCAAACCACTCTTCGCTACCAGCCACCTTTATCCATTACAGATCAAGCTTATCGCAGCGTGTTGTCTGCAAGCTGATTTCGCTTCGCACACTCTCGCAATTGCTAGGAAAGACGCACGCTTAGCGTGCTCTTAATTGCTTGATCCGCTTAGCAACTTACGAGCAACAGGCTGAATCGGAGCGGAAGCGCGCGCGGCATCGGTATAATCATATATCTTTATCGAAATATACTGCACACGCTGCATCATATTTAACTGCGCAACTTTTAATCTAAATTTACATTAGACGCGCATAATCATCGCTTCAATTCAAAATTACTATCTCGTCTTATTAATTACATTTATTAAATTTGTTTTTGCAAATCGCGTGGAATCCAGCCGGACTCCGACAAGCGTAAAACCAGTGCTTAGCACTGGGCGCAAGCCAGAATTTCCAAACGAAAGATTCAGCGGTGATTTTAGAACGGTCGGACACGATTCGCCTCTGCTCTGGCTGCTAAGCCTTGCACCTACTCGCGCGCGCGGAGCTCTCTCCCCCTTCCCTCACTATACGGGAGCGGTTCGCTCTCTCGCCTCGCGCTCTGATTGGCTCGCGCCCCACTCGACGCGGCGCGCACGCGCTGCTCATTTCTCTCTACACTTCGTACGGTGCGGATGGATCTTTCAACACGTAGGTCACCGCGGCGCTCTCCTCTCTCGCTCGCTCAGTCAGACCTCTCTCTCTCTCTCGGGCGCGCCCCACTCTTCCGACGCGCCTCTCTCTCTCGCGCAGTACTCGGACGCAGTCCGCCGCGCGCATGTTAGTGCACACACACACTCTTCGCTTCGCTCTCACGCATTCACTCAGTTTTGCGAGCATACATT
Organism: Sycobia sp. Sy_11; assembly: GCA_018907035.1. Taxonomy (NCBI): domain Eukaryota; kingdom Metazoa; phylum Arthropoda; class Insecta; order Hymenoptera; family Epichrysomallidae; genus Sycobia; species Sycobia sp. Sy_11. The sequence continues at coordinate 1,290,775 of JACCIC010000135.1, read as the reverse complement.
TACTGTATACCCGCACGCACTAACACTCGTTCAGCATGCAAGCAGTCTAATCATACACACACACATGTATATGTGTGCGCGCATTACTTACTAACTCTCACATTCGATTTCAAGCATTCACATACACACACTCACATATATATATATATATATATAGCGGCATTCATATATATATATATATATATATATATATATATAAATGTGTTTAATCACTTTTGCACATTAATTATTTAATTTGTTTAAAACATTGTTTAAACAATTATTCTCATTTGTTGCATGCTGTTAATTTATTCAAACTTAATATATATAAATCTGTATATATATATATCACTATTTCTATCTCTTTCTTTCTTGTATTTTATATATACGTGTATATATACATATATATTTATATATGTATATTTATAATTATTATTAAATTGTTGCAAACGTTATATATATTAGTATATATACGCGTATAACTCTATCTATCTTTCTCTCTCTTTCTCTCTCTCTCTCTTTCTCTCTCTCTCTCTCTCTTTCTCTCTTTCTCTCTCTCTCTCTCTCTCTCTCTCTTTCTCTCTCTCTCTCTCTCTCTCTCTCTCTCTCGCTCGCGCGGTACTGCGGTAAGTATGTATGTATAGCTATCTATCTCTCTTTCTCTCTCTCTCTCACTCGCGTGGTACAGCGGTAAGTATGTATCTATAGCTATCTCTCTCTCTCTCTCTCTCTCACTCGCGCGCGCTCACTTACATACAGCGCACAACTGTCAGTTAGACCTTTCACTCACTCTCGCGCGCGCTCGTATCCTCCGCTCATCCTTTTCGCGTTTTTCTTCTTCTTAGTTTTTCGCGCGGTAATTTCTGCCGCGCACGTGTTCTTATTCCTCGAACTCCAACCCTTCTTTCAACGGTTCTCTAAACGCACTTTCATTTTTTCGATTTCTACGAAATGTTTTTGTCTTTAAGTTCAACGGTTTTTCGGTTTCAAATAATTCCAGCGCGCCATCCCATTTTTCTCGTGATCATCATTTTAAGTTTGAAATTTATAATTTCGCGATTTTACTCAATTTTGTTCCCATGAAATTCGCGCGCTTTTAACTTTCGCGGTTTTTCTTTTCTTTGTAGTTATAATGTTTCAAATTGCGCGTTTTCTTTAATCTAATTCTTTGTTATCTTCTTCTTAATTTTACTTTTATCTAATACTTTTAACTAAGCTAATTTCGACTTTTCACACATTAACACTTTCAATTTTATTACTTTCAACTTTCTATATTTTAACATTTTTAAATCTAATTTTTTACTTCTTCTTATTTCTTATATTCTAGAATTTTATACTTTTCACATTTTTCAAATGTAAATGTTTTATAGTACTTCTAATTTTCTATTTTCATCATTATCAATTTTAATTTACCAGGTATCACTTTCAATTTTGCATCTAATTATTTAAATTTCTAATTTACACTTTTCTAATAATTATTTTCAATTCACAAAATATTAATATCTCTATATTTATAATTTTCGTTTGTACTGTGTCTCGACTTTCAGATTTGAAAATCGTATTTTACTTCTATGTTAGTTATATATTAATAATTTTTACTTACCTCGTTTTTCAACTTGGGTGTTTGACCCTTGACTCATCTTTTATAAATTTGATTTTAATCAAAGTGCAATCTATATCAATAGAGACTTCCCTCTAAATCTCTTTCTTTTATCTCAAAGCTTAATCAAAAAGCTTAATCGCAAATCTTATTTCTTTTGTTTCACTAAATAATGCAAACAGGCCTTAACACGCACTGAATTTACGTTTGCACTTCACTGATCTCAAATTTAACGCTTATTCAATAAGCTCTTTCACTTCTCAAATCTCGGGACAAAGGGTCGCGAACACGTGGTCTTAACAAAGCTTGAATTTACTAAAACTCTATTAATTTTAATTAATTAATAATGAAACTTCGCGCATTGGAAGCTGCGAGGCCCAATAACCTAATGGATTGAGTGGAGGATTAATTAATAAATAAATAATACGCAGAGTTGAATACTGTTCTAATACTAGTCTTTATTAAGCGTCTAACTGGTCGAACTGATCGAAGGGTAATGATGCTTGACCGCGAGGCTGCGTAGAGCGGCCGAGCGGTGCATACTCACATATACACACATGCACACATCGTGTGCTTAGCCATCACGGAGGGCGCTGCGCATAACGCCTAAATCTATCATTTTCCATAACTCGAACTCGACAGTACAATTTTCCCCATAGAAGCCGTATTTAATATGCACACACACAAACACACACACACACACACTAAGGCGGTAATAACTGTAATTTCTTTTATTAACCTAAGTCTTATCTAATCTAATTCTAATCTTAACCTATGTCTATTCTAGTGTTCTACTTAATGTTTATACCTATCTTGATCCTAATACTAATGTTACGTCTAATGGTTTGTTTCTTATCCTACTTCAAAATTAAGAATGTCTTCTAATCTAACGCTTCCTTATGTAATGCACGCTTCTTCTTGAGCTTTGCAATGCGAGTGACGTAGGTACATTGCCTTTTCGTCTTCTTCTCTCTTCTTGTCGAGTTATATTTCTGAAACAACATATATCGTTAAGGCTGTTTCGGCTGATTTTGTCAAGTACAGCGTTGGTGGGACGGGCAAGCAGTTTTTTCCCTTCTTGAGCCATTGCTTACTCAATTAATTTTTCACGTCCGCGGCAGCCGACGTTGTGCCTGCGTAGTGCTTTACTCACGGGGATTGGCTTTAATATTGTATGTATCCCGAGCATCCCTTTCATAATTTTAATTGGCATCGCTCTCTACTCGGCTGATTTCGTGGCACGGCTAGCGGTAATCATGGGGGCGACATTGGGGGAAAATAATATTGGCCATTTATAATTACTTTGGGGGAAGAACAATATTAGCCATTTGTAATTGGCTCAAATTTTATCAGCTTTCCGGTACAATAGCTAATAAATCGAAGGCCATTTACGCCAATCGTATAATTGTTTATTAGCCATTTGTAATTGGAAAAAACTATTTTAGTCATTTGTAATAGTATTGGGGGAATCTATATTGATCAATTGTAACTATCTTGAGAAAAAAAAATATATTGCTCATTTGTACCGATATTGGAGGGAATCTATATTGGCCATTTGTAATGGGTTAATGTTTATACGCTTCCAGGTATAATCGCTGGTAGTTCTGGGGCCACGTGCGCTTTAGGTGCACTTTTGCTTCTGCATGTAAACCTTTACCCCTGGTATGAGGATCATGACTGGCTGCGCATTTTTCGTTGCGCATGCTACCTCTTGCAGGGTTTGCGCAATTGTGAGGCCCTCGCTACTCACTCGTGCCTCTTTCCTATCCGACACACTTTGCATACTGGGGATCTCTTTATCAAGCCCGGTCTCATCGTAGTCACGTTTTTTTATACCGTGTACGTATTATGATCTTCTCCTGCTCCGTTGTTTTTTTGTCATGTTGGGATTTTGAATGGGTTTTCCAACGGCCCATCTTTTGCGTTGCGACCGAACGCATGAAGGTACAAAGGTCGCCGGGGTATAAGCACACATCGCCCTCTACTGCTGTGCTCATATTAACAATTGAAGCAGCTGGCTTACATGCGAGCTGATTTTTGAAAGCGAGCTGACGTATTTTCGGGCTTGATTGATCCGGTAAGGGGGTGATGGATCTGATTTGCCTCGCGGACGTATATGGTATTGCGTCTCGCGGGTATCGGTGTACGATCACCTTCCTGCGGGACGCTTCTAGCCACCCCGTCTTATGGGAGTCATCGATATCGCTTTCGTCCACCGTGATCTGTTCCCCCAAGATCCTCATATCTTTGAGCAAACGGATTATAGATCCAATACGTTTCTTTTTGTCTACTTTCTCTTCTTTGCTTTTTCTCTCTTCCTTTACTTCTTCATTTCTTCCTTCTTCCTTCATTTCTGCTCCTGATGTTGTAATAGTTTTATGTCTTTCTGAACGTTCTTTTGTTGATGTTATGGTAGTTTTACGTCTTTTCAGAAGCTCCTCTGTTGATGTTATGTTAGATTTACGTCGTTTCGGACGTGCCTCTTCTACTCCGCGGCTTTCGTCGTTCTCAGCGGGAAGAGTCAATGGACGGGGGGGGGGTTATCGCAGTGCCGCTGTGCGGGTTGTTCAGGATGGTGGGAGCTGGAATTTACAGGGGTGACGTTATCTATTTCAGATATATCGATGTCTATTAGGGATAGCTTGAAAGTGGCTTCGTCGACAGGCCTTGCAGCTGTCGGGCTTCTTGACTCCTCGACGATCTCTTGCGTCGAGTCCGGGGTAAACTCTATAACGTTCGTTTGCCCTTGCTCGAATTCTTTCAGAGTCTGCTCTTCTATAATGTTGACGTCAGTATGTGGTATTATTGGGGAACTCGGCGGTGCTTGCACACACGGTGCTATCACGTTCGTTGGGGTTCACATCCAGGCTTCTCCTGTGTAACGAAACGCCTGATGAGTTTCCGAGGCGTGCGCCATGTTGCATCAGCAAAGTTGATAGTAGCTTTAATTAGTGCGAGTAAGTCCATTCCTATTATCTGTCATATTTTAGTGACTTTGACACTCGAAATCTGGCTTGTACTTGTTGGTCGTCTATGTTTAGTAGTAGATCGACTTCGTCCTCATTTACGCATATTTTTCCATTTTCCAGTTGCATATATGAGATAAACGGTATAATTAACGATCTCACCATTTTCTCTGGTGCTATGCCTATATATGACATTCGTGCTCCCGAATCAATAAGTGCGGGGATAACTTTGCCCATCAAGTCAATGTTAAGGAAAAACCTATTCTTGGGTTCTCAGGTTCGGATGTGCATTTGTAACATCCTTTGCCTCGGGGCGCTGGTTGTCGCTGTTTCCAGCAAGTGACGGCGTCGGTGATGGCGGCGTCTCTCGAGCTCTCTGTAACACAAGTGCAGCTATGACGAGGATGTCCTCGACGACCAGGGAGACATGGATACGTCTCGGGCTGCGCTATGGGTGGCAAGAACATCCTTGGCTGAACTCGGTGCCGAGATGTAGCGAATCGTATAAATTGAGCGAGCTTACCTCTCAGTGTTCGCGGTTTTGGTTCTAGGTTAGAGCGCGGTACCCTACGATACTGTATTCTCCGTAACCGAATGCGCAGGAATAAGAGAGAGAGCGCTTCTATGCTCGTTGCTCCTATGTTTTCCGTTTGAAATCCGCGCACTCTCGTGGTAATCCCGATCGCGCGCGCGCAGTTGTTTTAAAATCGCGAAAATACGCAACCGCGAAAACGGTCGTTACAATATATATATCGCGCACACAAACAAATTTTTATCGTCACACTCACCTGTAACTCCTCTGGGGGCTGCCGACCAATCACGGAGAATATTTGGCTACACGTAGGACGAGTTAAGGTCGGAAGTGAAAGGGAATAAAGAAAAATTATAAATTCCTTCTCCTCTTTCACGATAACCGGCCTGTTTGGCCGCTCGCACTTTATTGCCGGTTTACCAGAGCTCCAATTTTACATACACGGATCATTGCGCGATTTTCGTGCCCGACGCGTCCCGAACACCGCGACCGCCGAAGCGACCACTTCCCGAGGAACCAACCCAACGTGCAGACACCTGAAAGCGCGGCGCGCACTCACCTCGTTGCTGATGGGGGGGCCGGTGATGATAGCGGGCCCATGGCTGGAACGGAGATGCGGTGGCACCACTACAGGGGTGCGAAGAGGCGTCGTCGCCTTCGTCGGCGCCTCCTCCGATACCTATTGCACCTGCACTCTCTCCTTTTCTTTGCACAATGAAAAAAACAATTTGAAAATGTTTTTTTACAAAAAAAAAGCAAGTGAAACTAGCCATAATTTAACGTAAAATTGATTAAGGAAATGTCGCTATTTTACTTAAAATAATAAACATTGATGTTTCCTTAATAACTTTGAAGATCATTCTACGTAAATATATACTACTCCATAAAATTTCGTGTTGATCAATAATTAATAATAATTCATAATCCATCATTAATAATAATAATAATAATAATGCTAATAATGATAATAATAATGACAATAAATAAACTGTTATAAAAATCCATAACGTCGAAAAAAAATTGCCTAAATGCAATAAGATAACAGCAAGTATACAGAATACGTTCTATGCGCACATTTTTCTTTATGTAATACATCGCATATATACGATTGTACGTGATTGTATGGCTTAGAGAAGAAGAAGCTGCGGACAATTTCATTTTAGCTTAACTGTGAATTATAAATGTCAAAAGAAAAATATTTGTATAATTGATCGTGGTATAGATAAACTTTAAACAAATAATTTTTCATTTCTAGTTTGCTAAGAAACAATATGAAACTTATGTGAACAATATCTACTCGAATAGCTATATCCTAATATAAATATCTCATAGCCATATAATATCTTGATAGCACTTTATGATGGAAACATTCGATTTCAATTCGGGAACTGTTAACTTTATAAACAACGTGTAAAAAGAAAAGATTATAAGCTTGACACTATTTACGAAATTTCTAAATTAAAAAAATTAATGACATTGCTATGTCGCATTTTATCCCTTTACAATTTATGATTGTTTATAACATAAACAGTCAAGAAGATAAAAAAAAATTATCAAACATAAATTCAAGAAGATAAAAAAAATTACATTAATTGTGCTTATGTCGACTGTATTTGTATATATAGTATTAATATAAACATAATTTGATTTAATTATGTATTAAATTTAATCTATGTAATTGGACTATGTAATACCAATAGAAATTATTTATGACTGTAAGAAACAAAAGTTTCCTTATTATTATTTTTTATCATGACAATATAATAACAATAATACAGTAATTATAAATTGTAGTAGTTTTCATCTTTCTTTTGTTTTTTTTTTGTTTACTCACTTTTTCTTTAATTCTTACTTTATTCTTCTAATAAATCCTACATCATATTCTTGGCATAGATTAATTTACTAAATAGTATCTTCAATAATGGGCTACATAATTATCAATCATTTGTTTCATTGCATGTGCATTCACTAATTTAAGTTATAGTTCGTTACCATATCTTTAATGATCTTTCAAGAATTTATAGTTCATGAGTGTGAATACCCGGATCTTTACTTAGTGTTTCATCTTTTTTTTTTATTATTATCCGCATCTTAAAGCGTCTTATTTGCCATGGCCCTTTTTAATATACCACTACTGCTTATTAAAGTAGGAACTAACTCCTTTATCTTTATCAATGGCATTAGCATTATTATCCTTCCGACATTTCTATTAATATATTTTATCGGTTCAAAACACTACCAAAATTATTCACCAGATTTAGTATATATAGTACTTATTAGAATTTCACTATTATGCATCCCTCTTTCTACAAAGTCAGTAAATTTTATTTATGATATTATCTAAATTATTTATAGTTGTTTATCCAAATTCTTTATCTTTTTTTCACAATATCCTTTGTCCTTTTTTCTTAATTATTATTTGTGATAATTATTTACAGATCTTTCTCTCTCTTTTTTTCATTGTCTGATATTTGCAACACTGTCACTATTATTTAGTAATTGTCTTAGAGTTACTATTTATTTTTTCTTTCTTTTGTATATCAAATTATTTACAGTTGCCTTTGAGACTCATTGTCTTCGTTTAACTTTATTAGCTTTACTTAACTTAACCTTTAAACTTAACTTAAATTTGAACTTAAAAATTTTTCTTGAACTTAATTTTTTTCTTCTTAACTTATTAAACAATGCCTCAAAACTTTGACAATTTTGAAAATAATGGTTAAATCCGTATCCTCGTTCATTGAATGATTCAGCTTGCATACAACTTTTAAGATTTACACGACGAAGGGAGTATCGCAACATATTATTATTAGCTTAGTATTGTAATGCAGTTCATTTACGTGATTATTTAAAGCACGAGTGATCCAAAGAAAAGAAACACGCACTATCGTTCATTTTTTTTCTCGCATGAGTACGTCTCAGCATTCCAGGCCATGCGATGGAATTGGTTAGGTGACATAATCTCACTGTCCCTCTGCAAACGACTGTGCGTGGCTTGTAGAGCGGTGAGATTCAGGGGATGGTACCGTGTACAAGGTGCGACCGGATTAAGGTTTTCCTTGTTGTGGGATGCAGCGCGCGTCATCTTCGTTCTTTCTGGACAAGTCGGCGCGGGCGCCTTGTGACACTCGTCACAAAATATATATATATATATATATATATATATATATATATGTATATTAAATACGATTGTGTACACTCTGCATATACATACTGTATATACAGCAGTAACGATAGGTAAATTACGGTCAATTATTTATAGTAATATAGATTTTTATATATAGAGTACTTTTTACTAAAAAATTACTGAATTGTTCAAAAAATCAGTTAAATTATTATCTCCGACGAAGCCAAGATGGGAGATGCTAGTATATATATATATATATATATATATATATATATATATATATATATATATATATCTGTATATACGAGATGTGTTCAAAAATTAACGAGAATTTTTAAATTTCGCCGGTTTGGAGAGTCCGCCTGTATAAAAAATTTTTTTATATGTTGGTACGCGTGCCCCTGAAGTACGATAAAATTTTCAGCAATATTCATTGCTTACTTGTTAAGTGACAGCCGCTAACGTTAGACGTGTTTTTTAAGCTCGACGATTTTCTTTTATGAAAAAAAAAATGGAGCAAAGAATTTGTATTTAATTTTGCGTAAAAAATGAAATAATGTGTAGTGAACTTTGTAAAATGTTAACAAATACATATGGTGAGTCTGCTATGAGTAAAGCAAAGATTTACGAGTGGTATAAGCGCTTCCAATATTGCCACGAAAACGTTGAAGATGACGAACAGTGGACGCCCAAGCACATCAACAACCGATGAAAACGTGAAAAAAGTAAAAAAAAATGGTTATGTACGATCGCCTAATCACAATCAGAGAAGTTAATGTTGGCATATCAGTTAGCTAAAACCATGGAATTTTTTCGAATGTTTTGGATATGAAATGTGTGGCAGAAAAATTTGTTCCAAAATTGTTGAATTTCGAACAAAAACAGCGGCGAATGGAAGTTGTTCAAGAGTCGCTAAATGAAGTTAATAACGATGCAGAACTACTAAATAATGTTATAACAGGTGACGAAACATGGGTTTACGGATACGATCTCGGAACTAATGCTCAATCGTCCCAATGGAGGCATTCTGGATTGCCAAGACCGAAAAAGGCTTGACAAACGAAAATCGCCGAGCTCAAAAAACACGTCTAACGTTAGCGGCTGCCACTTAAAAAGTAAGTTATAAATATTGCTGAAAAGTTTTTTGTGTACCAACAGAATAAAAAAAATCTTATACAGGCGGACTCTCCAAACCCGCGAAATTTAAAAATTCTCGTTACTTTTTGAACACACCTAGTACCTACATATATGTTCCAAAAATATGAACATGAATCAAATAATTTTTGGAAATCATTTTTTGTTTATAATTACCTGGTTTTTCTAGATCTATTCAAATCGTAAACATAGATCAATTGCTGACAATGGTGATTATGATTATCTTAAGGTTAATTTTTTAAGCGAATCTAGATGTTGTTACCCTATAATTGTTCCTGTTAGAATAAGAATCATTAGAAATTAAATATAATACTTTAAATACTTTACTTAAGAATAAAAAAGGCAAAACAAATTATTCGTTCAAAATATGTAAACATACACTTCTTGTAATCGAACTATCAAATATGTATATTTTTCAAATATTTGAAAGATAGAAGTTGTCTAATTGTTAACTTCAGACAAAGAACGCTTTCAGTTAATTTTATTTCTGAGAAGATGCCCATTAGTGAAAAGTGCATGATTTTTAAGGACATTTTTTTTAATTAAAAAAATTTAGTATCAACTAAATCAGTTAATGCATTTAAATTTATAATATTATAATAAGAAACAGTTGTCTAGATTAAAGAAATATTTCGTTCTTTGGATTTGAAGAAACATATTTATCTACAATTATCAAATTTTGTTTCAGTGTACTTAAAATTACAAAAAATGTTTCAGACAATAGTTGTATATCTTATCAAAATAGATTTTATTATACCATACGTTTATTTTCTACAATATTTGTATTATTTTCTGGTATTTTTATTTATTATAAACCTAGAATTGTTCAGAGGATAACGAGACGGAACTTTTAAAGTGTTTTGCAAAAATATAGTTTGTACCAGAAACATTCATAGAACAAAAAAATATGTATTTTGATATGCTCTATGATTTTGCTTTTAATTTTTTTACAACTTTATTTATTTTCTAAAATAAATCCAAAAACCAGGATTTTTATAGTTTTCATGTATTTGGGAATAAATATTTAATTTTCGTCTATAATTTTTCTGATATTCGTAAGCCGCGGTCCAAAAAATATAAGTATAAAAGTTATCTGAAAAATAGGGTGAGAGGACTAACTCAATAGGGGAATGTGGAGTATATTGTACACCCTTTTTTCATTCGCATTATAAAAAAATCTATATAATTTTTTAAATAAAAAAACAGCTTGAAAGTTGAGTAACTAAAGATACTTAGATATTCTTATTATGTTACAATGCCTTTCGCGGCGAAGCATTTGTGCTTTGAAAATTACATAAGCTCGCACCGAACTAAAATAATAGATTAATAATATATTAAATAGTAGATTAATAAAACATTTTCTAACAAATTATTCGAATGAAAAATACAGCTCCTGACCTGACGAGAGTGCACTACACGACATATTCATGGTGTTACAGTTTCCCGAATGTGCGGCCTTTGTTAGCAGCCATTACAATGTAATTATCATTCGCTTTTGTATTAAAATCTTTTGACATGATAGTACCCCTAATAGAATTACGGTCAATGAAAAATGGCTCAAACCGTATAAAATGGATAACTTAAATGGATAAAAATATTATTAGGAGTGTGAATAAGTCTTTCCCGTTTTTTGTAAGAGTTGGCGCCACCCATACTGTGCGAGTATTCAATGGTTACATATGTCATAATCAAAGCTTATTCATATGTCAACAATTCCATACTAACACATTAGTTAAAATTTTTTCGCATCATAAATTTTTGATATCGTGAAAATGTCGAAATTTGAGCCGAGTCGACGTCATTTGCGGGAAGTTTCACTTTATTGGTTCAATTTGAAGAAATCTGCTGCCGAGACGCATCGATTGCTTCAGGAGGCTTATGGAGAAGGTTGTGTCGATGATTCAAATGTTCGCGGATGGTTTCGACGCTTCAAAAGCGGTGATTTCGACGTGGAAGACAAGGAGCGTTCCGGGCGGCCGCAAATCTTTGAAGATCGAGAATTGGCGACTTTGCTTGATGAAGATTCTTGTCAAACGCAAGAAGAACTTGCTGAAGCATTGGGAGTTGACCGAACAACCATTTCCAAGCGTTTGAAAACATACTTAGAAACGCTCAAATGGGAAGTCCTACCCCACCCGCCGTATAGTCCAGACGTTGCTCCGTCTGATTACCATCTCTTCAGATCGATGACGCATGGCCTGGCTGACCAGCACTTCCATTCCTACGAGGAAGCCAAAAAATGGGTGGATGACTGGATAGAGTCCAAACCGTTCGAATTTTTTCGCAACGGGATTCGTATGTTGCCAGAAAGATGGGAAAAAGTTGTAGCTAGCGATGGCCAATACTTTCAATAATTCATTTGTAACCATTTTTTCACAATAAAGGCTCAAAATTTGAAAAAAAAAACGGGAAAGACTTATTCACATACCTGATAACATTTTTCTGTGCTAGTAAATGGTAAGAAAACATGATAATTTTTTTTTAAATATCAACCTATACCTAAAAAATAGTTAGTAATTACATTTAGAAACTGCACCTAGGAACTTTATAAGAAATGAATCTTTATTGGAAGCTATTATTTACGTGATTATATATATATATATAGTGACGAGTGTCACAAGACGCCCGCGCCGACTTGTCCAGAGAGAGAGAAGACGACGCGCGCGCCATCCCACGACGAGGAAAACCTCAAGGCGCTCGCGCGCGCCGTCGCCCCTTGTGCTCGACACCATCTCCTGTCCCCTTACCTCCCCGCTCCATGATACCACGCATAGTCGTCTGTTGAAGAACGGCGAGGTTATGTCCTAACCAATGCCACCGCATGGACTGAGTGCCGACACGGACTTACGCAAGAAAAGAAATAATAATAAATAAGAAAGACAAAGTGAAGTAAAGATAAAATGAATAATAAGACAGAATTCATAATAAGATAAAGTGAACAATGAACAAGAAAAAAAATTATGAACAGCCGATAACACCATAAATTAAATAGATAATCCAAACATTAATAGTGAAATTTGCAAAATTTAGACAGTGAAAAAAAAGATAAATAAAGCAACGGTAAATAATTGTGCGGATATAATAATCAAAAAATTAACCAATCTAAAAGAATACGAATAAACAAATAATACTAATAATAAGGATAGAGAAAAGAAAACAAAACCATTGTAAATAATGTGACTAATATTAGAAATATAAACAGTGAATCTAAAACAATTATAATAAGTGATAGTGAATTATTCCAAATGCAAACATCAGATCTAGTGAATCAACTGTAAATAATTGCAAAAATAGAATAAGTGAAATTAATCAATTTAAAACAGCATCAATAAATAATAAAAATACTGCTGATACAAATAATGAATCTTAAAGAAAAACTGTCAATAGGTTTGAAAACATAGATCAAAATGATAAATCTGAAATAATAGTAATAAAAAAAATACTAAACCTATTATAATCAAAAACAATAAATTCAGAAAAGCGAGTTCATATAATATTAAAAAAAATTTATAATTAAGAATAACCGATCTAAGACATTATCAATCTACAATAGAAATAGTTTGTAAATAAAAATAATGAAATTGGAAAAGAAGTGATGAATAGTTTGCAGAGATAACACAGAAAAATAGTGACTGTCAAGAGATGAGCAAATAGAATGAACACATTACAAAGGCATCTGAAAATACACTGGGAATACTTGAAAAGATTATGAACAGAAAGAATAAAGCAATAGAAATATCAACCAAAAAAAATAATAATGCTAAGGATAACAGGTAAGGAAGTTGGTGAAACATTTTACATAATTAAAGAAGAAACAAAATAAATTTGATTAACAACAACAACATTGATCCAGTAAAACTGAAGCCACTAAAGATGTTGTAGTTATGAGATCTTGTAGAAGACCAGTACAACTGTCAGCCAGTCCTCCAGTTTAGTGATCAATGAAGATGATGTAGAAACAAAGATGATTTTATATGTCGTTATATCTAAATAATAGCATAAGTTGTTAGGTTCAATAATAGATTAGTAAATAAGACATTCTTCTATAACTTATCGTGTTTATATTGTATGTAAATTCTAAGGAAAAAAAAACGAAACAAAAAAAAAATTAGTATGTAAGATGGTAGGTAAAATATTCTATTCTAGTACATAAGAGTATAAACTGCTTGAGGAAATACGGTACAAAAAAAAAAGAAAAATTTTATTAATTTGAGATCTTGCCTTATATTTACTTTTGGGTTGTAATTCAAATTTGTATATCATTTCGTGATAGCCACACTGTCCCTGCAAAGACTGATCAAATCAAGAAAGAATTTTTATGTTTTTTATTATATTAATTGAAATTAACTGTATGTTGATTATAATTATTGCTTTATTTTCTTTAAATTAATTAAAACAAGTATTGTCAGAAAACAAAAATTACTATAAGAATAAGGAAACTTTTTTTCTTACATTATTATGCTCACTATTACTACCTTTAGGTCAGTGCAGCTAAGCATAAATGGCATTGCTGAAGAAAAAAATGTTGTTATATTTGATTTGTACAAACTAAGTGAAAAATGCATCATTTCTATTCTTTAAATCTTTAATAGTTTAAAAGGGAGTTTGGAAGGAGAAAATACATGTCTAGATACTTCTTTAATGTGCATTTGTCCACAATAATTAAGTGTGTTTCTTAAATACCTTAAATTTTACTTAATTTTTACTCTCATGTTTCTAAGTGTAGAATGGAGATGTTTAGCTTTCTAAGTACTCAGAATGATACAAATTGATTAAACAACAATATACAAATTACTTAAATAGTCAATAACATAAATAGCACAAATTGTGCGATTGTAAGTATTCAAATTTTATTTCCGTCAAGAAATAGAAGGGTAAGCATGAAAAAAATTAAGAAAAAATAGTCTTAAAAATTAAATAATATCTCTTAAAGATAATTGGAATACCAAAAAAATAGTGGCTCAACATACAAAATAATTAAAAAGAAAAAAAAATTAAATTAAAAACTGATTGAAATTAGGATCTGATAGTTTAAACTAGTTCTTAGTTATAATAGAACATGTGATTAGCAAATGGATCAATATTAACAAATTTATTATGTTTTATAATAATTTTAGACGTGTAATATTTTTTTTGTAATGATGCTAATGACAATGTGAACAGTATCGTTTTTTATTTTGCGTGATTGATCGTGGTTTCAAAAATTTTAAATATGAAAACAAAGAAAATTTAAATTAATTTTCCTTTATCATCTTCAATTCATGTAATCGGGTTGGCTGCTCATGCTACAAACAATAACAAATCGTAACAAGATTGAATGCGACATAGCGATGTCATTTATTTGTTTATTTAGAATTACGTAAATAATGTTAAGCTTATGTTGTTGCCAAAAAGTACAAATTGTAGCTTCTACGGTACTTCTCAACCGCCGTCGGCCGCCCTCGTACCTCTCCCCCTGGTCCTGTTATTTTTCTCCGACGAACTGCGAGACGCGCGGCGAAAACTGCTAGCGACCGCCGAGCTGGAAAAAAGGAGAGCAGAGTCAGCGGGAGGAGAACGAAATGTAGCGAGATAGAAATTAGAGAAGGTGGAGAACGAAAATTAGAGCTAGAAGATAGAGAAGAGAGAGAACGAAACTTAGAGAGATATAAATTAGAGAAGAGGAAAAACGAAAATTAGAGAGAATATAGAGCAGAGGAAGAACGAAATTTAAAAAGAGAAATAACAGGTGAAGCGACGTGAAAGTGAGGGCGAAGGAGCAGTGAGATAGAGTTAGAAAGCAAAAGAAAGAAAGAACGAAGAAAGTAGAGAAAGGGATAGGAGTGGAGCGAAAAGGAGCGAAGGAGAGGACGAGGACGCCGATCTGCACCTAGCCTGTGCCTCCCTTCCACACTGGGCCCACCACCAGCTCCAACCCTTCAACATCGTCGGTGCAGGGAGTGTGCGCTGCGCGGCGACGGGTTCTGCCGACTCTGTCGGTGCCCTACCACACGTGTGCACGGTTATCCGGTTATCCTTTTCCTTTCTGTCCCCTTAACCCCCCTTCCCAAGCGAGTGCGCCGAATAAACGGACCGGGAGCAATGGAGGTGTGTAATCGGGTGATATTGTCTGTGTCTGCGATAAATTTGAAGCCCAAACGGGTTCTCCTGTTCTCTTTAGAAATGAGTAGCCCTTTGTTTATAGATGATAACAAGGGAATAACAATCAATTTTTTAGATTTTCTATTTCATTATCCATTTTCTAACCATTTTTTATACTACTAAAACGGAAAGTTCCATTTATTTTCTATGAGTTCCATTTATTTTATTTTCTGTGAGAGTCAAAAAGCAAATATTAACTTTTTGGTTTCGAAAATATTTAATTCTTATTAAAAATTTAATTATAAATCGAAAGTTACTCTTTTTATTTTTCAATCTGATACTTATTTTCCAAGATAATATAGATTTTAAATAAAAAAAATTAAATTTTAATCAAAAAGTATATTTTAATCAAACTTCCCACAGTCCTCACCTGCGCGAAAAAGAATTTATTAAAAAATATTTATTTCAAGAATTAAATCTATATATATTATTTAAAATTAATAGAGGCTAAAAAATATAAATTTGTAAATAATATCGTAATGTAAATTAATTGTGGTTTTTTATAATCAAAAAGCAATCAAAATAAATTTAAAACGAATGGAATGAGTGTTAAAAATGCTATTTAGAAATTCATTTTTGTTTAAATAAATATATCAAAAGAGAATAAATTTATTTATTTAAATTAAATCTAATTAAATAAATAATTTTTATCGGCATTATTTTTGTTTATAAAGTTTTAATTTTACTGCTATATCATCTGAAATCAATACAATATTATACAATTTGGTTTCATTTAATATTAGTATTAATTTAATAATAATTAGTAATGAAATGCTTTATTTTTTAAATAATTGTAATAAATAAAATATCCTCTAAAATATAAAAAATTAATATTTATATTATTTCCTTATTTTTAATACTTTAAAAGATATTTTGTTGATTATAATTGATAATTCTTTACTAACTTGTATGCAAACATACTTTACACCTATAAATCGAAAGCCGTTTATAATGCCGAAAAAAAACATGATTCATATATTTATACATTTATAGACGATGGATTATACTCCAATTGAGAGCGAAGTTCTCAAAAAGTTCTCTGCCGGCTCTCACCGAGCTCTCTTGCTTCTCTTCTGTAATCCAATGCCAAGTAAACAGTACATCAAATTTCATCTATAAGATTGTGTGGGTGATAAGAACGAGAGTCGAAGAGAACTGGAGAGAGCTAAAGAAAACCAGAGAATGTCTAATCTCATTATATATTTTTAGGTATTTTTTAGATATTCGCGATATAATATCTAGTTGTGCTTTCTTGAGATAAATATTTTTTTAAAAATTCTATGGCGCGCAGGTAAGAACCGCAGGAAGTTTGGCTAAAATTTACTTTTTCATAAAAATTTAATGTTTTTTATTAAAAATTTATATTATCTTGAAAAATAATCATCAGATTAAAAAATGAAAAGAGTAACTTTCCATTTATAATTTAATTTTTTATAAGAATTAAATATTTTCGATACCAAAAAGTTGATATTTGCTTTTTGGTTCTCACTGAGCCCTCGCCGGTTCTTTTTGGCTCTCACAGAGCTTCCCCGGCTCTCTTCTATTTTTAAAGTAATTCTCTTCTTCTCTTTAGAAATGAGTAGTACGTTGTTTGTATATGATAACAAGCGAATAACAATCACTTTTTTGATTTTCTATTTCATTACCCATTTTCTAGTCATTGTTTATGCTATTTAAATGGACAGTTCAATTACAATCTATGCTTGACTATAAAAATGTCACATTTCTGGATTAAAAATATATTTTTATGATTACTTCATAAAATGCTAAAAAGCTGTTTGAAAAAGTTTTTCATCACAGACTAAGAAATAGACCATAGTCATTGACACTTTCTACCACTTGCACAATAATAATCAATGGGACGCATGAGAATGTGATGCATTCCCACCAAGGACAATATTTATCTATTCATTTATATAATCTTTTTGAAGACTATAACAATCTGGAAAATCTATTTTTCTACCTTTCGCGCGCACTTTAACTTACAATTTGTACATCACGTAGCCTACTTGTAGTATGCAATTTCCACATAGTCATAGTCCTTAAAATTATTTAACATGAAAATACATATATTATAGAACTATTAAACAAGATTTTCTATATCATTTTTCTAATTTTCATATTTTCTTAATAATAACAATTTATCTAAGATTTACAGAAATAAATTAAGTCTATCGATTTAAATTTATCATACTTTCATTTATGACATATTTCCTTCCCTGTTACTTTTTTGCGCTGTTTTTATTGTATTGGTAATGAAAAATTCATAACAATTACGGCAAGGTAATAGAAATAATTTTTTGAACTACAGAATATGAATATCATTGATTATTGTTTGAATTCTTGATGTAATATTGAATATCATATTTATTTTATAATATAATATAATGTTAATTATAATATCAGATTGTAATAGTGAAAATAGTTTCAAATCTACTATCAGTGCTTTTTGTTTATAAAAAAAAAAACACAATTATTACAATATTATTTATAAATTCATTTTTTTGAACCTCTATTAATTTTAAATAATATGTGGAAATATAATTTTATAATTTCATAATTTTTATTTCTTCGAAAAATACGCTGAAAACTATTTTTTACCTACCGTTTTCAGAGTCAATCCGAAGGTTATCCTCTGATTTGCTGTCTAAAGTCATAGCCAATAATATACTGTATATAGTTCATGATATAGTCAAATATTCTTTTGATTCATTAACCATAATTCATAATGATTATAATTATAATAGGTAACCATAATTG
The DNA here is from genome assembly GCA_018907035.1 of Sycobia sp. Sy_11. Taxonomy (NCBI): domain Eukaryota; kingdom Metazoa; phylum Arthropoda; class Insecta; order Hymenoptera; family Epichrysomallidae; genus Sycobia; species Sycobia sp. Sy_11. Next base: position 1,272,515 of record JACCIC010000135.1, on the reverse strand, counting down.
TTAATCATATAAGCTCAATGTTATGCTGTCTTTTAACTTTCTTTATCAATTCGTTTCGGACATTACAATTTTATTTTTTTAAACAAATGTATAAACGAATGAATTTTTGAATAATTTTATTGACTATTATTATATGAATCAAATTTTAAAAGTTATACAGATATATACTCAGTCGTTCATTACAAATACCAAACAAAAAACTTGCGGTCAAAGAATTTAATCACGAAAACCATGAAGGATTCGTATCCTTTGTTTTCAACAGAATATATGAAATAAATATTGTAGATTTAATGTTAATTATAACATTTTTCTACTTTTACTATTATACATATTTTATTTATTGTACATTTTTTATGGAAATTGAATTTCCCGATGTTATATGATAAATAAGAAAAATGATTTTTTTATTGCGATAAGATTACTGTTTTACTTTAAAATTTTATAAGCTCAGAATAGATTCTCTACATTCTATATATTCTTGCAGAATTTTTTAAAAATTAAAGTGCTTGTGTATAATATATATATATATATATATATATATATATATATATATATTCATTTATTTAAGAATAAATGTTAATTATCGTTACTACATTAGTAATATGTATCGGCTTGAATATTAATATCTGTTATCAGGAAAGTTATTAAAAATGACAAAAATACATTACAAGATTGCCATATCTACGTACTGGCAACTGATTGTCAAAGTTTCAGATACTACATTTTACTCGCAATTACTCGCGACAGAGCAAGGAAATGAAATGTGATCCTGCAATACGAAGCTTTGATAACGAACGATCTTTCATGTACAACATCGAGAGTTATATAGATGTAGTATATATATATATATATATATATATATATATATATATATATATATATATATATATATATGCATATGTATGGAGTCTGTTCTGAAAAGCCTCCAGTAAGTTGCCGATAAGTAGATATGACAATGTTGGAATGCATTTACACGGGGAGTATAGGAAAATGCATTCCAACATTGCCATATCTACTGAACGTCAACTTACCGGAGGCCTTTCCGAACAGACCCATGAAAAGGGGCTATTCGTATAATTTTCATCGTGGATACGTTCCTGAAATGTAGGTAGTGCACAACATTGATTTTAGTTCTCAAGCTTGACGCAAAACTTTTCTCTATAAGTGGGAAACACTCTTAATTATGAAAATATTGCGCATGTATTACAGAAAGCGAATAGATAAATATAATTCTTGCAAAAAAAACTTTCCTTTATAGGTAACATCTTTTTGCGTAAGTGAGAAGGTGTGACGTAATATACAATAATAGAAGCTGGTAGAAGTTATCTTTATGTTTTTATACACGCCACGTCCTGACGTAGAAGTTTAGAATGTAAAGGCGCGGAATTGGATATAAATATGTACAAAATTATTGAAATGAAATGTAAAATAGGATTAATTAATAATTAATGTAATTTGTATTATTATTATTATTATTATTTTAAATATTTTGCATAAAAACCATTCAGTAGCAGCACGGACAATATATATATAGTTCGTTTATATATATATATATATATATATATATATATATATATATATATATATATATTAAATACGATCGAGCATTGAGACAAACATCTTATTATTTCATCCATCGATTAAGCTTCTTGCTATCCGGCGCTAAATGCTAGCCGAATACCTGCGGGCTGAATTTGGAATTCCCCGCAATATATCTATAGCAGCTAGCCGCGTTGCCGCTGAACTAACATGGCTCGAAAAAAGGAAAAAGAAGGAACAGCGATGCGCTTATTAGGTCAGCGATACCTGGGGTGGATTTTTGCGATATGATGCGGGGGAGGCCGAAGTAGTTTTTTGGAGGAAGAACTCACTCACGATTAGAGAACCGCAGCGTTCACTCTAATTATATTTCTATAAAATAAAGTCTAATTTTATTATAAATATTTATTTATCTTTATTACTTAATTCTCTCCTTTCATTTAACATGTCTTAGTAGTTTTATTATTTTATTTATCAATATGTAATCATTGTTACAATTTACTCATTATTGTAACTTTTAATTAAATTAATAAATAATTATCCATTAATTATTTAATTAATTGATCTTATTTATATCTACAATATTGTCTTGCCTTTCAGTCCTTGTCTCACAGGAGTGGGACATCACACACGAGCTCGAAAAGCAACATCTGGAAAATTGCACGAAACGGTCAATACCTTGCTTTCGTCACTATTCGTTACGTATTGTAAATATTCACAAACGGTATAAATGGACTTCTGAATCAAGACCAGTTTCTGTCCTCTTTAGTATTTAGTATTTCATTGATAAATTAATAATTTAATAATTATTATAGCATTCATACATTACGTCTCGAATGAAAACTACTTGATTAGTAGTATAACATTTGCTGTTTTATTCTGTTTTGAATATAATAGTTATGTGAAAATCAAAGTTATCTAGGAATCATAAAATTTATTTACTATGATTTTTTTATACGTGTTAGTTTAATAATTGTATTTATTTTGTACCTAAAATTTAAGAAAATGAATCAAATGAAAGTATTTATAGAAAAGTGAACGCCTAGTGCCCTTTGAATGTTGACATTGCTTCCCGCCAATAGTGCCGGTAATCGTGACTTGGAAAATATAGACACCTGCTATAACCTTTCTCGGGTACTTTGACAATAATAGTTTTATTAAAAGGTATTCAAACTGCCAAATATTTTTTATGATCCAAAGGACAATGATCAATTTGAGAAAATTTATAGGTAAAATGTTTTTGTCTCTATTTTTTATTTATTTTGCAAATTTTGTAAGAGTAGAATATTAAGGTTAAGTTTAATTAGATTTCCGTGCAAATTAGCAAACCATTATTAAAGGTAAAAATAGTTTCAAAATGTTTATAAATTTGTAGATATTGGTGCTAATTTAACAGATCCTATGTATCAAGGAATATATAATGGTACACAGAAACATCAACCAGATCTTGATAAAGTTTTAGAGCGAAGTTGGAATAATAATCTGTCAAAGATTATTATAACTGCTGGTAATTTGGAAGAAAGCAAGAAAGCTTTGGAAATAGCAAAAACTGACGGTATATTCTTAAAAAATGTGTAATTATACAATTATATATTTTTATGAAATTTATTTTGATTCATATATTAATTTAGAGAGATTATTTTCCACTGTTGGTTGTCATCCAACAAGATGTAATGAATTTGAAGAATCAGGTGATCCAGAAGCATATCTAGAAGCATTATGTGAACTTGCCGTTAATAATAAGAATAAAGTTATAGCAATAGGTGAAATGGGTCTTGATTATGATAGACTGCAATTTTGTTCAAAAGAAACTCAGAAAAAATATTTTGAGATGCAATTATCTGCATGTTTTTCACTTAAACTACCTATGTTCTTACATTGTCGAAATGCAGCAGAAGATTTTGTACGAATTCTTAGGGAAAATAAGGACAGGCTAACAGCAGGAGTAGTTCACTCTTTTGATGGTAACACCGAAGATGCCTATAGTATATTACAGTTAGGACTTTACATTGGAATCAATGGATGGTGACTATTATACAACTTATTATTTTTAAAATATTTACTATTTTTTATATACAATCGAAAATTGTTTAAAATTCATAAAAGTTGGTATACATATTTTGTTTAGCAAAACGTTAACATAACATTTTAAAAGTTCCATGCGATTTCACAAAAATCACATTAATTATTTATCAGTTTGAAAACATTGTAATATAAATATTAAAATAAAAACAGCTACTACATTATTTTAAAAATAGAACATAAACTGTTTTATTCTTTTTAAATTCATAGTTCTCTTAAGACTGAAGAAAATCTTTTTGTTGTAACAACAATACCATCAGACAGACTTGTTATAGAAACAGATTGCCCATGGTGTGAAGTTAGGCCAACGCATGCTTCATCCAAAGATATAGTAACACAATTTCCTTCCGTAAAAAAGGAAAAATGGCAACCTGATCGAATGGTCAAGGGACGAAATGAACCCTGCAATATTGTGTAAGTAAACTTGAAATAATAATGTTAATTTAAAATGAGCCTAAAGTCCTAATAATTTTTAGTCAAATACTGGAAGTACTAGCCAGTATACGAGATGAAGAAGAGGAATATCTTTGTAATCAAATATATAAAAATACTATGAAACTCTTTTTCCCATATGAATTGTAACCTGCATTGACATGCCTGCTAAGCAGGTAGCTGTACAATGAAAAGTGCATCTTATTGTAAACATGAAAACGTACAGAAAAAAAAAAGAAAACAACAAGTATTTACACAGGAATGAAATGATATGAAACATACAAAATATTGACTTCAAATAGAAGTGTTTTTACGATCGAAAACTAATACAAACATCCACTTATGCGATAAACTGTGCCGACGCGAATTGTAAACCTAAAATTACTTAGAGGATCTCTTAATGAATTTTTTAATATATTCCAGTTTCTTCAATTTTATTATCATACATCGGTGATCAAATTTATTATGTTACTTTTTACTATCAGTAATAAGCTGTAATTTAATAATATAATTTTTTATTTACCTGTGTTGTTAAGGTATTTATTAAATTTATAATTTCTGTAGCTTTAAAATTAAGTAAAAATTACATTTAGTTCTAAGTTCTTTTTATACAAAAATGAAATATTTATTTTACATTTCTTTTAATTCATTTGTTAAGAAATACATCCATGATAATTATACAAAATATAGTTCAAATTTCTATCATACAAAATTCCTGGAAAAGTCATACTATGATGTCTACTTATATTGTTTTACCATTTTTGATTCATTATAAAATTATTAATAAGATTAGCAACTAATTTTTTTCAGATTCTACTGCAATATGCAGCAAAGACACAAGATATATTTTTTTTAATATCACAAGTAAACGGTTGTTATAGTCCTGACCGTCAAAAATATGTAACTAAAAGATTCCTGTGATCTAACAAAAAATGCATAAATTCAAGAGTTTTGTTGCCATTAGTATTATTAGCTGATGTGTTTTTCTTCTTATTCAATTTTAGAAAGTGTTTGCACCTTTTCATATACCCAATCATACGTCCGGCTAGCAAAAGTATGCGTTGTATTAATTGCTTGATTGGCGTAGTTTTGTAAATTTTCGGGACTTAATTTTCCACTGAAAAATATTGAAACTTGCATATATTAAAATAGGAAAAGAGATTCTTTATTCGTGATATTATTAAATATTTCTTTATTCTAAATTAGAGAAGCTTTCATGAATTAACATCTAATTTTACTTTTGAAGTTACAATTAAATTTAGATTAATAAAATTTTATAAACGATTCAATGAGAATAAAATTTTAGATTCAATTAAAATAAGAAAATTTGATACTTACATAAAAATATTTGTTTTGAGCCATCTTGTTGCTTTTACAGAATTTTCAACAGTTTGTTCTATGATCAATGCAGAATAAGTTTTCATCAATTCTAATGCTGTTAAGTAATTTTTTTGCATAGAGTCCATTAGACCAGGAATGTAATGTTCAATCTGCAATGTGTTGATTTTAATTAAATTATTTATGATCATATAAATAAAATGACTGCCTATGCAGTCATCGCCTTAGGTGGTAAATGCATCAGCTGGTTTTGGAAGCACTTTACAAAAGTGTTTTCCAATTTTGAAATGACAAAAATTGAGGTCATTGATATATATATATATATATATATATATATATATATATATATATATATATATATATATATAAATGAAAAAATAATTAAAAAATACTTTTTCAAACATCATAATTTAGAGAGCTACATAATAAATAAAAATATATTATATTGAAACAGCAGAAAATGTTATTTTGTAATATTAAATATAGTATTCTTAATAAATATATTTATCAATTTTTCTCAAAATTAGTTTTCAATTCCTCACCATTGTCACAAATGTTGGTATACGTGTGTTTATGTAGGTTAACAAATTATTATATATTTTTATAGAAGCAGCTATTGTAATAAGGTAAATATCTCCAGCTAATTTGATATATGGTTTGAAAAAATCAACAATAACTTTATAATATTTTGGTGAAGCAGCTTCAAGATATTCAAGAGCAATATCAAAATAGAATTTCATAGATATCCATATTTTCTGTACAGAAGCAGTTATACCACAATCTTTCATGAATATTCCTGTACGTGTTGCTAAAGAATATAATTGTAGTAATCTATTTTTAATTTGGTTACTTTAATATACATTTAAATGAAATTAATCTTATTAACTACCTTCAAAAGATCCATGTTTTTGAGTATCGTGAGCAACCATTGCACCAATTAATACCATAAACAATAAGCATCCAGTTTTCCATGGAAAACCTACTTTAGCAGATTTTTTTAATGACATTTTTTTATTCAGAACCTAAAATATAAATACAAACATTATGTATGTAGTTATTATATAATAATTAATTGACTCTATTTTAATCAAGATCCATTTCCAAAATAAATAAGCTACATAAATCTATATAATTTTAATTAATAATTTATTAATAATTATTACAATTTAAGTTTTAATAGAATATTAAAAATTAAAGTAATTATATTACTCTCATATGCTACATGTATAAATTACAGTTAAAGTATTATTCTGACAACTATTTTTCATATATAAAAATTAAATATTCACATTGTTTTAAAATATTGTAAAGATAGCATAAATTCTTAAATTAAAACTAAAAATCTTTTTTAATTTCTTTTTCTTCATTTTATATTTGGTTTTTATATATATTATAGATATGTTCTATTAAAAGAAGATAAAATTGGAATAAGAAATTTAATAATATATAATTATAAAAAATTAATCAGGATATTTTCATTAACTATTAGTAAGGAAATCTAGTAATTAAAAAACGTTAAAAAAACAACTTAAGTATGTTTACTTACAAACAATAATACTGGTTATTCAAGTCATAAAAAAAATATATTCAGTAGTAGAATGCTTTCTTACACATTCACCTCTAATTAGAAAAACTATTAACTTCGATTTGAATATTATAGTTAATTGTAAAATAATAATAAATAAACAGAATAATTTATTATTATATTCTGTATTTATGACCTTTCTTTTTGTTTGTTGTGACTTTTGTTCATTACGACCGTTCTTTTGTTTTCGCAACAACTTTCTAAATGTCAACCTCTATTATTTAAAAATTAAAAACATTTGAAATAAAAACAATTAATAAAACCAAGTACAAGTTTATAACAATAAGAGTGACTAATTCGGCGCGCATACACTATAACGCCACTGTGTAAGCATTGAAGCACTTTATGATAATTAAATAGGCTATTGAAAGAGTATATCAAATAAAACTCTTAACCTGTACCTCTTTGCTGTGAAATACAAAAAGTATTCAGCCCACACTTACATAATTCGAGGAAAGTTATGTTTGAATGAAAAAAAAATATGTTCTTTCGACTTTTTGACTTTCTTGTGTATCAGCTTGTACTGCTAAACCACAGAAATATTATTCCGCTCGTTTTAAGAGATTTAATTTGATCTCATATGTGAGTACTTTATAAATCCAAAAAAGCCCAAAAAAAAATTTAATCCATTGTTTACAGAAAAGAAAGCCGAGTACCAAAAATATTTTATTTTTAACATATGTGCTGTTCAAAATTAGATGATATCTATATAGATAATAAAATCTATAGTATACTGCTGATTAAAATGCTACAATGATTTAATACAAGCGGGAATGTCTCTCCATATATTACAAATGAACGCGCTAACTTACTACGCAAATCAATATTCCACAGAAAGTTCCTAAGCTAGTTTCAAACTAAATTGTAATAATAATCTTTACAAACGTTTTGACTATGAAGGGTAGAGAAAAAGAGTGGAAACTCCTCTAAAATCGTATTAAATTCAATGGCAGGTTATGCACGAATTGACCGTAAGGCGGCGAAGTCATAGATGTTCCTAGTTAAATAGCCTGTTGCAGAAGCGATGGTGAAGGATAGCGAATGGGGAAAGTAAAGAAGGTAGAGAGAGCGAAAAGATAAATACATTAAATGAGTATATATAAAATATATGCAGGGATAATAGGGGAGATCGCCGATACACATGTTAGACTGCAGTAAAATTTTGACGACAGCGTCACAGCGCTAAACGTAGGTACTTCATTCATGCGATATCCCAGATGTGCGATCGAGGGTGAGACGACTGTTCAGCAAGGAGGACGGCGAAATAATAATGCAATAAAAAGGATTAAGAGTGGTTGCATATTCCGTCGACGTCATATTCTCTCAATTTTAATTGTAGAAAGTTAAAAAAAATTTGTATGTATAATCTTTAGACGTGCTTACAAGTGATGAAATATTCTTAGAGTTAATAACATTTCTCTAAGTAGCTTAAAAAAAAAAAGAAGAAATTTCGTACAAATTTGTCTTCTGCTCCACATGGTGCTAGTGCTTTTAAAGAAAATAATTATTATAAATTTTAGATGTCATTTACATACATAATTCGAGTGCCGCCACTTGTAGGACAAAGTAATCAAATAAAATTTGTTTCACCATTCTATGTATTGTATAAACAAAATCAGACGTTGAAGTAAATTTATAATACACGAAATCCTCTGCAACTGATAATCATTATTTCTGTAAATAAAAAAGAGAGAAATCTAGTCTTAGCATATTCGAAGAGATGTTGCAACAAGCAGCAGTCAGTACCGTACATATATTATCGAAAGAAAAAGAACCCTGATGCTTATTGTAATATTTTAAATTCATATTTTACGTAAATAATTATAAAAGAAAATTAGGCGATACAACTAAATATGTGTAGATAATGTTTTATCTTATGCATTTTACTATAGTTTTTACATATAAAAGAGATTTTATTTTTCAGCAACCCAAAATACATAAATACATACATTTTGAGCAAAAGCAGGTGAGCAGAATAATTACAAGTACAGCGATAGGCTCGGCGATAGGTGCAACCTATAAGTTACTCAGTAGAAACATTCAGAGGTTCGGACTCCTCATCGTTTTGAAAATATTGGAAAATACCATTCAAATCTCAGCAGAGCTATACTATCTCTCTCTCTCTCTCTCTGTGTGTGTGTGTGTGTGTGTGTGTGTGTGTGTGTGTGTGCGCGCGCGCGCGTGCGTATGCTAAGCTTCTATGCAAAGGTGACAACGATACCGTAAACATCTTGTTGCTTATCTCATTTTGTCCATGCTTATGTATGACTCATGTAGCGAGCTCGAAACGTTGGACTGGACCTTCAATTAGGTAAGGGTGTTGGGGACAGTCAAATTACACTTTACTAACAAAATTTTTTCAGCTAATATTTTATTTTCAGATTAGTCTACGGGGGTGACTGTATACAAGGACAGTCTGACTGTCATTATAATTTTTAATTTAATTTTTATTTGTATTATTTTTGTGTATTGATATATTAATGTTAATATAGATATATATTGATATTGTTACGTATTCTTTTCGATTGATTTGATTGGACCAATGAAAAAATATTTATTAATTTGTATATAAGCAGTCGACGAAAGTATAATTATTGTACTGATCCTTTATAGGCACGCTCTTACCCACGCGCGCTTGATTTTTTAAAAGTTTTAAAAAGAATGTTTAAACAGTTCGTGTGATTTTTGTGTGTGCACACAGAAAGTTCAACCTTACGTGCGCGCTCCCTTTCATTAAAATCAAGAGAAGTTTGCCAAAAGAAAAAGATCTAACGAGCAGACAAAAAGAGAGCAAGGAAAGACTTCGGTATAATTTATCTATATTTTTAATATCTGAGATCTTGAAAGATGGAATCAAGCAAACCGATTTCGAGAAAGGAAAGGCTACCGCATAAGCAGAGCAAAGATCAATTCAACGAGTTTAATCAATACACGAGGAAAAAGACAAGTAAAATTTCAATAATTGGTTAATTAAAAATTCAATTATTTAATAAGTAAAATCATTGCAACAACTATTTATAACGAGAGCAGATACAATAATTGTTGAATTAAAAATTTAAATAATCTATAATGAAACATACGTTTCTAAAGAAACGTATGATGCCCATGCTTCTATGTTCCCACACTATTGGCGCAGTCAATGAGAATTTGAGGTTGAGAGGGAGGGTGATGCACCGTGATCGATACATGGCAGCAGAGCCGGCGACTCCAGGTCCCCGGCGTATCCTTAGTCCAGGCGAATTAAGTCCAAAATGGTCGATTTACCAACAATTTCTCCAACGCCTATTTTTTTGCATTAAATGATAGATGAGGATGTGTAGAATAAGACCCTAAATTGTCGGGATTGTACCCCATCGGCGACGTATTTATTTATTGCAAAAAAGCAAAAATAAAAGCTCTTTTTTACTTTTTCTTTAATAGTTTAAATAATATTGCTCTAATCGAAAAATGTTTCGTATAAAAGTTGTGCAGAAGATAATTCTGAACAAAAGTACGTACATGAAAAACTCAAAAAGTGGATTTTTCTATTGTTAAATAAACAATGAAAATGGGAAAATTTTCGATATTCAACGAGCTATACAATTTGTTTAAACAATTGAAATTCAATAATAATAATGCAAATAGATGTTTTTTCATCTACTAATACTATGTTTCAAATTACAAAGTGTACTTTCAAAATGGCGACCAGTTGCAAAATTATTTATATTGCAACTTAACCATTGCGAAGTTCGCAACGGCTGAGAATTTTTTAATGCAGTAAAATGCAATCATTCGAGGATATTAATAGTAATCAAAGCTGAAAAGACCAGATTTTTAAATTAAATTTTTATATTGTTTAAAGTGAAAAATGCATTTAATTACGCTTAAAAAAAGAAAAATTTTGAGCCCTTGCACATTTTCATACGACTAATAGTAGTTGAGAAATTTTTTGGTTTAAACTATTATTTATTACTTGTCATTTCATTAACATTTTAACTTGAAATTTGGCAAGGTGTAAATATAAAGGTTAATCTATCTTTACATTTATTAATACATTCTAAATTATTAGTAATTATGTTTAAGTGTAACATTTATAAAAAGTTTTTACGCGTGGCATCAGCGACAGCTGGCGGCAGCTTATCTCTCCTCGCGCAGACATCGCGGTGTCGCCTACTGAGCACGCATCCATTCGCGCACTGCGTCACAGACAGCTCCAGCTACGTCGCTCTCGATCTTAGTTGTAAAATAGAATATCTTTACTATAAAAGCAACTATTTTGATGATTTTTTTCAATTTAACTTTATTTTTTTTAACCTTCATAGTGCTCTTGGTTCTAATACAGTAATTCTATTATATCCAATGTATAATAACGTTATTTAATTCTTTTCAATTTTATATTGGTTTATTTAATAATTTAAAATTACTTTTACTTCATTTTTTGTCTTTATGTTATAACTAGTATCCCCGTCACGGCTTCGCCCGAGTTATTAATAAATGTAAAGATAGATTAACCTTTATACTTGCACCTTGCCAAATTTCAAGTTAAAATGTTAATTAAACGACAAGTAATAAATAATAGTTTAAACAAAAATTTTCTCAACTTTTATTGGTCGTATGAAAATGTGCAAAGGCTCAAAATTTTTCTTTTTTTAAGCGTAATAAAATGTATTTTGTTTCAATATTTTAGCGTTAAAAATTTCCGAGATATCGACCCTAGCAATGGCGTTTTTCACTTTAAACAATATAAAAATTTAATTTAAAAATCTGGTCTGTTCAGCTTTGATTCTATTAATATCCTCTAATGATTGCATTTTACTGCATTAAAAAATTCCTAGCCATTGGCGAACTTCGCAATGGTTGAGTTGCAAATAAATAATTTTGCAACTTGTGCAAATAAGTAATTTGAAACATAGTATAAGTAGATGAAAAAACATCTATGTGCGCCATTATTATTGAATTTCAATTGTTTAAGCAAATTGTATAGCTCGTTGAATATCGAAAATTTTCCCATTTTCATTGTTTATTTAACAATAGAAAAATCCACTTTTTGAGTTTTTCATGTACGTACTTTTGTTCAGAATTATCTCCTGCACAACTTTTATACGAAACATTTTTCGATTAGAGCAATATTATTTAAACTATTAAAGTAAAAGTAAAAAAGACCTTTTATTTTTACTATTTTGCAATAAATAAATACGTCGCCGATGGGATACGATCCCGACAATTTAGGGTCTTATTCTACACATCCTCATCTATCATTTAATGCAAAAAAATATGCGTTGGAGAAATTGTTGAATCTAAACCCTAATTCGCCTGGACCACCTGGATAGTATATATTTAGCCGGTCCGTATGACGCCTGTGATCCTGTATTTCTACACGAGAAATGGCTGCTTACCGTCCATACCACCTGAACAAATTACATGCATACATTCTGCATTTCTTCGACAGTGACATGATAGAGCGAGACGTCGCTCTTCGGGGCTCTTAATACGTTCTTAAGGGTTTCAAGGCTAACAGGACACGTTGAATTTATTAAGAAGAAATCGAAATCATACTTACGTGCAACGGAGCGTGTTGTGCAAGACATCTCTACTGATGATGGTTTCATCAAATCACAAAATACGTAAAATCTAGCTAGTACTTACGCGTTGTTAAAATCCTACAGGTATTGATGTCGCCGGAGCGACCTTATCTAAGAAGATGTGGCAGGCGATCGAGAAGGTATGGAGGAGGCATGGCTTGGAGCGATTCAGCCAGGATCAACGGATCTTTCTATGCAGGTCAATTGACTTGGTTCTGATAGAGATTTTCCTGGAAAGAAAACTACCCCGGTAAAAGATGATAAGTCCTCTGAAAAGGTCAGCGAGGTGTTGCACAATTTACAAATCATTGCGCAGCAAATAAACGAGAAAGTCGAACGATTGATGAGTCTATGGAGAAACTCATCGAAAAGAGTCACAAAATCCAGGAGTCAGCTGGAAGAAAAAAAAAACTGGAAACTGCCATGATAAAACTTGCAGAGAAACTAGTATAAGCGATAATGCAAGGGGCTGCAATGCAGCCGGCTATAACACCAGCGGCTGAGATTGAACATAAACATAGAGATATCTCGGAAAAGTCAAGGGTCGAGATGCCGACTGATACCGAAATTGAGGTACCGTCGCTTACATACAAGCCAAAAGTTATTTCAGATGTATTGCTCAGCAACCATGATCCGATTGAGATCCAATGACTTCGTTTGCTGAGGACAGGCCAGCAGGTTAACCCTTTCTAAAAAGTGCAGGTTTTAGATAACTCTCAGATAGAGTAACCAGGAATAAAAGCAATCGACAGCTCTCGAAGTGAGAAGGAGGCCGAGAGCAGCGGACGCATCTCTACAAGAAAGTTTAATCCGTTTTAGACCGAAGGCCGTAACTTTGATCCCTTTGAGATCCAAACATCGGATAAGAGAGCAACATTAATTGAAAGACTTGAAATTAGGGTGGCAGTCATAGTATAGTCGTATCAGACGATACGTATGAGCGACCAAGAACAAATGCTTATACGTACGGTCCCTCACTCTGACAAACTGTATATTAAAGAGAAAAAAAAGACGTTTGTGCAAGGAATTACAGACGCAGTGCCTAAAGTAATATTGGCAGAGGTTCTGAGCCTGAAGTCAACAGACAATGAAATGAGATCCGTTAAATTATAGAGATGCTGTTCGATCAGCCCATAATCAGAAATGGTAGAATGTCGTCGATAGCGAAATAGACGCTTTAGTAAAGAAGGACGTATTCGAGATAGTAAATAAAAATAAGGTTTTGAAACGCTTTAATAAACCTAACTTATTAGATTCCAGATGGATGTTCAAAACGAAACGAGACAACAATGGCGACGTTAGATACAAAGCACGCTTGATTATTAGGGGTCATAATGATAGAAACATGTACGAAATGAGTGAAACATACGTGCTGCTGTCTCGATTACTACTAATTAGAAACTGGAAACAGAGTTTAAAATCAAAGACTTCGAAGAGCCGAGAGAATTTCTGGGAATCACTTAGAACGAGATATAAGAACGAGATAGATATGTAACTAAGGCAGACATAATCTATAACGTAAATGTGTTGAGTAGCTATCAGGTTAGCCGTACTCAGGATGACTGGAAAATGGCAACCATGGTTTGTAAATACTTACCAGGTTCTTTAGATAAAGGTTTAACTTACAGAAGCAAAACGGATGATACAACTGCTTACTCGAATGCTAGCCAATCAGACTGCGAAAACGCATAACTACTAGCGGGATATTAATTCAACTGTTTGGCGATTCGATAGTTTGGAAGACAAAAAGACAGCAAAGCGTTGCGTTGTCTACTTGTCAGTCAGAATACATAGCAATCAGCGACACTTGCCAGAAGATCATAGCAATTCACGAGTCTATTAAAATCGTGCTGTCAAATAGCTTTAAGGTCGTCGCACAGTTCTGCAATAATTTAGCCACGAATGCGTTGGCCGAAACCGATGGAAACAACCGACTCCGTTATATGATAGCCAGGAAAGAACACTTCGTTAAAGAATGTGTTAAACGTAATGTAGTAAATATAAGGTGAATCTATTAAAAAAAACAACTCGATCGGTTGAGCTCTCAGATTATGTTTGTAAATTAACATAGTACTCTGTGTTACAAGTTCCGAGCAGGAAAACTAGAATTAAAACAAGCTCAGAAGAAGCGCATGTTTATATAATACCAAAGGAAAAGCTTACAGACAAACGTACGAGAAGAAAGAGTTGACTTATGTAGCGAAAACCCATTTCAGTGATATATTATATTGATGTTGCTGACTGATGGCTGAATGGCCATGATTTAATCCATCGGTCTATTTATTTGAAAATATTTTGCAAGTAGCATGATGGTGCGAGAGAGTATTGGAATACACATGCATGCGCACTATAGCGTCAAAACATATATACTATACGTTTTCGGCGCTTCCGCGCGGCGCCCTATAATTATATACAGTCAGTCCGTTGTGAGCGTTCATATGTAACGTAGGTGGTTAATAAAGCATCTTAGTCGTTTCATCAATCCGTCTATTCATTCAAACCCTTTTTATTACTGTGCTATTTATGATTAGGAGGCGAGCTTAGTTTCCGATCTTTTTGAACGGAAACAGGATAATTATGATGAAAAATGGATACAGGCTAGCTTAATCAAAATATTTTCCGTCACTTTCTGCTATTTTTTCTCATCTTTCTGGCAGTATGATAATACCGTGGCGAAAGAACGATGGCGGTTTCGAGGCGATCCAATTCTGGTGCGTGTCGGAAAAACGTATCAACTAGATCATGCTACATCGATCTGAATAGGCGGTAATCAGAAGGTGCTATGTCTAGAGAGTATGCTAGGCGCGACAACACTTCCCATTCGAGCTCCAACAGGGTGTTTTTGACGGCTTTCGCAAAATGTGGCCAAATGTTGTCATGCAAGAGAATGACTTTACGCCTATGGTTCGCGATTACTGATCTATGATCGAGCAATTTCTGTTGCAAATCATTCAGTTGGCGTTAATATCTTGACAGTGACGGTTTCATTCGATTTTAACAGCTCGTAGTATATAATACAGCACACCCTGTTTGTTCCACCAAATGCACAGCAATACCTTTTGGCTCTGAATGTTCCATTTTGTTGGTGATATGAACCGATGTGGACAGTTGGCCTGGGTCCATCCATGACTTTATGGGGTTCGGATTGTCATAGTAGATCCACATTCATCACCAGTTATAATAGACCACAGAAAACTCTTCTTTTTTTCCTGGCAAGCAAATAGAGGATGTTGTGTCGATTCATAATGGCACGTTCGGTCAAATCGTGTGGCATCTATTTTTCTTCTTTATGAATCTTTTCCATCGCATGAAAACGTTTGCCAATTGCTCTGTCTCTGACTCCTACCTTGTGAGTTGAGTTTTCGTCCAATAATGCTTGCAATTCACTATCTTCAAACTTTTTCGGTTGTCCCGAACGTTCTTTGTCATTAACATCAGTATCTCCACTTCTAAACTGCTGAAAAAACTCTTTACATGTTGTGACGGAGTTTGTTCGTGATAACATTCTTGAAGCAATCAATAAGTAATTTAAAATCAAAATAGTGCAAAAGGTCATGTCGAAAAAACGATTTATCATGATTCATTTTTACTGATCAAAGAATTATAATGTTTACACAAATTATGGAGCCTGTTAACTGAACTTTATTGGTAAATGCCAAAACTAAAATACTAGATCTGACATATCTGACTTTTCGTACTACTTATATCGCCGTCTAAACGTGAAGGTCGGAAACTAAGATCGCCTCCTAATATATATTTATTCTGCATTTAACTTCCAACAAATTATTATCAATAATATCATATAATAAGATAAAGACAAAACCTGTATTCGTTTGTACACGACAACCGAAAAAAATACTAAACCGATTCTTCTGAAATTTGACATATAGATTCTATATTATCTTGGGAAGGACATAGGCTATATTTTTTATTGAAAATCATTTTACTTTCATCAATAAATTAAGTTAATGGTTTTAACAATCAGTTCCACCAGCGGCCACTAGGTGGCATCTTGAATCACGAACATCAACTCAAAGTAGTCTGCTTAAAGTATTAATACCAGGCCAGCACAAACGAATGTTCATATCCAACTTTGGGATTCGTATCCTAAAGAAGGTGTGACGTTAGTCGGTATTACCTTTTTTGTTCTTCAGGTTCATCTGACAGTACTCTCACATCTTATGGATATCTTTTAATTTTGGTAAATTTTATTTTCTCTTACGTGGGAAAACTCTCCCCCCCTCTCTCTCTCTCTCTTTCTGGCTCTCTGACTGTTTGTCTCCTTCTTTTATAAAATGGTTCTATATTTCTATTTTCTTACTGAAGGTTAAAATGGTTCTATATTACTATTTTCATACTGAATATAGTTTGTAACGACAAATTATATTTTTATTTTTATTAATTATATGAACTTCAGAATTGTGTCAAGACACTGTTTTATTTAATGTGAACAAAAGAAATGATGGCAAAATAGGATTCTTTGTCAACAATCTCGAAACTATGAATATAAATAAATATATATATATATATATATATATATATATATATATATATAAAATATATCGTCAATTCTGCATAAAAGAGCAATATCTACCGTCTGTTTAGAAAATATGCTATTTGCATACCATTTTGTTTGAATTTCCATTGGAATCATTACGAAAATATTCACGGTATTTAATTGAAAAAACGGCGAGTATATTCGAAAATATATATATATATATATATATATATATATATATATATATATTGTACATATTATATATACACATTTTAAATACGGTTTCTACTGAGAAATATTGTATTGGCGTGTACGGGCGGTTGATTACGATATCCTGTTGCCTCAAGATGATTTCTATAGGCAGTTGTGTGATCCGATGATCGAATGCAATGTCCAGATATCTCTGGGCGATATCTACGGGGAATATTGTATTTAGTTGATAAAAACGACGTCCTGGTATGAGGAAATCAACTTCTATGGAAAGATTCGGGTTGAGACGATAAAATATGATATCTAGGTCTTTCCGAACGACTTCTACGGGGAGTATTGTGTTTAGTAGTTAGGAAGCGATGCTAGCTTTCTCGGGAGGACTGTTATTGGGACTATCGTGTTTAGTTGGTAGGAAACGATGTTTAGGTATGTCGGGACAACTTATACGGGAAGTTTCGTGTTTGGATATTAGAATGCGATTTCCAGATGATTTGGAACGACCTCTACGGGAAGTGACGTGTATAGTTGCTGGGAAACAATGTCCAGGGATGTCAGTACGACTACTATGAAGAGATTAGTATTCTATCATTTGAACACGCACACTCCCAGTAAAAGTCGTTCCGGGATAACTGGACATTGTATTCTACCTCCCCAACACAAAACTCTATAGAAGTCGTCCCGAGACATTTCCTATAGTCCAAACATGATACTCTCTGTAAATGTCGCCTCGAGGCACTTGGACATCTTTTTCTACTTCTTAAAAATAAAAATAAAATAAATAATGAAATAAAATAAAAATACAATCATAAGTAAAATAAAAAAATAAAAGTACTATTTTATGTTAGTAAAGAACAACCTGACTACCCCCACCACCTTAAATTTAGATTCACCTTTGGTGTCCGACGTTTCGAATTGCTACGGTTCATCCTCAAAAACTACACTGTAATAATAAGTAATAAGTTGTATTAATTATACTAAGTTCTATTTCAGATTCTTCGAGGGTAAATATAAACAGGGACAATCTGATTGTAATTATTTTGGCTAACATATTATATTCTAAAGACTGTAAGACCGATAAATATATTTATTAAGGGGGGGGGGGTAAGGTTAATTCGATATAAAACAGGCATGTTTTTAACAATTTTTTCTCGCGACACAGATACAGCCGGATTATTCAGTCAATTTGCATATAATAATGTATCATTTGAACAATATTTTTCTAAATTTTCATTGAAAAATATTAAAGATTAAGCGAATCACAGTGAATCTCCGGAGGCTTTTCGAGAAGAAGTTGTTTTGCGGTGTACACGATTACGCACCACAATCATCGGAATCGCAAAAACTAAAGCGCATTCTTCAAAGAAGATGTTTCCTCAGGTAACGCTGTCGAGTTTTTTTGTTAATTTTAGAATTTTTACATGGTCTAAAGCATCTTTTTGTATTTGTCTACGTAAAACTCTTCCTTCTTTACTGTCGTGTGACGCTTGTTCTTCTGCTCTATTTATTCGTCAATTTATCGCGCCCATTCGTGGGAACTTGACCCTGTACTGATTTGAATTTTTTTCATAATGGCTAATAGAGCAAAAGAACCTTCATTGAAAGTGCATGCCGCTATATTAGCTGCAATTTCAGCAATTGTAGAAGTGCCAATCACTGACTTTGGAGAGATTTTCCAGATTAGCTGATTGAGAATCTCATTATTATTTTGCGTGAAACCTCCAAGACATCGCTGCACAAGTTCGTCTTTACTCAATTCCTCATAAATGGATCTAATAGCTCTAAGAACTTCAGTAGGAAGAGTTGTATAGCTGTGGTTAAAAGAGTTTAGAGCATCTGAAGCCGCAGTTTTTTGCCATTCGCACCAAGCGTCTACGCCACTTGGGCATTTGTTGTGCTGTGGGTTTTTCGTCGGTGGAGCTGTAATGATAATAAGTAGCCTAAATTGCATTTTTCATCTTATCAATTGAATCGTGATTACGTCGAATAGTGAGTCCATAATAAACCGTCAGTTTATCTATCATTTTAGTACTAAGCAGCCCTTTGTCAAAAAGGCTTTTTCTTTTTACGACTTTTCCTGTCATGGTTTTTGTATCAATTACGCTTTTTTTACTAATTCTCTTTTGTACATGCCCAATCCACTCTTTTTTATTTATGGTAAAACCTTCAACAATGCCAAATAACGAACTGAAACCTCTTTTTTTCTAAGTTCCGTCGCCCGAAAAAGTTAATTCTGACGTTTCTTGTACATTATTTGCTTCAGATATTACTTTTTCTCTTCTTATACAGCCGATGCAAAAAAACTTCTTAGAAACATTTTTTATAGTTTATAATATTTTTGTCATATATGAGTTATAGGTTGGTCTCGATAAGAAAGCACTAGCCAAATCCATTAAACCACAAAACTTATTACATCCACCTAAGTCTAAGCCTAACAGTCGCATTACAAAAGCAAATCGGTAATTGATATCGTATACACCAGAATCTATTATTTTACTAGATGGAATGTAATGAGGCTGTTTATACTTTCCACATGCAACTTTGATATTAAAACCAAGACCTTCTTTTTTCAGTGTTTGGAATGTAACTTTTCCATTGTACTTTACACATTTTAACAAAGTTGAAATAGTAGAAAAGACAAGAACAAAATCTATTATTCTATAATTTATTTTGACATTTTCTTTTATCTCTACCAGTAGACTATTTTTAATTTTTTTTGACGACGCACTATTAGCTTCCGCTTCGTCATTTCTACGCTTATAAGGAGTCTCTATTTTTTTTTCGAGTATTTTTTCGAGGCATTATTAATGCTACTATATATATATATATATATATATATATATATATATAAACAGCAAGAATTAATTTACCGTTGAAAATTTCCGGAAACCGAGCAAGTACGAAAGTAAACAAAGTCAATTTTTAGACTAGCTGATGTACGTATGTACTAGCTGTATGACTCCAATATACAAGAAATGTCCAAAAAGATGCTTTCAATAAGAAATGAATGTAAGATTTATAAATCAAAATAATCGCTCTCCAAGTAAGTGCGTTCCACAATTGTCAAGCAGAATTACGAATATGTAAAAATCTTACTTGGAGCAACGAATGTTCAAATGCTCACAACTTTGTCAATTTTGCTCCGCTTAACTTGAAATTTCGAGACAATATTCTTGAAATATAAAGCATTCATTTAAAAAATATAAAAAAATGGCAAAAATATTTAAATACCTTACCCCCCCTTAATATAATTCAGAAGAGTCGACATAAGTACAATATTTTGAGATATAAAGCATTCATTTAAAAAAATATAAAAAAAAGGCAAAAAAATTTAAATACCTTACCCCCCCCCTTAATATAATTCAGAAGAGTCGACATAAGTACAATTTTTAATTTTTTGTTAGTGATACATATACTTTCCGTATATCAAAATATACTTATTGAGATGACATTAATCCCGATTTGCTTGAGAGCCGCCCACTCGTAACGTAGAAACCTACCCACTCCCTGGCTAAATCAGAAAAATACAAGGTTAAGTTTTTTAAACAATTCAGAACCTCAGAAAAGGCCGCCGAAATATTCAAAATTTTACAGAAGGCTTTTGGTGAGTCAATATTAAGAGCAAGTGTTTTTGATTGACACAAGTTGTTCAAAGAAGGTCGAGAAAGTGTTGAAGACGAACTACATCAAAGACCACCAAGAACATCTACTGATGGACTACACGTCGACAAAACAAAGAATTGGTTCTGCAAAATCATCCTTTGACTACTAGAGCGCTTGCTGATATTGTTGGAATTTCAAATGGGTCAGTCAACACCATTTTGAAAGTCATTTTGTGCCTGAAAAGAGTGAAATCTCGATTGGTGCCAAAATCACTCGATTTTTTTGAAAAAAAAAAAAAAAATAACGTTGCATGGAGGTCTGTGAAACGATGCTTTTAGACTATCAGGACAAGATGGAACGCATAATAACTGGAGATGATACTTGGATCTACGCTTACGATCCAGAAACGTAGAAATCGCAGATGGAACTCGTCGCAATTCCGGAATATGAGTATAAAAAATGTTTTGAAAATTGAAAAAAACGTTATCATAATTGCAATGCATCCCAGAGGGGATTATTTGGAGGGGTGAATGAGATTTAGAAGAATAAATAAGATTTCAAAAAATAAAGTCTATTCATATTTGTACACAGTAGTATAAGGATATATATAAGGATAAAATGATCTACAATATATCACCTTTTTGAAGTGGACGCTGCTTTGAAGCAGCTTTTTATACGGAAGCGACGACAGGTAAATTATATATAGGAATATAGATTTATAAACAAAGTACTTTTTACTTATATATATTATATACATTTTATAAATATATATTTTATTATATATATTGTGTGTGTTTGTGTGTTTGTGTGTGTGTGTGTGTGTGTGTGTGTGTGTGTGTGTGTGTGTGCGTGTGCGTGTGCGTGTGCGTGTGCGTGTGTGTGTGTGTGTGTGTGTGTGTGTGTGTGTGTGTGTGTGTGTGTATATTGCAATGAGCGCAATATAAAATAATGTTAGTTTATTATGGAATAAATTGTGCGCGAATATTAATGCATTTAATAGTTATTATATTATATTTTATCTTTTATATTTTCGAATTATATAAAATTAAATTATCGCTTGTTTTAATGTTTATGAAAATATATGTATCACAATTTCTAGCAAGTACAATATTCAATTCGCGAAGTCAATAAAAGACAGAACGAAAAACCGAGCTAACGCGAAGGTGTTCGAGCACGCCCTCTCTCTACGAACCGATATTGGCTTCGTCAAGCTACGAACAAGTTGCGTGGCGTGGTATGGCGTGGTAATGGAGAACAGCCGCAAAGTGGGGAATGCTGCTCTTTAAAATTTATATAAAATTATTGGTGTTGCAAAACCTCATTGTGCCATGAAACCAGTTCGTCGAAGGGCCGGAGGAAGGATTCATAGTCGGCACCCGGGAAATATCTGCGACTAGAGTTCACGAAAGGACTAATTTACACTAGAAAAACAGAAATTCTTGATGTACGTACGTTAAATGCGAGACTTCAATAAGAAATAAATTATTATTAATTTATATTTATTTTTTATTTTTCCACAGGGGCAGGTGGCAGATATTTTGGGCAAGCCCTTTAGTTTTTTGTTTTTCTTTCTTTTTACGTTATTTAAATATTTTTCGTTTGCTAATTTTTTTGATGTTTAAATGCATATGTAAGTTTCGTCTAAAAATCAAATTCAACAACTTCTTAGGGTAAGTATTAAAAAGTTGAAAAATCCATTTCAAACTTTAGCGTGCTGAGCGAGAGTACGAAATAGATTTTTATTTAAATCATGAAATTATACACAGCGATAATAATTGATCGCTTGTTGAAGGCCAAGGGCCTAGATGTTCTGATGGCTTTGTATACGAATTTCTACATTTAGGGTAATCATAATAAATTCATTTTTCAACAACAGTGACAATACAATGCAAAAATGATTTGTTTTGATACTGCTGCAGCAACATTTCAACGAATCTTAATACTTTTAAGCAAAGGAAAGGGACGCATTGCATGACGCTCAATGATGCAGCAAGTTCTTCTTGAATCCTCATCCAGTCAAGCGTCTAATTCCTCATCTTCAAAACTTTTCGGCTTGCCGGAGCAATCCTTAATCTAAATTTTAAACTTCAAAATCACTACTTTTTAACCATTTGAGCCACTCGAGACACGTCTATTCATCAATAGATTTCGCACCATAAGCTTCCGAAAGCAAACGATAGGCTTCAGTCGCACTTTTTCTCATATTAAAGAATATGATTTGACTAGAAAATTGCCATGACTCTGCTCGATAAAATGAAGCACACTGAAAGAAATGCACTAATATAATGCTTTAAAGTTATTGATAGATACACAACCTACAAATATAACACATGGGGTTTGACATTTCTGCTTTACTTGTACATCCAGTATATTAGAAAAGTTTAACCATATTTCTAATAGTTTTCATTATTCACGAATTATATATTATAGCAATTTTTAATAGATTTAAATCTGACAATCGGAATTACATGCAGGTAAAGTATTTTGGTAATAAAGAGTCATTTCTAAAAAGAAAATTAAATAAAAAAGTCATTTCTAGATTTCATTAAATTATCATAAAATCTATGTCGAGTATTTATTGTTTAATTTGTGTTAACCGATTTTCGTAATATTTAAGTAACTTCATATAAATTATTTTTTAACGATTAATGCACTGTATATGTAATGATTGTATCTAAAAATACGATTATAATTGCTATGACATTACTTTTTATTAATATTAAGCTTTTGCATTTTATGTTAGTTTTTGGACAAATACTTAACGTACAGAAAATTGAAATATTGTAGTTTTATGTCACATTTACTAATTTTGGAAGACTTTTATTAAAATTATTATATTTATTTACTACAATATCTCTGTTGCAATCTTTATTCCATATAAATAACTTAGATGTAATTATTTCATTTAGTGATTGTCAAATGATAGATGAATTTGTTTGTATGTGTAATGTTCTGATCTCATACAGTGACATTTGATTATTCTATCAATCAATCTGAAAAACCTTTTAACTTGTTTTTGTCTTATGTATTGTAACATGTATAGGTTATCTTATTCTATACATCTTAATAATTATTACCAATGCGGAAAAAGGAGGGAAAAGAAAAAGAAAGAGAGAGAGAGAGAGAGAGAGAGAGAGAGAGAGAAGGATTAGATATAATATATTATATGGTAATTTTAAATATAATATAATATATCAGAATTAACGGCTTTGTATAACGAAGTAAAAAAATAAGTTTTCTTTTCTTTACTCACTCTATACAACCCTATTAATATTTTTTCCTCGTATTTCTGTATGCGTACAGCATGCGATAGATAGAAGTGGGTGCAATATAGATAGGTTGAGGCAATAAAATTTATTATAATTTTATTTTTTAATAATAAATAGATTTTTTTCGTTTTGATAATCCGTCAGTTTCCTTCCTTTCCTTTTTAGGAATTTTCTTTATTAAAATAACTGATTTAAGAAAAATGACTATAGGGATAAAGGTAAGTTTGTAGATAATTTCCAAGAGCTCTACGGTCTAAAAAGTTAAATATAAATTAACCTAACCAGTTGAAGAACATTTCTCTTCTGTTAATGGGGCTTAATACCCGGTAGACATTTAATTGATAAAACAATTAAATTCAGGGACGTATCTTCTATATTATCTAAAAATCCCGTTACAGAAATGGTGCCCAACGTGCTATAGACGTTTTTCTTTTGCATTTTATAAAAAAAAATAAAATTATTTAGAATAATAATTTTTTTTCTATTATTCAAAGAAATTCTATGAATTTAGAATTTTGATTAATTTTAATTTACGTTCTATAGCACTTGAATTGATTTTACACATCATGCCAACATAAGTTCACTTAGTAATTTTTGTAACAATAACAATTTTTTGCTCTCCCTTTGTTCCGCAAGCTACCAAAATCAACACGACCGAGGCAGAAGGAAGTGCGTCTCATAGATCGTGTAATGGGATTCAAACCCTACCTATTTGTTTCGGTTAAAGACAGGGCTTAAGATATTCAAGGGGAAGGCATAATTATAGGTCGACGCTTTAAAAAAATAGACATAACAATTTGGAGTGAAATCCGTACGGCCGTGAAAATGTGGTACAGAGCCAATCAAGTGTATCGAGGAAAATGGGTCAGAGTGGCTGAAACTTGAACCTAAGCATCTAATGACCTTCAAGTCATTATATCGCTTGTCTCCTCTCGATATTTGATCGGTTAAATCCAACTCTTCCCGAGACGCAGCCGCTGAATAGACTATTGCGCGATGCGTACCCCGAAATCCGGCGAAGGATATTAAGGAAGTCATTCAACACTATTCAAGAAATCCTGAATTTGGCCAGAGACGTCGAAATCACATTGGAATGTGAAAAATACTATCACACTCCTCCTTCGCCGGGTAAGACGATTTTACGCGAAGCCGCATATAAATCAACGCAAGTGGGCTAAAATCAAAGTAGCTACCACCGTTCCTCGCAGTTATATTTAATGAAATACAACATCTGGCACCGTTTCGATTAACTGTCGGTTTATTTTTTGAAGCTGTCGGAATAGGCGGATCAGATTCAGAAGAAAATATTGAGTTCGAGTTAATCAATAATTTCTCCAGATTAGCATCCATTGGTCTCACGGATATAACTCAGCAGGAGCAACAACAATTGAAGAAGTTATTGGACGAGATCCTGCCGGCGGGAGAAGTACCACGGGAACGTTCGACATGGGCAGAGCATATGATAGATGTGGGAGATGCTCGCCCTATAGTCAAAAGGCGTACCCAGTCACTCAGAAAATTCAAGAAGAAGTGCATTCTCAAGTTAAAGAGATCCTAGAGACTGGACTAATCGAACCATCCACCAGTGGTTGGTTAAGTCCAGTGGTGGTCGTATGAAAGAACAACGGGAAATATAGATTTTGCATCGATTATGGAAAAGTAAATTTAATTTCGATACCCGATGCATAACCGTTGCCGAACATGGATCATATTCTCAGGAAGCTAAAATCAGCTAGAGATATTTCTACCTTAAATCTGAGTAACGCGTACTATCAAATACCACTTCATCCGGCATCCAAATCGATTACGGCATTTACAGTACCTGGAGTGAGATTGTTCCAGTTGATCAAGATGCCCTTCGGTTTATCTAAGGCTAGAGCGGCGTTCCAGCGTCTTAGAGACAAAATTATTGGGCCAGATCTAGAGCCGAATGCTTTCTCCTATCCTGAAGATCTCATAATTGCCGCGGAGACGTTCGAGGAGCACTTAGGTTGAATACATCGTGTTCTAACTCGAGAATCTGAAGCTGGACTCACGATGAATCACGACACAGCGTTTTTGTACATATTGAAGTTAAGTATTTAGGCGTTCTTGTCAATCGTAAAGGATTGCTTCCCAATCCCGAGAAGATCGAACCAGTTATGCAATATACGGGACCGAAAAACCTGAAACAACTTAGGAGCTTCCTCGGTATGGCATCGTGATATAGAAAGTTTTTGAAAGACTTTACCACTATTGCCGAACCACTCACGCTTCTTATTCGAAAAAATTGCTGATATGAGTGAACCAAGAAACAACAAGCCTCATTCGACGAGATTAAATCGATGATCGCTTAAGTACCCGTCTGACATCGACCATTATTTCATGTCCAGTTTAGCGTTCAAACAGATACGAGTGGTAGTGGCATTGGAGCGGTTTTAACGCAAGAAGTCGACGGACAAGAAGGAGTGTTGAAGTTTGCGAGTAGAGCGTTCTCTCAAGCCGAATGAAACTATTCGGTAATTGAGAGTGTTTTGTTGTCGTGTGGACTATTGATAAATTCCGTCCATACATAGATGGATACCATTTCCGCGTCGTTACAGATTATATTAGATTGAGGTGGATTCGTACGATGCAGAACCGCACTGGCAGACTTGCTCGATGGGCTCTCATGTAGGAAGGACAAAATTTCAACATAGAGCATCGGAAAGGTACGTGGAACAATGTGCCAGACGCCTTTTCAAGGATGGGATGGTTCATCCGAGGGCGACGATATGTCCTGCTCCACAGTGACGTTGGCAAGAAAAACCCAAGAGGAGTAGTATCTGCGATGGTTTAAAAACGTTCAGGATTGTCCTAACGATTATCCAAAATGGAAAATAATTGGTGGACAATTATACTGCTATTGCACGTATGAGGTTCTCGTGGCCATTATAGGAACATGTTTGGAAGATCGTTATGCCTAAGGAGCGTCGTGATGCTGTACTTAAAGTCTGTCACAACGACCCGACAGCTGGACATCCAGGTCGAAAAAAGACCTTCGCTGGAGTCAGCAAGTTCTATTATTGGCCTGAGTTTTATAAGACAGTTGAAAATTATGTGATGAATTGTCTTATATACCAACAGTCCAAGGCAGATCAAAGGCCACCTTCCGGACTGATGGGCCGGAGAGTCTTAGAAGGCTCTGGCAAATGGTTGCTGGTGATATTATCGAACCATTTGTAAAGAGCTGTCATGGATTTGAGTATATCCTGGTGTTTCAAGATTTGTTTACACGGTGGGTAGAATGTTTTTCCATTCGTAAAGCAAACGCCAGGACGATACTCGAAGAATTTAAAGAGAGGATTGTACTCAAATTCGGCGCGTCAGAGGTCTTCCTGGCGGATAATGGTACGGAATTTAAAAATCATTTGATTCACGATTATTTAGTGGAGACGGATATACTCATACCCTTACCCCACCGTATCATCCGCATGCTAATCCAGTGGAACGGGTGAACAGGACGTTGAAAACCCGTATTGTGACGTTCGTGGAAGTGACCCATAATACATGAGACGAGAAACTTTTCGAGTTGAATTTTTGTTCAATACGACGGCACATACCTTTACTGGATATTTTCCGGCTCTGTTAAATTTCGGAAGAGAGCTGACTCCGCCAGGATCTCTCCGCCGCAGCTAGGTAAGATTAAGCTAAGATCAAGCTACGGTAGAAACTCAACAAAAAGAAAGAGTTCTTGGCTAGCAAAGTTAAAGACACTTAAAGATCTCCAAGATATCGCTAAAACACGGTCGCAAGGGCAATAACATCGTCAGACTAAATATTATAACGCCAGACGACGTCCCTCTCCATATCAAGTGGGTGACTGGTATGGAAGAAAAACCGCGTCTTATCCTCATCAGCTCAAGGGGTAACGGCGAAACCCAAAATACATAGGTCCCTTAGTAATAGTAGAGAAAAAGGGGACTAATACGTAAGAGCTGGAAGGTTGTGATGGACGGACTGAGCAGTTAGTTATTGCTGAACACCTCAAGCCGTACGTACAACTAGAGGAAGACGATCTCTTGGAAACTACTCCAGGTTCGAGCGAAGGAGGTCAAGAGACAGAACAGACAATTCCCCAACCGCCGTTGGATAGTGAACAGGCGATGAGCGACCCACCTGTCATGCGAAAAGCTTCACCAGCGGATGAAATTTCTGATGCGAGGTTCTCTGCGCAGGACAATCCCGGGAATACTCGCGAGACGTTAGGTTTCGTCCTGGACAGGAAACGAAATTATCAGTGCAAAATTTAAATGGCGGTTCAGCGATCTTCGTATCAAAATTTGGCGTCCTCTCGTAGAAAGGACTCTACAGAACGAAGACCTTGTGGGAGGCCGTGGAAGGAGAAATAGTTCTCTCCTTCCCATTAATATAGTTCGTCCTTCTTTTATTTTTTTCAAATGGAGTACCTGATGGATCTTTCGTTGTCCAATTAAAGAAGCTACTTGGGGAGATGTGTGGGCAGGGCTTAGCCTTGACAGTAGCTCGTCGAGGCTGCCAATCTGCCAGTCCCATCCCTCCGAGTTGGTTTCTTCCAGATCCTTCACTCAGACAATTGAAGAAGTAGAGGAGGAAGGTCCGTATTCGAACGAGGAGGATTATGTTATTCTCCGACGTCCTCGGGCGGCGTCGGGGCCTTCTCGTCCAAAAAGCGACGAAAAAGGAAAGAAACACCGACCCAAGAAGGTAAATTCACCTCCTACTAGATCTCCAAGGGCTTAAACCAGCCCTCCCGAAGCTAGAGCTTCTGGTGAAGAGGGGGTGCGTCTGAACCCCAAACTCGACTATCACGGTCTGAGAGCACTCCTCCCGAAGCCGGAGCTTCGGGACAAGAGGGGATACGCTGCGTCCGTGCTAGAGAGAGCCACGACACGGCGGGATCTCCTTCAACACCAGGACCTTTATACACTTCTCCCGGAACTGGAGTTCCGGAATAAGAGAAGGTGAAATTGAAGATGCAAGCAAGCTCCACAGATCGAGTTGTGGAGCGGGAAGAGGCCTCCACTACTCACTGGGCTTAGAACCCAGGAATGCAGGGGGTTGCACGACCCAAGTCCTCAGAGTATGTTCGCTCGTCCGCTCCCCCCGAAGCAGGAGTTTCGTGTACCGGAGAGAGCGAGGTACCTCATCCACGGTTGACTCCGTTCCCACGTATGGAGCAAAGCCTGTTGGAAGCCTTGACTGATTTTAAAGCCAAGGATGATATTGCCACGAAGGCCCAGACAAGGGTTATTGAGCTCTGTGAAGAATTACGGGACCGACCCAGTGGTACAAAACAGGTCGGTCCCGTCATATCCTAAAAGGTCGATGACTTGAAAGAGTCGGCGAAAGCTCAAGAAGCATTCCTGAGCTCACACTGGCAGCGCCGAGAAAAACAAAGGCTGGAGGAACTTACCACAGCAATCGCTCGCCAAAAGGCCTCCGAGGCCGAGCTCTTCCATACTCGAGAAGAGGCGCGCTGATTGGGAGAGGGTATCTCCTTTTCCCTTTGAGATGCCGCGGAGTTAGCTGCGGATGAACGACTGCGTAGAAGAGCAGCTTCGCATCCCGGAGGGAGTCGCGGTGGTAGGACACCATGGTGTAACACCGGTGGCCCATCTGGTCGCGACAGGGGAAGTCCGTCTAACAATCCACGTAAGGATAATGTCCGACCTGAGGTATCTAGGAACAAGAAGATGCCGGCAGAATCCCCAAAAGAAGAATTCCGATCGTATTACGTTCACGATCCTAATGGAAGATACGACCGACACCACCGGTGTTTCTTTTATCGATACCCTGGCGTCACAAAGGAGGAAACGTGTCCTAATCGTAACGTCCAATTTCATAAGAAAGATACCTACCTTGATTCCTTAAGGGCGGTCGAGGTCGTAAGAACTCTCTCTCTCTCTCTCTCTCTCTCTCTCTCTCTCTCTCTCTCTCTCTCTCTCTCTCTATCTCTCTCTATCTCTCTCTCTCTCTCTCTCTCTCTCTCTCTCTCTCTCTCTCTCTCTCTCTCTCTCTCTCTCTACTATGGCACCGAACAGCGAAGTAGAAAGTTTTTTTCTAGTTATTAATTCTTTTTTGCTGTTGTGGTGTCAGTATAATTAAATTAAATGTATTATATTTTCTTATATATATAATTACATAGTCTTTCCCTTTTCCTATACAGGTTTCCTTTCGTCATCCTTTAGGTTGTGTTGTACACTTGCGTCACAGGTGTTATACGTAATGTCTGGAAGGGGGATCTAACATGTATAGGTTATCGTATCCTATACATGTTAATAATTACTACCAATAGGGAAAAAGGAGGGTCAAAGGAAAAGAGAGAGAGAGAGAGAGAGAGAGAGGAAGATTAGATATAATATATTACATGATAATATTAGATATAATATATCAGAATTAACGGCTTTTTTCTTCACCTGTATAACAAAAAATAAGTTTTTCTTTCTTTACTCACCTTGTCCTTCGACCAACGAAATTAAAGATATATATATATATATATATATATATATATATATATATATATATTCGCGCAAACGTTACTTGTGCATAAGTTATGAAATTCATTTGTGTGATTTGATTGCCAATGAAAGTAAATTTTAATTGCTTGGTAGGACCTCCATTTGGGATTATATTTATCGAGCTTAATTAGCGATACGGGGAAGGAAGACTGCCAATTTGATCGTCGTTAGGTTGAATATTTTCGGCGTTGCTGTCTCCAAGGTCTTTTTCTTCTATTCTTTATATATTTTATTCGCGCGATCTTATACTAAGTAACGGTGTTGATTTTAGAAAAAAGTCACTTTCGCGTATATATACGAGGATTAGGTGGTGTGTCCCTCCTATATATGTAAAGGAGAGGATATTAACTCCGCAAACGTACTCGTAGATAGCTCGTAGTACGCGTGTATATATTGCGGAAGAAGCGCTCCACCAACCAATTGTCAGGTGGCGCTCAGACGTCTAATTCTATGCACCACCCTATTATTATTTATCCATCGTATTCCGGTATGCGTATAATGTGCGAAAGATAAACGTCGGTGCAATATAGATAGGATGAGGCAATAACATTTATTATAATTTTATTTTTGAATAATAAATATATTTGTCCCGATATTGAAATTTCTATATAAATTATTTATCTGATTATTTTCTTTACATAGATCCGGTTTGGATAATTCGTCAGTTTTCCTCCTTTTCTTCTTAGGAATTTTCCTTATTAAAATAATTGATTTAAGAAAAATGACTATAGGGATAAAGGTAAGTTTGTGGACAATTTTAAAGGGCCGTACTGTCTACAAAGGTTAAGTATAATTAACCTAACCCGTTCAGAAACCTACTTCTCTATTAACGGAGCTCAATACCGGGTAGACATTTAATTGATAAAACAATTAATTTCAGGGACGTAGCCACTGTAGGAATTAGTAAACTAATTTCTAGAAAAATATCTGTTTTCAAGCTTATCGTGCATATATTAAATTAAATAAATTATTATGACGGATAGACAAATATTTACGTGACTTACAATATTTTGTGCTCCAAGGTCTGTATGGTATTAATCCACCTTGATTATTATTATTATTTTAGATGGAGAAAAGAAGTGCTTTTTCACTGAACTAATTCAGATAGTCTAGAATTGAATCGGTTATCCCGGTAGTTTTCCTGTATTATTTTCTGAGTGAATAAAAACTACTTTTTGCGAAGTCGGGTGTGCCCGTTTTTCGGAGCAAGTAATTTATAAGTTCTTTCTTACAAGTAATAGTGCCATCCCTTTTCTTCGTGCAATAATTTTCATCAGGAAATGATGGTTCGGTCTATCGGAAAGTGTCAATTTATCAACTAATGCCGAAAATGAACCGCACTCCTGGTAAAATTTAACGCACTTTTATAGATTGAAAAAGTACATTAGTTAATTTTTAATTAGTTAAATAAATTAAAATTTATTTAATTTAATATAATTTCCACTACACTAATGCACAATTATATATTATATACAATATTTATTATACATACTTACTTTATTATATAGTTTGAGTTATTTACCATTGTTAACGTGTATGTGTTTCTATATTTAGTTTCCTATCTTTGATGATTATATCTACTTATATTTATGACAGTATAAAAGGTCTTATTTTCTTATAAATTTCAGTATATAGGTCTTATTCTGTTATACTTAAATTGTACTTTTGTCGCCTGCTTATATACAAATTAATAAATATGTTTTTATGTCAACGTTTCGAACTCGCTATGGCTCCTCATCAGGCACTAAACTAAACCTTATGTTCTAATCTATATATACCCGATCCTCAATACCAAATATCTTAAATTAAATATAAATTTCCCACTACACAAATTGTTCAAAACCAATCAATTTAATAAGGAATGGTAAATGTTGTCCAATTTACTAGATTCTAACATTAAATTCACATTATTCCGATTCCTGGAAATATGAATACTTTCAAAACTCTCCCTTTTACACATTCACAAAATCAAAAAAAGAAAATTTGAATATTATATTTCCGAAAATTTCTTTTAATTCTTTCAGATAATCCTCTAACATATGGTAAGACAATAATTTTGCCTCTGTTAACATCAACACGTGCATTATGTCTATTTTCGGTATTATACATGTCAAACAATCTGTCAGCAATGAATCTATTAATATATTCAATTAGATATCCATTATTAATGAAAGTTTCTCTTACAATCTGTAAATTATTAGGAGTGTGAATAAGTCTTTCCCGTTTTTTGTAATAGATGGCGCCACCAATACTGTGCGAGTATTCAATGGTTACATATGTCATAATCAAAGCTTATTCATATGTCAACAATTCCATACTAACACATTAGTTAAAATTTTTTCGCATCATAAATTTTTGATATCGTGAAAATGTCGAAATTTGAGCCGAGTCGACGTCATTTGCGGGAAGTTTCACTTTATTGGTTCAATTTGAAGAAATCTGCTGCCGAGACGCATCGATTGCTTCAGGAGGCTTATGGAGAAGGTTGTGTCGATGATTCAAGTGTTCGCGGATGGTTTCGACGCTTCAAAAGCGGTGATTTCGACGTGGAAGACAAGGAGCGTTCCGGGCGGCCGCAAATCTTTGAAGATCGAGAATTGGCGACTTTGCTTGATGAAGATTCTTGTCAAACGCAAGAAGAACTTGCTGAAGCATTGGGAGTTGACCGAACAACCATTTCCAAGCGTTTGAAAGCCATGGGAATGATCCGAAAGCAAGGAAATTGGGTGCCGTACGAACTGAAGCTGAGAGACGTCGAACGGCGTTTTTTCACTTGCGAACAGCTGCTTCAGCGACATAAAAGAAAGGGTTTTCTGCATCGTATCGTGACTGGTGATGAAAAGTGGATACGTTACGATAATCCGAAGCGAAGAAAATCATGGGGACTACCCGGCCATGCATCATCATCGACGGCCAAGCCAAATATTCATGGCGCCAAGTTCATGCTCTGTATATGGTGGGACTAGCTAGGTGTGGTTTACTATGAGCTTCTGAAACCGAATGAAAGGATCACAGGCGAGGTCTATCGACGACAATTGATGCGCTTGAGCCGCGCACTGTGAGAAAAACGGCCACAATACTCCGACAGGCACGACAAAGTTATTTTGCAACATGACAATGCTCGCCCACATGTTGCACCGCCGGTGAAAACATACTTAGAAACGCTCAAATGGGAAGTCCTACCCCACCCGCCGTATAGTCCAGACGTTGCTCCGTCTGATTACCATCTCTTCAGATCGATGACGCATGGCCTGGCTGACCAGCACTTCCATTCCTACGAGGAAGCCAAAAAATGGGTGGATGACTGGATAGAGGCCAAACCGGTCGAATTTTTTCGCAACGGGATTCGTATGTTGCCAGAAAGATGGGAAAAAGTTGTAGCTAGCGATGGCCAATACTTTCAATAATTCATTTGTAACCATTTTTTCACAATAAAGGCTCAAAATTTGAAAAAAAACGGGAAAGACTTATTCACATACCTGATAGTTTGTCTAAAATCATTATGTGACAATTTTATTGCTCTGTCAATGACACCTCTCAATACTCCAATTTTGTTTCCGAATATGGTGGGAATTAAAATCTAAAAACCAACCTGACCAAGTAGGTTTTCTATACCAATTAAGTTTCACTTTATTATTACTACATCTAATGAGATTAATGTCCAGAAAACTCAACTAATTATTAACTTCAATATCCCTTGTAAATTTAATTCTGTCATGTACAGAATTAAAAACATTCACCATTTCATTCACAAAAACTTCTGGAACAATTGCAAAGATATCATCAACATCTCTCTTAAATATCATTGGTTAAAAAAGCAATTTTGGCAAAGCTATCCTTTCTAATTCTTCCATAACAAAATTGGCTGCAACCGGTGACAAATGTGACCCCATTGGACATCCCTATTTTTGTTCAGAAAATTTATTTTCAGATTTGTCTACGTGGGGGACTGTATACAAGGACAGTCTGACTGTCATTATAATTTTTAATTTTCATTTTTATTTTTATTATTT
This sequence comes from Sycobia sp. Sy_11, assembly GCA_018907035.1. Taxonomy (NCBI): domain Eukaryota; kingdom Metazoa; phylum Arthropoda; class Insecta; order Hymenoptera; family Epichrysomallidae; genus Sycobia; species Sycobia sp. Sy_11. The sequence continues at coordinate 1,237,870 of JACCIC010000135.1, read as the reverse complement.
TTGTGTATTGATGTATTAATGTTAATGTAAATATGTATTGATCTTGTTACGTATTGTTTTCGATTGATTTGATTAAACTGTAAATCAATGAAAAAATATTTATTAATTTATTCAGTTATAAATTAAATTTTTTTTAATAAATTCAGGTACGTCTGACATTATTTTTTTACAAAACAAAAAAGGATTTGAACTTAATATTTTTAATGTATTTAAATAAATACAATTTCATAATAACACGAGGGTGGATGGATAAGTTTCCGGCCCGACCAAGAGATGGCGCCACTAGGCCTACCTTGAGAAGCCGTTCTATAGTACCATCCTTAAATAGCTTATAGCTATAATTTCAGTCCGATCGCCATGTTAGTTTAGGTTTGAAAGCACGCTGAACAAGATGCCTCTGTGTTTTTCGTAAAAATGAAAAAGCTGGAAAATCGTGCTCTCATCAAATACTTTTATTTGAAGGGATTAACGCCGAAGGAAATTAAAGAAAAGATGGACTCCACACTGGGGACATCCTCCTCGTCATATTCAACCGTTAAGCAGTGGGTTTCCGAGTTTAAAAAGGGTCGTGTGAGCACCTCTGATGAGCCTCGCTCAGGACGCCCCATTGAGGTCACAACTCCAGATATGATCGAAAAAATCCACCAAATAGTGCTGAAAGACCGCAGATTAAAAGTGCGTGAGTTAGCTGAGACCTATAAGATGTCATATGAACGTGTACAAAATATTTTGCACCAACATTTGTATATGACAAAACTCTGTGCAAGATGGGTGCCGCGTTTGCTAACAGCCAATCAAAAATTGATTCGAAAGAACATTTCTATCGTTAATTTGGCGTTGTAGAAGCGTAATTCAAGCGAATTTTTGCGTCGATTCATAACCGTTGACGAAACTTGGGTCCACCACTACACTTCTGAAACCAAACAACAGTCTAAACAGTGGAATGGACCAGAGGAACCAACTCCAAAAAAGGCAAAAACAATTTTTTCGGCGAACAAGGTTATGGCTGTTTTTTGGGACGCAAGAGGTATTATATACATTGATTACCTTGAAACGAGTAAAACTATCAGTGGTCAATACTACGCAGACTTATTGCAACGTTTGAGCCACGAAGTGAAAATTAAATGACCTCATCTGGCGAAGAAAAAAATCTTGTTTCATCATGATAACGCACCAGCGCACACGTCAATCGTTGTGATGTCTAAAATCAGCGATCTGAAGTTTGAATTGATGCCGCACCCTCCCTACTCTCCAGACCTAGCCCCCAGTGACTATTATCTGTTTCCTAACCACAAATAATGGCTTAGCGATAAGAAATTTGCGGACAATAAAGAAGTAATCGAAACTGTAAATGGGTAAGTAATTGGGTTTGAGGAGCTTGACGAATCAGTCTATAGAGTTGGCATTACTAGACTAGAACACCGCTATGAGAAATGTATCAGCCTTGGAGGAGATTATGTAGAGAAATAAGAAAAGTTCTTAAAAACTTTGTTTTCTTGGTCAGGCCGGAAACTTATCAATCCACCCTCGTAACAAACTAATTCGTCTATTTAATTTAACTATGTTTGCCACTATGCAAACTAATTTTACACATTTTAGGAATAAATTCTACGTACGTCATTTAATTTTAGTATAATATTTTATTCTGTGTTTAATATTTTAAGTGTATAAAAAGTTACACAATATTTATGAAGCAATAAAATATTACGAAATTCCCTGCAATTACAAAAAATAATTAAATAACAGAAATATGACATGGATTGTGTATGTATAATACATGGATTAAACATCGCTTCCTCGATTTTATCTAATCTACTTTAATAATATAAGGTAAATTATAAATGAAAACACTTGGATAGATTCACAATTTTAAGAATATATATTCTGATAACGTTGTTTCGGCTATAATACCATTATCAAAGATCGACACACGTTGTATCGATCTTTGATAAACCGAAACAACGTTGTCAGAGTAAATATTCTTAAAATTGTGAAATTATCCAAGTGTTTTCATATATAATTTAGCTTATATTATTAAAACCAGTTTCACCAAGTGTATAGAGAGTCTTCAATGAATTATAATTTATTTGAATGCTATGTGCCACGACATAACAATACGAGTTCTAAAGTAAAAGTTCCCTAATTTTGATTTTGTTTTTTGTATATAAGCTTACTATTTATGTGAGAATAATGATAAGATGTTTTTTATAACTTTAGTAGTCTCTTTTTTATTGAATACCATTTTTTAACGACAGTTTATATCGACGAAAATAGACATAGATAGAAGCACAAAGCCTATATAAAAGTATGGAGGATAGAGTGCACGAGTGGAAACTCCGCTCGCTTTATTTAGGAAAGGCCTCTGCAAAGTTGCGCAGAAGTTACGTAATTCATTTCTAGCCTCATGATGTTGCTTGCGTTTTCGTCGCAAAATGCTTGCTATGGTTCTATGCACAACAAAAATCTACTTACAACGAAAATGGAACTAAACTATTCTGAGTTGGTTTAGTTCTTGCGGATGGACCGTTGTGGTTAAAAACGTCGAGCACCAAAGGAGAAAATAATTGATTAATTGAAATTGATAAAAATATTGATTAATTAAATTCAAAACAGTCAACATAAGTACAATTTTAATTATAATTTTATGTAATATACGTATAACACCTGCATTTAATTCACAACTTCTTTAATAGTATACATTTTTTGTAAAAAATAATCATAATCATTGATATATATATATATATATATATATATATATATATATATATACGTGGGTCATTTAATAAGTACCAAGCCTACAAAAGAAAAAAACACTAAAAAATTGTACAAAAAATAAAATTTATTTTTCAATAGTCTCCTTTTAGTTGAATACACTTGGTCCAGCGGTTTTCCAAATTTTTTTTAACCCTATTGAAAAAAATGATTTTTCTTGGTCTGTAAAATAGGCCTCCGAGGCGATCATTATTTCGTTATTGGAGTGGAATCTCTTCCTCGCGAACGAATTTTTTGGATTCGGAAACGAAAAAAAGTCGCACGGAGCCAAATCTGGAGAATCCAGTAGATGGAGTAGCAGTTGATACCGATTTATCAATTTAGCTGTGGCGAGTGCAGAAGTGTCAGCCGGTGGGTTATCGTGGTGGAAAAGCACTTTCTTTTTAGACAAATGGGATCGTTTTTCTTTTAACACGGCGTCAAAGCGGCTCAATAGTTCGGCGTAGTACTGTCCTGTGACCGTTTTGCCCTTCTTCCGATAGTCAAGAAAAATCACACCTTCGAATCCCAGAAACAATAGAGTGTAATAGTGAATCCATGTTGCGTCAACGGTCACGTAACGATACAAAAATTCTTTTGGATTGCGATTAAAGAGCTCCAAACACTGCTCTGAACTAGTCACATGGATGCGCTTGTTGTCTGCAGTCAGCAAACGAGGCACCCACCTTTGCTTTCACTTATTTCATACGCTCTCAAAAATAAACTACAACTACGATCGGATAAAATTTTGTCTATAACCGTTTGCAAAAAGATACTGGACTGTAGTCTATTTCTGGTGTGATAGTGGCGCCATCTGGCGGTGAGGTTAGGTACTTGTCAAATGATCCGCGTATATATATGTATATACGTACAGGGTGACCCATTTTTATCGGCGCAGCTAGATTACTCGCAACCTAAGCCAGATAGGGCAAAGTGTTTCTGACAAAAGTTGTAGAAGGCAAAGGGGACAACACAATAGGGCTAAAGTTTTTGTTCTTGAACTTTCCCTTCAAGGTTATTTCAAGGTCAAAGTGATTTTTTAAAATGGAAATACCTATTTTTGACCCCGGATTCGGAAACAGCGGGAAATTTTACGTTTAAAATAAAATTGAGAAAAAAAATTCAAGGTCATTTCAGGGTCAAATCAAGGTCAAACTCGGGATTAAAAATCATTGATACTTTAATTACAGACAGGCTAACCAACCTTAAAACTAATGTACCGCATCTCTACATACCCTTACAAACCTTATAAAGATACCCCCAAGCAAGCAATATTTGTATAAGGTTTGTAAAGGTATGTGGGTATGCGGTACTCAATATTAAGTTTGGTTAACCTGCCTGATTTGACCTTGAAATGACCTTGACAAAGTTCTCAATTTGATTTTAAAATTTCCCGCTCTTTCCGAATCCGAGGTCAAAAAAGGTGTTCCCAATTTAAAAAATCTTTTTAACCTTGAAATAACCTTCAAATGCACGTTCAAGGTCAAAAACTATAGCCCTATTGCATTGGCCTTACAGTGCAATTAAATAAATTAAAACTAATACATAATATCAATACATATTTATATCAATATTAATACATATTCAATTAATTATATATTGACATATATTAATATTGATATAAATATATATTGATATTATTATGTATTGATAAATATTTTTTTATTGGTCTTACAGTCCAATCAATTCAATCCAAAAATAAAATAAAAATAAAAATAAAAATAAAAAATATAAATAAAAAATAAAAAAAAAAAATAAAAAAAATAAAATAAAATAAAAATAAAATAAAAATTAAAAATAAAAAATAAAAATTAAATTAAAAATTAAATTAAAATTATAATGACAGTCAGACTGTCCTTGTTTACATTCACCCCCGTAGACTAATCTGAAAATAAAATATTAGCTGAAAAACGGACTGATGAGTCTCTGATGAGGAGCCGTAGCGAGCTCGAAACGTTGGACGAGTCTTCAATTAGGTAAGGGTGTTGGGGATAGTCAGACTGCACTTTACTAACAAAGAATTTTTTCAGCTAATATTTTATTTTCAGATTAGTCTACGGGGGTGAATGTAAACAAGGACAGTCTGACTGTCATTATAATTTTAATTTAATTTTTAATTTAATTTTTATTTTTTATTTTTAATTTTTATTTTAATTTTATTTTTATTTTATTTTATTATTTTTATTTATTTTTTTTATTTTTTATTTATTTTTTTTTATTTTTTATTTTTTTTTTATTTTTTTTTATTTTTTTTTATTTTGTTTATTTTTTTTATTTTTATTTTTATTTTTTATTTTTATTTTTATTTTTTATTTTTATTTTTATTTTTATTTTATTTTTGGATTGAATTGATTGGACTGTAAGACCAATAGAAAAATATTTATTAATTTGTATATGGGCAGTCGACAAAAGTACAATTCAATTATTATGTATTAATTTTAATTTATTTAATTGCACTGTAAGACCAATATAAATATTTATTAATTTATATATAAAAATAATATATTAATTACAGGCCAGCGATATAAGGAGACGGCGAGATAAGTGAGGTGGAGAGAGGAGGGGGAATTAACACAACGCGCCCGCGTCAGTCTGCCTTGTTGTATGGTTGCTTTCTTTTCGTGGTTCTAATTACCATGTAGTTGCTGACGTGGTGACTACGTGTTCGAGACAGGAGTTTGACGCTTAAGCAAGCTTTGACTCTTTATTTCGGGATTTATATGGTGACGTACGTTTCATCTCCTTTCACAATACACAAATAAAGTTTATTGCTTTCTTTCCCAAGTATTTCAAAAAACTTTTGTATCATGTAATCGTTTTTTTATGGTTATTAGAAAGCAAGCGTATGGCCCATCTTGCACAAACTTTACTGCAAGCATACTTCTTCGACAATATTGTATAAATTAAAGTTCGGTGAATTTGATATTTAGAAGGCATCATTTTCAAAATATCATCAATAGTGCACCACCTACTCTCCTGAATAATTTTACCAACCGCTGAATCGCATTGACAATGGTGCTTTTTCAGTTGCTCATCGCGCACTTCTGCGCGTGTCCTTCGAAAAAATTTGTGCACCATCTTCGTATCATCTACATTCTTGTACATTCTTTACCATAAATAATCACAAATTCATTGTAAATCTGATTGAAATTTAACCTTCATCAAAAACGGATAAACTGACGTAATTCACAATCGGACCTACCTTCCACTGGTAGTACCATAATTATCGAGGTCATAATGCTGAAAAAATATTATTGGTCAACAAAACCAATTCCGTTTTTTGGCTTAAATCTAAACTGAAACTATAATCAGCTCAAATCCACTAGGTGACGCTTCAGAGAAACACCAAGTAAGGGAAACTTACTTTTTGAATGTTTCTCATAAATATAACTAATTTTTATAACTAAACAGTTAAGCTTATAAAACTGCTCGTCCATAAGTAAACAACATAGTGGTAAAGAATTACTTTAAATAAAATTAATTTAATTTTTTAAATTACTTTAATTAAAATTACGCACTTTATTATTAATAATAAATAACAACTATTATTAACAAAATCAAATTGTTCGTATTTTTGAAAAATTCTTTTTTTCTTTTGTCGTTTTAGTTCCTTGTACCAACAAATAACACATGTGCACATGTCGCCTTTTTACCTATCCTGGAAAAAATATAACATAATTTGATATGCTTGTCAAGCCACTACGCTTAAACAAATAGTTCGCATGTATAAAGCGAGCCACTAATTTTTGGCGTAAGCCGGATATATAAATAATAATCGAACACAATCACCCAATTGGTATGCTCATAACATATTTTTATACATAAACAGTCTAGACTACTTCTACAACTCTTGGTAGTCTTTGGCGCCTGCTACACCTGTGCAATTTATACAGTAAACGTGCATACCAATTATATTCTTTTGTCTAATCAGTCTGCATCTCTCAGCCTGCCAGAGCTTGAATTTAAATCATTTTCCCTTTTTATGTTTTTAAGTACGTAGGATTTGGAATCCGTTTACATAAATAATTATGCTTTTATATTTAATAAAAGTACTCTAAATTTATTTCTATAGTGTACAAATTAAGTGAATAAAGAAAACTAGTCAAATAATAATAAGAATTATAAAATTGAAACATGGTAGCGCTGATACTTCACTGGCTGCTGCCCGACTGCTGACGTCAGTTCTTTCGTATAAGTTCACTGCGAACACATAAATAATCAACATAATTTTATTATTTAATTATCATAATAAATTGAATTTTTACATAATAATAATAATTCGCAATCCACGCTTGGGGTTCTGATCATTATAGACATGCCTAATTTATTTAAATTGTTCATGCCGTAGACTTACAAATGTTGTATTTATTTTCGCGTGTGCAGAATGTACCAGATATTTACTATTCGCTAATTCTCGAATTGTAAATTCTCCTTGTGAAGCCTAATTTAAGGAAAATAGCAGAAACCGGTACATTGAGGTCTTGTAACCAGAGTGGCTCTATTTCTAGTAGCGACAGAATCGGCCTCTTTTTTCGTCTTCGGACTGCACTTCCGACACTGCGCCTAACCGCGTCGCGTGTCTTCGTCACGTGATCCATATTGCAGCTATTCTCCTCCTACTACACCGCACCACGCTCTTGTCGCACGACGTCTTCACTGCCACGCCAAGTCTGTATCGGCTCGTACAAATAGAGCGCACTCTAACGTTTTCGCGCCTGCTCAGTTCTGCCTTCTCTCTCTACGATCTTCGCAGTTGCTTTTCAGACTCATGCTCGCGTAGAAGATATTAGAATATAGTTTCTTCTATGCGCTTAAATTTTTCGTTTTTCTTCGTGCGAGTAAATCTCGTCGCATACTATTCGCTCACATATTCCGAAATCGATGCGCGAAATTTGTTTAATTTTTTCTATAACTACTTCCAACTGAATGGTAAAGTAACCAACAGACTCATCCGCTAGCATAACAAGTAAATCGCCGATCATTTCATCGCACCCGACGTAGTTTCAACACGTATATATTGATAGTATACGTCATTTACCGGTGCGCAACAATGATCAGTACCTACTGACCATAATCGATCGATATTCTAAATGTCCAGAAGCAATTCCTATTGCTCAGATTGCTGTACAAACCACAATCAACTCAGTCATCTATGATTGGTCGCGTTTGTTCGAAGAGCTACTTAAATTCACCGGTTATAGCAGTATCCGTACTACCGTGTTTCACTCTACAACATAAGATATGATCGAGCGATGGCGCCCCAACCTTAAAGCTGCAATTATGTGCGAGGTTCATAATTCAGACTGGCGAAAAAGTCTACCGATTGTGCTACTCGGTCTGCATACGCCCGTACCTGCAGGCATGAATTTTCGTCCTGCAGAATATTTTTACGGAACTACCTTAATAATTCCAGACGCATTTTATCTAGATAAATTCATTGAAATAGACGACAATGTATTCCTACACGATCTTAAAATATGGATGTCCCAAGTGCAACCTAAAAAAGTAAATTACGAAAGCTCCAGGAAACTACTTATGTTTGCAGAGATGAATGGATGCACGCACGTTTTCTACAAACAATCTCCAACCATCCGCCATTACACAGGTCTTATTCGGGACCTTACCCGCGTGCTCGAGCAACCTACATGCCTCAAAACTTGCATAATTGACCTTAAAGGTCCTGTAATAGCGGATTCAATCAAACATATTAAACCAACTGAATCACAGTCGCCTGATGAGATATGAAATTTACCCCTCTTTCCCGAGTTGATTGGAAACGGTGATAGACAGGGGGAACATAATCAGCTTGTATTGGAATCCTTTTCAAATTATTATTACGACGACAAATTCCAACAATAGTTTGCCAATTCTTTGGATGATAATGCGTCAACAAATGCACATCTGTTAGAAGGGATAGTGGTGAACGAAATTGTAGACCCAGTTAATTTTGACCTAACTTACTGTGATAGTTTGAAAAATTATAATTTATATTACTTGCCCGAAATAAATGTGTTATTAACTTATTTGTATATTAGAGGCGTGAATTCACTCCAAGGGATAAGCCGCTTAGGAGACAAATAACGTGCGTAATTGACGCATGGTTCTTGCTTAATATTTCTCAGTTCCTACGCGCATTTTGTTTGTATTTGTGAATATAAAGACTTTGTCATCATATAGCAAATCGTATATACAAAAGAATATCATATTAAAATATTATCTAAAAATAGCTGATCTTGCTGACCATATTAAAAAAAATTTAAATACCAGATGTACCAGTATGAAGTGAAGTTTTCTTGTGGAAATAAAAAACTAATTTTAATGGAAAAGTGAAAAATATTTTATTCGAAGTATTGGCAATTGTTCTCTCTACAATTTGACCACCTTTCTGGCAATTTGTGAACGCAACGGTAATAGAATTGTTTATCTCCTAAAGTAAACCAATGAATCACCCAATTTTTGACTTCGTAGAAATCAAAATGCTGCTCAGCCAATGCGTGTCCAGTCGATATAAATAAATAGTAGTCGGAAGCAGACAAGTCTAGTTACTACGGCGCGTTAACTGGCAGCTTTCAGCCAAGTGCTTTGGTTATATTTTCAACCAGTTTTGCTTTGTGTGCAGATGCATTGTAATGGAGAAAAATTACCTTGCCGTGTCTTCTGGTCCCATCGGGTCGTCTTTCGATTCAAATTGATCATTTGTTATCGATAGCAATCAGTATTAACTGTTTCACCGATTTTAACAACTCGTAATACATTACGCCACTCTGGCCCCACCCAACACACAACATTGTCTCTTGCCGAATCGATCTGGTTTGGCAATCGATGTTGAAGTTTATCTCACGAAGATTAACCCACGATTTTCCGTTTAAGATTCTTGAAATAGAAATAGTTTTCATCACAAGTAACTAACTGATAAAAAACTGATTTTTTTGTGTCTTCGAAGAAAATTTCTACAAGTACTTTCACGGTTTTCCATCTGCCTTTCATTCAATTGATGCCCCACCCATTATCCATACTTTTGTATCTCTCCCATAGCTTTTAATCAATCAAAAATTGTTTGTTGTGCAACAGTTAACATTTCTGGCATTTGTTTTTGACTCGAAGTGTCATTTTCGTTCAATATCGTTTGTAATTCAGCGTCCTCAAACTTTTTTGATGTTCTTCCACGTTTTTCATTTCTCACGACAAAATTATTATTTCTAAAGCGTTGAAACCATTTTTATATGTTGCTTCTTTCAGCAAATTATCACTTGCTCGTACAAAATTCCGACATTTTTAACACGATGAAAACATATGATGTTTGTTTAATGACTTAATGTATTAGGTTGTCAAATATCTCCCTTCCGCCTTTTTGTCTTATGAATTTCGCGTCTATGTACAAAGCGCTACAGAGCTTCTATCTGGCAATATTATACATCATTTGAAAGGTCTTGACATAACGTACAAAACGACGCTATGCATGATTCGTTTGGATATTGCATTCAACAGTTATAGACGTGTCAACACGCCGAAATTCGCGCTATTTTAAAGTTTTCCTTCGTCAAAGGCAAATTTGCTAGAGAAACGTTGCGTGAGATTAATAGTGTATTGGGGGATGGCACGCTATCCAGATAAGCCAGCCGGTCGAAAACCTGTGACGACGAATACCGATCAAATCATGGAATTTATCGAGTTAGATAAATCAACGCCTGCTGCGTTGATGTGCTGCTGAAACGGAACGAACTCGACCCATATTTGAAGCGGATAGTGACTGGCGACGAAAAATGGATCACATACGATAATATCAAGCGAAAACGGTCGTGTTCCAAGGCCGGTGGACCGTCCCAAATAGTGGCCAAGCCCGAATTTACGGCCAGGAAGATTTTGCTGTGTATTTGGTGGGATTGGAAGGGAGTCATCCACTATGAGCTGCTCCCATATGGCCAGACGCTTAATTCTACCATCTACTATGAACAACTGGACCGCTTGGAACAGGCTATCGACCATAAGCATCCACAATTAGCCAAAAGGAAGGGTGTAGTGTTCCACCAGGACAACGCCAGACCACACATTTCGTTGATGACTCGTCAGAAGCTACGGGAGTTCGGATGGGAGGGTTTATCGCATCCACCATATAGACCGGGACATAGCGCCAACTGATTACCACCTGTTACTGTCCATGTCGAACGCCCTTGGTGATACAAAGTTGGACTCAAAAGAGGCTTGTGAAAAGTGGCTGTCCGAGTTCTTCGCAAATAAGGAAAGGGGTTTCTACGAAAGGAGTACTATGAAGTTGCCGTCTAGATGGAAACACATTATCGAACAAAACGGCACATATTTGAAGTAAATCCGACCACTGTAACACTTTTTATAAAACATTGAATGAAGAGCAAAAAAGCGGAAGGGAGATATTTGACAACCTAATACACTAAATATGCTGGAAAGTTGTCATAGCAACCAAACAAAAAAAAATTAAGGCTCATTCAAAAGTGTTTTTTATCGAGGCCTTTTGTATCTTGACGCTCACTTCATACTGGTACACCTGGTAAAAACTGTATGCTGTTTAAAAAACAGATTCTACAGTATCTTTTTCGTATATTAATATGTATAACAATGCTTATTACAATTACGCTCTCTTTTAAGAATTTAAAACTTTTCCAATTCCAATTTATGTCCCATACGTTTGATGTAGTTATTAATTACAGAAGCATTCTTATTAATTTTTCAAATTTTGTATAATGTTCGTTAACTTGTTTTTCAACTTGTCTTTTTGTTTTTCTACATAGCATGCTGTAAATTTTTTACAATTTATTTTATATACAACATTCATTTCATCTCTGGCCTGTCTTACCTATCCTCCTTTTTACAAATTTTTTTAATGTATATATTTTGTGAACATATTAATATTTAAATAATAATTTAATACTTTAATTTTTTTAAGAATTTTTGGAAAACTCTTTAAAGTATGTTATAATTAAGAGTATATATTTATTGTTGTTATTTAAATCATGGTTATTTGTATCGTCACTATTACTAATATGTTTGTGCAACTGCTTATTAATATTGTATTTTATAAATTCTTTAAAATAAATATTATGTTTTAACGCAGTTCGTACTAAAGTGAAAGTCATATTATAAAATGTTGAGTTATAGTATGATTTGAATGAAAATTTAAAATACTGCTAGAAAATAAAGTTTTTTGATATCAATCTGTTGTCATTTTATTTGATTTTTTGATTATTGTTAATCATAACAAATTTAATCAAATTTCATGTTTACATTCATGAGGAAATTTAAGTTTTACATGAAATAAATTAAAAACGTCAGTCGTTTCATCAAGATTTTACTTGATATAGATAAAGAAGTATCATCAACATATCTCTTATAAGTTATAGGTGTATAACTTAATTTAGTTAAGCAATTTTTCCTCAAGATTAATCATCACAATATATGCAAATAAAGGTGAATAAGAACTATCCATAGGTGTACCATATATGTGCTGATAAAACCGTTGATTAAATTGAAAAGAAACATTCTTAAATAGACATTTTACTGCATATAATAATTTGTCTAAAGATATACAATAACGTTTTATAATAAGATTATTCTTAATTACCTAATATAGTTAATTCATACTATCTTTTCGAAAATAATGATTTTCAGTCAAGACTTAATCAAAAATTATTGTAAAAAATAGTTACATTTTTATAGTACTCATATGTAAACTATTTTGTACATAGGATTTCAATTTTGGTAAACATTGTCTGAGTATATTATTAATTATCCATGATAAACAATATATATGAGTATTACTATAAGAAAGATAGGTCTTAAAGATGCTTCTAAACCAAAAACAATAACTTTATTAATATATGAAAATAACACAAATCTTAATAGAGAATCTATTTGAAATAAAAGTCTAAATACAATCCCTTGATAAGTAAAATTAAAAAAATATATAGATGAATATGAATGATATGAGATATAAATGAAAAAATATATAATGAAAGATATAGAATCTTACATTATTTAGTATTTAGCCAACCTCTATACTGTAATATTGTGGTGAAAATTTAAAATATAAATATTCTTTGTTACAAATTTACTAAAGTGCTGTATAAAACTTCTATTATTCATAAAATATTGACGAAGATGTATCATGAAAAAAAAAATTATATTCAAATTACAGGTAAACATATAATACTAAATATTTGTAATTATTAATCAAGTTGTTTGTTTTTCTTATCATATTTAATAACTCATGTAATTTTTAAAGAATGTGTTAAAATTGACATCTACATTTCATTCTGGCATTGGTATAATTATCTCAACAAAATAGATACAAATAATTATAAATACAATGCAATATTATTTATAAATCAAATTCATGTGTTAATATGACTTTCTTTATAATAAAATTGTACAACCTGAAGAAAAGTCATATTCGCTAAAACATTGTGAATTTAACAAAATTAATTTAACTCATGCAAACATTTCTTAATTAATAATTATCTATTTCATAGGTTTTTACGCCTTTTTAAAAAACGAAAATATTATAAAAGCAGCCTTTCAGCAGTAGATTTGAATCATTCAGGAATCTAAAAAAAATGCAACAAACTGTTTCACTACTGAAAACGATAAACAAAATAACCAAATAAATATAAAAAATCAATATGATGATCGGAAGTTGGAAATAGTACAATGTGACACAAGGGAGCAAAATAGGGGTTTTTTTTCTTCTTTTCTTTTTTCCTTTTTCCTCGCTTCGCTGGGGCGGCAAACATACCCGAGTCCGAAAACGCCTTTGCTCCCGTGTGTCACATACTATTTTCCCATACGAGGGCGCTTTTTCTGTCTCAAAGAAATGCACAAAAAATTGAACGGCAAACTCACAGAATTAAAGAATGTCAAACCCCTCCCCTCCATGTGTTAGCCATGCTTAGATAGAGCAAGCAGGTATAAAATCTAAAGGTCCAAATATAGATAGATACTCGCTCTGAAATAAGTTGCCCTAACATAAAATGTAATTCGTTGGGTTTCAACAAATATAATATTATCGGTTTTCTCTTAAGATTATAGGTCCAATTTACTTGAATTGAATAAAATTAAATTAAATAATTTCCTCTTATTTGGAAATTAATAAAGTATGTTAAAAAGAGATGTAGGATTGGGTGGTAGGGGTGCAGGGGGCGAAACCCCCGCCGGGGGTTGGGGGGCGGAGCCCCCCCTTTTCTATAAATAAATAAGACTAATCAATTTAAGATTATAAGTTTGTTAATAATCTACGCTCAAATTAAAATTTTTAAATATTTAATAGCATAATAAATAGAATTTTAAATTAAAACTAATTAAAAAAAGGATATCAATAATTTTTAATACTTAAAAAACATAAAAATTTTTATAATAAATTTTAGATAGAATAAAAATCTTATTTCATTTTAAAATCTTGAATACCTAACTCAAAGTGCAAAAAAAATGTCGAACCCGCGGTCGACTGATGCATATACTTGTAAGTCTAAACATCGTAAATGCCAGATGTTACGCAGGCACGGAAAACTGAGAATTCTACCGGACTACACGGTTCCGTTCATTCTCTTTTCCTCCCAAGGGAGGAAAAGTAAAATTCTGCTTTCTGATTGGTCGGGAATCGGCCATAAACACTTTTCCTCCCTAGGGAGGAAAAGTAGTATTTTGCTTCCTCTACACAGCTGTAGAAAATCGTATTTTGAGCCCCGAGTGCGGGAAAAATAATTTTTACTTAGAAAAGATTATCTTTAAAAAAAATGCAATAAATCAAAAACTGAGTAAAATTATACAAAAAATATGTTTGCAGGATTTTTGGAATCATCTTAAATTTTTGGAATTGGATATTTTTTTTAATCTGAAAAAGGTCCCATTTCTTTACTAATTTAAAATTTTTTTCTGTCCTATAAAATCTTTTTATAGAGTATTCCATTTTTTGGCAAAATATTATTTAAATTGTTTTGATTTGATAATATAATAATAATTTGAGTTAACAATATAACAATTTTAAACTATCACTAATGGCAAAGTGCTGAACTATAGAATTTATGAATTATTCAACTATATTTCATAAGTCATAGCTTACCTTACAGACATTACTGCAAATATCAAGATATTTGTCATCTTTGCCCTTACCCTTTTTTGACTTTTCATGTAATAGTTGGAAAGTTAATAAGATATCTAACAAAAATGTTGTATTTAGAGATGATTGTAGTTTATACCAATTAGAATCTGTTTACAAAATTTGATAAATATTTATTAATAAAGATTGATTCTTATTTATATATTTATAAACCAAATAAATTTCAGACACCAACCAATATATGACAAAAGCATACTAGAAACATATAAATGCTTTAAATAAAGTGATTTCCATACAGCAAAACAGCGGTCATCAGATCTAAGGCAGCCTACAAGAGCAGTTAAGACTTCATTTCTTAAATTTTCAGGCATTTTCGTTGTTACTTTAGAAAGTATATTTTCAAAAAGTTTTTTATAATTTATATTTTTATTTTGAAACAGTAAAATCTAACAATAAAATTTGTTTTTCTTTAGTTTATATAAAAAAAAGATTAAAATATTTAATAAACTATTTAAAATTGTGTTACAAACCGTTAATTTTTGGAAAATTGAGACTTCTTCATCTATCATTGTTTGGGAAATATTGAACTTTCCAGAGAATAAGTCATCAAAAATGTTTAAGTAAATCTCACAATTAAGACTCTCATCTTCACTGTGACATGTAAGAAGTTCATTTAATATTCGCATTATATAGGTAGAATAATTTTTTGATTCAAGCATTAAAGCCATTACTTCATGCCAAACTTTTAAACCTATCATCAAATTTTCTCTTCCACCTTGATTGAATGACCATAATAATGACAAGCCTATTGACTTTCTATTTTGATAAGAATTTCTCATATTAATAAGTTTTGGTATGTTACTAATAGTGAGTTTAGGATCATATTTAGCTAAAATCTGAACAAATATTTTATATCCCACAACAGGCACCCCCTTTGCCATTTCCATCGCCATAGCTGTAAGAATAAATTCAAAAAAAAGTCGAACATTTGGAGCACCAGCACTCTCAATTGCTTTTTCCAAAAGAAGACATAAATTCTTTGGTACAATATTTAATGGATACCCAGCAGATCGTTCGCTAAATACAGAATCATCTTTTTCTACAGAAATCTTTGCATTAAAAAAACTCACAAGATTTTTTAACCAGACTAAAGGTGCATCTGGAAAATGAGACTGGTTCGTTAATATCAGACTTTGAATCTCAGCAATATTAATCTACAAATAAAAAAAATTTGTCAGTAAAATGAAATTTAGAGGTAGTTAAAAATGAACTAACTAAATTTAATGCTTCTTCAATTGACTTTGGTAACTTTTCCTTGAGAGATTCCTTCTTTTTTTCATTTTGCTGTGATTTTTGTTGTTTTTTTTTCTCTTCATTCTCTTTAGTTTTATTTTCTTTTTCTTTTGCAGGCTTTTTATTTTCTTTATTACCATCCAAATTATCGTATAAAGACTTAACTTGATCTAATGGTACTATTAAAAATTAGATTATTAAATTGATTAATAATATATATCCGATGTACTATTACATATTTTGATATTTCTTTATAATAAATATAATATATAATATGTATATAGAAAAAAATGATGTAACTACTTTTTAAATACATCATAGTATTAATATTATTTAAGAGCAGTAACTAAATTCATAATTAGATAACATATGCTTAAAATTGAATATAAAATTAGTTCTAAAATTCTTTACAAAACTTACAAAAATCTTCAACTTTGGGCGCATTTTCTATAAATTTTTTTTTTTCAGCTTTGCTAAACTTACTATTTTTGGTAATAGTTTTATCTTTTTTATTTTTTCCAACAACTTCCCAGCCGCCGGTATACATGGTAAAAGAAAATACGTTGTGAAGAATAATGAAAAAATGATTTTTGTTTTACTGGATAATCTAAAATAAGATAAAGGAAGCGTCAGAACTAAAAAATCCAAATATATAGGTTATGCCGACACTTTAAATCGCACTTATAATCTATACGTTATTCATACTCCAAGACTTCACATATAATACTTCGTACTACACAGCCCACATCAGCCAGACAGCGAGCTACAGGAAATATGTTTTCCTATAAGCGAATGACGGATTTACGTGGCATCAGAGATAATAAGGGGAGATCGCCGACGCTTATGGGCCAGACTGAAGTAAAAATTTTCGACTGAAAACGAGGGCCTCTGGCGGCCAAAGCGAGGTACTGGCCGTTTCGTGCGATATTCCAGATGTTTTTCGAGCTCGTGCGATGGTACGATCGAGGGGGAAAACGACTGTCTTCGGCGCGTGCAGACGAAAAGCTTGTCAAGATAATAGGCTGGCAGCGGGGGTGCAATAAAAGATGGGTAGCTTATACTGACCAAAAAGAAATTTTATTGCTACATGTATATATATATATATATATATTCTCGCAGCAGCTAGCAAGCAGCTCGAAGTTTGAAACCTACGGCAAATTTAAAGAAAACTGGCAAACATCAAAGCTGAGAAAATCTCTTATAGCAAAGAGCTACCAAATTTTTCAATTAGTCTATATAATATGTAAGCTTTAAAAAAATTAACTTAACATTGAGACAAAATTCATGGCCATTGTCAACAATTGATTTATGTTTACGAATGCAATAGATCTCGAAAAAGCTGCTAATTATAGATTATAAACTTTGCCAAAAATTATTTGATTGTTTTTTATATTTTTGGAGTATCATATCAGAATCCTATATAGTCATATTTGACACATAACTATCTTGTATGGAGAAGACAGAGAAAGAGAGAGAGAGAGAGAGGTAGAGAGAGAGAATGAGAGAGTGAGAGGGGGGAAGAAAACAATCATTCAAGGGGATTAACATGAATTACTCGATGTAGTGGGTGTTGAAATATCATGTACCTGCATGTACCCACGAGTTTCCTCTATACTGTTTCGTCTCTTTCTCTCACCTGCTCTCACTGTTTATTACCTGCCCATCTGCACGCATGTTGTACGAGGTCTAGCAGGCAGTTTAACGATATACATGCAACAAATTTTGACATCATTTTATTTTTTTTTTTTTTGTGAAATTTGCAGTAAAAAATATCCTACCATCTGATCCTGACCGTATAGAATACGTATTCAAAATTTGAAGGCGATCGAAATATTAACTTACATTCAGGAAAAATTTCTAAGAATTAAAACATGATTTTCTTAAACCAAGAGAATAGATTTTCTTAACAAGGAAAACCCAGTCAAGTAACTATTTATTTAATTATAATGTTCTAATTACTTAAATTTAGCTCATCATAATCTGAAAATAAGCATTTTCATTTTCTAGTAAACGTTTCTTAAATTTAGTAATCATATATCTAAATTCAATACTTTTGATTCTCTAAAAAAGACTTTACAGAATCAAATTAATATTTTCTAGAAATTAGTATTTAATTGTTTTTATACAGTATAAATAGAACAGAATTACGCTATATATATATATATATATATATATATATGCTGCTAATCTAAGAAAACAAAATTTTGAATCAGAAGATTATTACGTTACAACAAAAAAGTAATGCATCGAATTCAGAAAATCTAATAGCTAGAATTGCAAATGATCAAAATACTTAAATTATAGATTGATCAAATCTGTGGTCAAAGATTTTTCTAATACTATCAAAAGAACAATATTATCGAATTAATTAAATAAAAATATTCTCAGTTTTAGAAATAGATTTTTCGAAATAATTCATTAAAATTATATACTACAAAAATTCTAATATAAAGTAAATATTACTTGATTCAAGAAATTTATGCGATTGTTCTGTATTAAGTAAATATTTTCTTTAACCAAGTAATCGCATAAACTTTAACCAAGTAAGTAGTTACTAAAATAAAGCTTATATTTTCTCAACAGCAGAACACAAATATTGGAAATTAAATGAATATTTTCTTATCTAAAGGAAATATTATCTTGAACCAATAATTTCAAATTTAAAATCAGGAAAATAAATATTCATTTAATTTCCAATATTTGTGTTCTGCTGTTGAGAAAAAATAAGCTTGATATTAGAAATGATTTTTTTCAGTATATATATATATATATATATATATATATATATATATGTACTTATTTTCTTAAAAATTTGACAGCGGGGTATAGTAAATGGGATTCATTGATGTTGACGAAGAAATTCTTTAATTTCGTATACCCATACGGTATACCTTTTCGTAGCCTCGATCATCGCCATGCAGCGAATTTAAAATTTTATGAAAATATGTATGTGTATAAAAATACATACACACTTACACACGCAGACAAGAAAATCTATACGCACTTGAAGAATTTCGACACCATTTAATCTCTTTTATTGCATCTATTGTTTCGGCGCCCCCTACTGAATGCCGTCTCTTCCTCGATCGCACCAGCTCGAAAACCAACATCTGAAATATCGCACGAACGAAGTACCGACGTTCACCGCCGTAGCGCTGAGTATCAAAATTTTACTGCAATGTCTAACATGGGCATCGGCGATATCCCCTTATTATCTCTGGTGGCATCTGGTGGTATATAATCGTAAAATATATGAGCACGCCGACTATGGAGGGTAGAGAGAAGGAGTGGAAACTCCGCTAAAATCCTGTCAAATTACACGGCAGGACTTCGGGACAGAATTGGCCGTAATGCGGCGGTACCCTATGAGGTTGCTAGTTCAAATGCATAATTTGAAGAAAAGAGAGCGGAAGTATGCAGTGAGCTCGGAGAGACGGGAAAGTTAAATCTCTGCGCTCCTACTTTTGCTTCTTTTCTTCCCCTTTCTCGCTTTGGCATTTGTTTTCTCTCTCTCTCTCTCTCTCTCTCTCTTGCTCTCTCTCTCCTTGTTGCACGCAGAACCATCGAGGAATTTCTAAGACAGCGACGTCTACTGGACAAATCTGAACTACCATTCGGCTAAAATTGTGTCAAATTACACGAGAGGACTTTGGGCCAGAATTTGCCACAGGGCGACGACACCTTGTGAGGTTGCTTGTTCAAATGTATGTATTTGAAGAAAAGAGAGTGAGGGGATGCAGTGAGCGTCGAGAGAGGGAATAGTTAAACGTGCTCCATACTGCGATCCCAGCACCACGATGAACTATTAAAACGGAAATAAATATGTTTAAATCGTAGATTTCGTTTTGCGTCCTCATTTAACATTTTATAATGTTGAAACAAATTTTATCTAAACTTTTATAAATTCTACAACTGGAATGAATCTTACTGCTTTCATAATATTTTTCAAAGTTAGTTCAACAAAATAAGAAAATTTGTATCTAACTGTCATCTGTACTATAGAAATTGCCACTTTGTAGTAACACCAAATAACAACAAATATTAGGTCAGCCCGAATGTAGAATTGAATAATTAATCGAATGACCTTTGCTTTATCTTTCTATTCATGGAATTGAGTGAGTAATCGAAATCTACGATTTTATTACGATTATAATGCAAGTTGTCAATTCTGTAGATAAAAAAGTGAGAATTTTAATTTCTAATTTTTTAAATAGGTGGTGATGAGAAAAATATTCAATACCGTAAAAAATCAAATGAAGAATTATGAAGCCTGATACAGTCAATATATATATATATTGTGATGCAAGAAAATGCTTAGCTCGATACACACTATCACTTCGCACGCACAAACAGAAAATTTATTAATAAAGCCTCTTACCTACTCACCTCCGTGATCTCACTTGGGGGGGGGGGGCTCCGCCATTCTACAAGAGAAAAAAGAAAGAACATGACAAAACACTGAAACAATGGAATATTAAGGATAAGAACCTACGAAAAAAAGAATACGAAATCTCGTAATAACGAATTTATTTCCGCAGCGCCGCGATCACAGACACCTATATACATCTATTCCTGCAATCACATATACCGCTGAGCTATTGCGCGACTCCCACTCTCGACGTACGTAGACGTTGCAGATTATCTGAAAGATATGTTTAGAAAAAGTTTAAATCCTGGAAAAAATTTGTGCATTGATGAGAGTTTGATGCTGTGGAAAGGAAGACTCAAATTCAAACAATATTTACCGATGAAAAGGCACTGTTTCGGTATAAAACTGTTTGAAATAGTTCACTGTCAATCTGGATATATCATAGATTTTGTTATTTATACTGGAGCAGATACGGATTATGATAAGCTGGGCTTGGGTATAACAGGAGATATTGTTGCTCATTTTTTGCAACCCTTGTTTTTCAAAGGTCACGTGATGTGGATAGATAATTGGTATTCATCTCATCAGTTAGCTGAATTTTTTGCACGATCGTGATACAGGAGTATGCGGTACAGTAAAGTCAAATAGAAAAGGAATGCCTGTTCTAAACGAAAAGTTAGAAAAAAATGAAGTACAAGTTGCCCATACTGAGACCTGGCTTGCGATAAAGTGGAAAGATAAAAAGGATGTCCACATAATCACAAGTATCCATGAGCTTGAATTTGCTTCAACAGGTAAAAGTCATTATCTTACAGGGGATGAAAAAATCAAACCAACTTGTGTTATTGACTACAATAAACATATGGGTGGCATAGATCTTATCGATAAGCAATTCGCTTTGACTGAAACAATGAGGAAATCTATGAAATGGTATAAAAAATTATTTTTACAATTGATCAATTTAGCTTTATGCAACGCTCATGCTCTCTATAAAATAAAAAATGGCAAAATATCATTTCCAACTTTTCGTATACGAGTTATAAGAGAATTACTGAATCTTGATGTACATGAAGAAGCCCGAAATGTTGTAACTCCTTCTCGATTAAGTATAGTAGTAGGTCGGCATTTTCCAAAAAAAAATCGATAAAAGAAGAAGATGTTATTTATGTTCTCTGAAACAAAACAGATCTCAGAGTTTTTTATATGTTCAACTTGTGATGTTGCTATTTGTATTGAATCTTGTTTTGAAGAATTTAATTCAAAAGAAATATTCTAGACTAAAATTATATAAAACTAAAAATAAAAATAAAAAATAAAAAAAAATAAAAAACATATAAAAAAAATTTTAAAATAAAAAAAATGGAGCTACATCACTTTCTACGTCCACGTCGTTAGCTCTGGGTCTAGCAGAAGGAAAGTGTTTTAGATATGTAAAATATAGATATTGCTAATAAATTTCTTGCACATTGTAAACAAATTTGTGGAATATTTTAGTCTTCCAGAACGTTCGTTAAAAAAATCACCACCTCGCTAGGGGTAGTTTTGGCACCTCTATCGGTTGGGACAAACTACAGGGTATGCTTTACACATGTTACAATGTGTTTACGAGAAAACATCATAGAAAAAATCCAAACCAGCCTACTAATGAATTTTCTAAATTTTCACCGACTGAAGATTTTCATCGACTGAAGAGATTATGACTTCCACAAATGATTATTTTGAGGATTTCGATAAAAGTTACTTTTTGGAAGGCTTAAAAAAGATTGAATACCGCTGGAATAAATGTATCGAGTTGGGAGGAGACTACATTGAAAAATAAAAAAAATTGTTTAAATAAATCGTTTTTTCATTTAAAAGTCACGGACTTATCAAACCACACTAGTATATATATATATATATATATATATATATATATATATATATATATATATATATATATAGATATATATATATTCAGCAGTCGACGCGTGCTGCGCTCAATAACCTGTTTGACATTGTCAAGAATAAAATAGCAGAGTATAATATATACATTAAATTGACGGACCTGTATTAAATACATCTGTACTATACAAGTCTTTATATCGAACTGACCCGGTACCAGGCTACGTAGCGCTGTCGAGCGGCACGCTTTCACATATACGCATACTTACAAGAGCAGTCATTTCACGAAGTACGTCGCGCAAACGTCCTTTATTCCAACATCGGTTTGGTTTCGGTAATAAACTTGGGTTCGGTTTGTATAACAATATTTAAACATGTAAATCATGTGTTCGCGCTCTGGATATCCGATATTGGGAATCATGTTCCGTATATCAAATTATACGTCAAGGTCTGCCTAAGACAATAAATACACCCAGCACAGCGAGCATACAAACAAATGTACAATAAAAAGGTGTTTAATCTCTCTCTCTCTCTCTCTCTCTCTCTCTCTCTCTCTCTTTTTCATGGTCTCTCCCATTACTGCGAAAAGGCAGTCCTATGACAGCACCACGACAAGCTATCCGGCTATCAAAAAAAAAAAAACAATCAGTGCTCTTTTCTGCCCATTTCTTTCGAAGTCCGCGAGAGCCAACGTCTTCATTTTGTAGTTCCAGTCTCTCGGTCGAAAATCCTAGTTCTGCGTTTTTGATTGTCTACTAAGCTTTAGTTAAAAACTCGAAAACTAATAACAAACTACTTGAAGTTAATTTTATTATTGTATTTACATACCCCCAATCTACACTGTCATGGTAATCTATCTAATGAATTTTGGAACATCCGATATATATATATATATATATATATATATATATATATGCATTACTATATGTACATACTATATGTAGCTGTATTTATTAGTACAATACTATAATGTTTGTAATAAAATAATGTAACTCAGCTATAGATCATAATGTCTTGTTGTCATAATAAATAAAAAAATTAAAAAAAAAATTTACTGCCTAATAACTTTAGTATAATAAAAGTTTTTTAAATAAAACTTTTTTTGATTTGTAGTATAATGGACTAGCTTCCTTTTAAGCATAATTAGAAGTAATATCATGGTTTAATATTGACGCACTAATTACTTGCAAATCTCGAATCCCAATATGAATGTATAATAGACTGTCGTCCGAAAGTTATAGTATCTATACTTGCCACCGGAGCGCGGCCGCCCTCCTTGATTTAATTAAAAAGATATTATTGTTTTATTTTTATTAAATTATTAATATTCAACGATAAATTTAGAAAGATGTGAGATTTCTTTATTGTTTATTTAGTAGGTATTAAAAATGATGAATGTAATTCATATGAATCAATTGATCCAATAAGCAATATTGAAATTCAAGCAAATGTATTAACTATCATTTCAAGGAAAGAAATATTAGGAGACTCACTTAATATCCAACCTTTTTTAACGGAAAACGGACATTTATGATGGAAAATGGATACACGTTAGCTTAATCAAAATATTTTTCGTCATTTTATACTACTTTTTCTCATCTTTCTGGTGATATGGCGATACCGTGGGGAAAGAACGATTGCGGTTTCGATGCGATCCAATGATCCACTAATTTTCGCACTTCTTTGAACATGTCGGAAGCGCATATCAACGAGATCGTGCTGCGTCGATCTGAAAAGCTGGTAATCAGAAGGCGCTATGTCTGGCGGTAATCCTTTCCATTCGAGCTCCAACAGGATGTTTTTCATGGCTTTCGCAACATGTTATCGGGCGATATCATGCAAGAGAATAGCTTTACTCCTATTGCTTGCGATTGTTAATCTATGTTCAATCAATCTCTGTTGCAAATCAATCAGTTGGCGTTTGTATCTCTGCAGTGATAGTTTTATTCGGTTTTAACAGCTCGTAGTATAGCACATCCTGTTGATCTCGCCAAATGCACACCAATACCTTTTGGCGATGGATGTTTCGTTTTGGTGTCGATGTAGTGTCGATCGTTTCATCCATTTCTTTATGAATATTTTCCAATACATGTAAACGTCTGCGAACTACTCTGTTAATGACTTCTCATTTATTAATGAGTTCTTTCTGCTTTTGAGCTGAGTTTTCTTCCAAGAATATTGCAATTCACTATCTTCAAAATTTTTCAGTTGTACAGAACATTCTTTATCATTAACCTCAGTATCTCCACTTCTAAACCGCTGAAACCACTCTTTACATGTTGTCAATGATGGAGGTTTTTCAAATCAAAATAGTGCAAGAGGTAGTATCGTTTTCTCGACAATAGCATGTCGAGAAAACGATTTATCACAATTTATTTTTGACTGATCAAAAAATTATAATATTTACACAAATGATGGCGCCTGTTAATTGAATTTTATTTGTAAATGTCAAAACTAAAAAATAAGTACTAGATCCGACACATCTGACTTTTCGTACTATTTATATCGCCATCTAAACGTGAAGCTCGGAAACAAAGTTCACCTACTTATAATTGTACCAATAATAAGCTTCATTAATGAAGGACAAGGAATTATCCTTACAGATCAAATAATATTCTCTTAATCAGAGATCCAAAATGAAGATATTGGGCATGTAATAAATAATTCAACTGTAATGGATGAAAAAGAAAGCAACGAAATGAAGGTAATACTATTGATAACAGGTATTATTATTGATCTCTTCTCATATCTATCTGTATACGTTTATTTAAAATAATTGACTCACTCATGAACATATGTCTTAATTAAAATACCTAATAAACACTAAATATTTATTTAATAAATAATCTCGATACCAAACAATGCATATAAAAGAAAATATTCCATAAAAAAGCGCGTTTATTGCAAAAATAGAAAAGATAACCCCTGCGTAGAAAATTATAGTTAGTCAAAAAGAAATTTTGTCAGAACATCAGTTGACTCTTATAATATACTAAAATAAAATGAATATAAATGAAAAAAAGATTTTGATAATAAGAAATATATAGTAATACATAATTTTCAATTATATATATATATATATATATATATATATATATATATTTAATATTTATTATTATATATAATAAAAAGACAGTATAACAAATAAATAATTATTTACAGTATATATTTCTATTACAGAAAGTAAAGATGGTAGTCATGATTATGATAGTCCGACTAAAAAATCTAAAGACACTTAAACTACAGAGATTTTATTTTCAGATTATATTTTAACAAATAATAACCATATAGAACTGAAAGATATCCAAAATATATGTACAATAATTATACAACAATCTAATTGCATTTCATTTGTTGCAATAGTAATGAATGAAAATAAAAGTATTGACTTTATTGATTTCCTTTTTATCTATTTAAATACATGATGAAAATGCTTATTACACTCTTAAATGTATATATTCTAGTTGAAACTGTTTGTAATAATGAGAATAAAGATATTGCTCCAAAAATTCACACTCCTTTTAAAATCAATTTAAATTGGTCATCAAAAATTATTAAAGAACAGAAAAGAAATGCGAAAAAAGATTCAGCAATACTGCCGTCTGAAGTTCGCATACCTAAGTAAGAAGGAAGAGAAAGAAAAAAGGAGAGAGAAATTAAAAAGACAAATAAAAAGAAAAAATGATAAAATTAAAAAAATTTCAACAAGAAAAGAAAATAGCTAAAAAAATGCAGCTGAAAAAGCCAAAAAAATTCATGAAGAATTAAAATTATTATTAAAAAAAGCAAATAAAACAATGACAAATTTTAAAATATATATTTTGTATATAATATAAGAAAGCAAATAAATATGTAAACTAAAAATAAAATTATTTCTATTATCTAAAAGTTACTTAAATAATTATTTTTCCTAACATAATTTTTAATTCTTCTTATTATTAATAATATAATCAGTCTTTTCCAAACCGGCTAAGCGTTCAGACGTATTAGTAAACACTCCCACTTACGAGTGAGTATGTTTATATAAATTTGGTAAATTCAAAATCAATCTGGGAAAAAGTTTAAAAGCTATTAAGTGAGTTAAGTGAGGGAAATGAGCCCCTCCTCTCATGGAGGGAGACAGCCTCCAAATCTACAAGGGAAGAGTTCTTCTGAATACAGAGGAATCAACCAGCAAAAAATAAATTACGCAAAAGCAACGCAAAGTGTAACATTTATGAAACGAGACCAAACAATAGTCATGCAAGCACTAGAAGGATACTCGATTAAGCAATATGTAAGTGAAATAATAAAATTAACTCAACCAGCGAATATCAGATTCATTTCTAGAATTGCATCTAGTCGTATATGCATGTATCTAGCGTCAAAAAAAATTGCGGATAACCTAATTGAAAATCATAAAGTTATAAAATTAGACGAAAATTATACAGATATTATCCCTCTATCGTCTTGTGCAAAAAAAAATAACACTGTCAAATGTATACCCTAAAATACCAAACGATATAATTGAAAATAAACAAAAAGAATTTAAAGATCGTCTTGAATCTAAAATGTCTTTCATTAGAGCCGAAATGCACGAACTAGGTTTAACTCAGACCTGGAGTTTCCGGAGGCAAATATATATACACCCAGACGATGTAACAAAAATTCCGGGATCAATTGCAATTAACTACGAAAATATGACGTATTAGGTATTTCTTACAGAAGGCGTCAGATGTTTTATCTGCAAAAAAGAAGGACACGTTCAAAAATTTTGCCCAACAATGATCAATGAAAATAACATCAACACAGAAATCCAAACACAAACAGAAACAGAATACGAAATCCCAAAGAGGACAGAAGAACCTATAAATATATATACGCATAATCAACACGATATTAACGATCTTATAATAGTTAAGAATTCTACGAAATTTACACCGAAACGTGTATTATCAACTTCATCATCGTCGCAAGCACATACAAACGAAAGTGAAATTTCTGACTCAGAATCAAGTATATGTTCTCTATCTCAAATAGATAATGAAGAAAAAATAGCAAAATATAAATTTAAACCCCCTACAATAAAAAAGAAAAAATTGAATCTAGAGGTACAAAGCAAAAACAAAAACAAATCCAAAAAAGATTTCTACACTTTATTGATGCCACTACAAAAAATAATAACTGAAAAACAGAACGATTTTCCCTTGAACTATAATGGTTTTGTAAATTTATTTGATAAATCATACGGAAATCAAATAACAAAATATACAATAGATGAATATACGAATGAATATGAAGCAGTAGCTTCAATGGTGAGAGAACTTTACCCTCTACTGGAATGTATTGGAATCTACTGGACCGTAGTACAAAAAATCAATTCACGAGATTAATAAAAAAATTAGAACATTTAAACTTTTAAGAACACGCTACGAAGGCTAATATAAATGTATCAATACCAAGTTCAGAATAAACACCAAATTCAGAATATCAAACATTATGCACACTAAAATAATACAATGGAACTTAAATGGTTTCTATAAGCGAAAACTATATTTAGACATGTTGATAAAAGAGCAAGTCCCAAAAAAGATATGCCTACAGGAGACTCACTTCAAAGAAGGTATCTGTATAAAAATAAAAGGATATAATTCAATTTATAAAAATAGAACAGATAGAAACAAAGCAAGTGGTGGAGTAGCCATATACATTAAAGATAATATTAATTACAATTACGTACATATTAACACCATGTAACGTTCCTATCCCCCTCGGGATAGCCTACGCGGTATCTTCCCAGGGTAGTTTTGAGAGGGGAGGAAGTTTTTCAGGATTGGACGGCGGTTTCAGGAAAATAATATTACACGAACACAGTATATAATTTTCTTATAACAAAAATATAAATTTATTTACGAAAAAATAAATTAGCTCCTCTATCTACAGGATTCTGAAACAAATCAATATAAACACAAAAAATAATTAATAAAGGTAAACTATAGTTAGATCTATATATTTATTTGTATAAATTTTGCGCTATTTTCCGCAATGCCTCTAATATTCGGCGCTAGTTTCCGCACGAATACCCGGTGTTATTTTCCACGCGGGGATTTAATGAATCGAGACAGGTTGATTTGAAAGGTAAAAAAATAAGGAACAAACTTAACTCCGCTGGTCTTTTGAGGAGCGCCTCGCAACCAGGATCAAGAGTTAAGGGGAGAATTTCTGGTCTGGATAAGTAAACTGCTGGTCTTTTGAGGAGCGCCTCGCAACCAGGATCACGTTTACTTAAGGATAGGTAAAGTTATTAGCCGTCTGTCTTTTGAGGAGCGCCTCGCAACAGAGATCAAGCTAATAACTTCGGAGAAATTGGTAAATGTAAGGATAAGTAAACTGCTGGTCTTTTGAGGAGCGCCTCGCAACCAGGATCACGTTTACTTCGGAAAGGTAAATTATTAACCGTCTGTCTTTTGAGGAGCGCCTCGCAACAGAGATCAAGTTAATAATTTCGGAAAGGAAAAAAGTCAGGATTAAATCGAGCTCTGGAAAAGGTATTAGCTCCGGGAGGAGTTCGTGTGAAACAACTTCGGGGCAGTTGGTTCACCGGGCGAACTGTCGATTTTGCCTTTTGCGGGCCTTTTTATAGCAAAATAATCGGATAATTCCGTCGCCGCTCGTTTAATTTCGGACGAGGCGCCGAATTATAATAATTATATTAATAATAACAATAATTATAATAATAACAATAATAATTAATAATAATTATAATATTCAATAATAATTATAACAATTATTATTTTGTATTTCGTTATTATTAGCAGCCTGTGTCCTGCGCACAATAATAATACACATATACACAAGCTTAAATATTTATATACTTATATTTATACATTATGTGTACATTAAATTATTTGTTTTAGATAATTTAATTAAATACAGCGGGTGCATTCGTTTTTGGACACCCGTTGTATATGCTGGTATTCGCGCGTTCGCTACATTGGTTGCGGCTCAGGCTGCTCAGTGAGAGCGTATAATAGTGTGCGTGCGACATGTATTAGAGGGGATAGCGGCCGCCGGTCTAATACATTGAACGCGCGTTCTCTTGCCGCGCGCAGTGTATCCCCTCTACGGCATACGCTGTACTTAACTTAGTGGTAGAGAGAGAGAGAGACTAGATATCGCGTTCTCTCTCTACTTGTTCGAGTTTCGGCAGTTGCGACGACTACCTTCTTCAGTAGTCGTCGCGACCTTTGCCCGGTTTTCGGTGTTTATTTGGTATATATGCGAGTCTTAATTTAATCATTATAGAAATAATATGTTTAATATATTATTTCTAATAATATTCGATATTCTTTCTTGTAAATTTATACATCTAATTCCGTGTATGTATTGTAAAATACATCCACTGAATTAGATGTAATACTATCTCAAATTTTAACGTGTAACATGAGTCCTTTGTTCGAAGTAAATTTGCGCGGCCATGTTTTTGGCCGTCGCATCTCCCTCTTTTTTCGGGAGCGCGGCGCGTGTGCGTAGTGTATAATTTTTTATCTTGTAAAACATAGAAGAGCAGGATCTCTTTACAACAAGAAAAAATATCATTATAGTTTCGCAAATACACGGTGTGCGAATTTCCTTGATAGTGTTACAATGTAATATATATACATATACATACATACATATATATATATATATATATATATATATATATATACGCATATATATATATTGAAGTGTGGGATATCGAACTAGTTATTTATAAGTTTGTAGTGTTCGTAATCATGGTATGTGTGTATGAAAAATGTGTCTAAAAAAAATAAAAAATAATGTGTGTGTGTTTTTTTTTTTTTTTTTTTTTTTTTTTTTAAATAAAAGTGTAAAACATACAAATCTTTTTCTCGGAGCATGTGACACATCTCACATGCCTCGTTTTTGCGTCCATCCGCATGTGGAACCTCCGGTTCCCGATGCGCTGACGATGCCGTACGGCTCCCAGACGGAAAAACAACGTGGCCTCCTCATCGTAGATGAACGCATGCCAAGGACGCGTGTCGTCCGTCGGGGCCGAACCGTGAGGCTTATACTCGGGAGCCGGTAACGACGGCATCCCCAGCGGAACGGTCTGCTCAGCTGGCAGTAGTGGTGGCGCAGGTCGTGGTGGCCCAGGCGTTTGTGCATTACTCGGTAGGGCGGGCTGCTCGCCGTCGGCTGGAGGCACGTCCGCCTCGCTGACCCGTGGTGTCGTCGGGACGGCTGTAGGTTTCGGGCCGACGTGTTTTATGATGGAAGAGCATCGGCCTTCCACCTGCAGACGAGGCGGTCGTGCTGGCGGTACGACCAAACGCGGACGTACCGGAATTCTTAACCTATTATTTAACTCCTGCTCGGCGACGAGCAGGTCGCGCTGCGCCCGGGTAAGTACATATTTTGCCATAGTGTTCGCTAGTAAGTATTAACGAGTACTGAATAATAATTTTGAATTTAACTTTAAATTTAAAATTATTATTCAAAAAATTTTTATTTAACCTTCCCCGGGTTAAATTTTATTTTTCTCGAGAGGGCATCAACCCTTGTTCGTACTTAATATATAAATATTTGGGTGGTTTTAC
Organism: Sycobia sp. Sy_11; assembly: GCA_018907035.1. Taxonomy (NCBI): domain Eukaryota; kingdom Metazoa; phylum Arthropoda; class Insecta; order Hymenoptera; family Epichrysomallidae; genus Sycobia; species Sycobia sp. Sy_11. Next base: position 1,206,906 of record JACCIC010000135.1, on the reverse strand, counting down.
AATGTCATTATCGCAAATATAAATGATTAAATTTCTTTTGGTAACATAAAATATAATATTAATAAAATAAAAAAAAAAATAAAAAAAATTTATTGAAACAAAAATATAAAAATTTATTTATTTATTTATTTTTTTTTTTTTTTTGAAAAAGTTATATTTTTTTTTTTTTTTTTTTTTTTTTTTTTTTTTTTTCAAATTTAATCCTTTATATTAAATACTCCACACGTAGCATCATTTTCGAACATTAAAATTTAAACTTAAATGATATAATCTATAAATTTAATAAAATATTTATACATTTCTTTCCTTACAGTTTTACTCGCTGTCGATGCTAGGATTTTCGGAGTCGGTGGCGGTGTAGATTCCTTCGTCTTCCAATCTAGCGGCGACTCTTCTGGCTGCTCTACGATGCAGTCGCCTGTTTTCTCGGCGACGTTCCTGGGCTGCTGGACTTCTTTGGTTCCATAGAACGCGAAATCCAATCTTGTTGATTTCCGCCATACCAAAAATGATGTCCACGGGCTGGTCTGGGACTATGGCGAAATTACTTATTCTGGTTTTCTCTTTGCAGGTGTATTCCACCTCCAGTGTATATGTGGACACAATGTTGACAGGATCAATGGTGTATAACGGGTCCCGGTTAAGATGGAGAACCGCTTCCCCGTATACACGCCGAGCACCACGTCGCTCAAGTATCCTGCCGATTTCTGCTGACGCCGTGGTCATCAGTGTCCCAGTGTTAATTAGTGCATGGAATGGCAGTCCATAACACTTGATAGGAACACTGAGTTCCAGGAATTGACGGCAGAGTTCTTGTTCGACGGGGTGCTGCATTTTGACTATACTCTTGGGCCTCTGGTCGGCCCTTATATAGTGAGTTCACGGTGGTATCTTATCTAGATTGTTATATCTTTTACGAAGATCCTTAATATGAATATGTTTAATAATTTGACCTTTATTATCTTTCAGGTCGTATATAACTGGCGATACCTTCCTGAAAATAGTATACGGACCCAGATATTTTGGAGCTAATTTTGCGTTAAACGCGTCTAATTTATTAGATAATTCGTGTGAGCGTTTATATACATAATCGCCGATTTCCGGGTTCCATTTTCGACGGTTTTGATCATAGTAATGTTTTTGTTTTTGGAAGCTCCGAGCTAATTGACTTTGTACAAGTTCTATTGTCTCTTGTATTTTATTAATCCGATTCTCGGCTGTAATATTACAAGTTTGACCAAATTTTTGGACAAGAGACCCGGGTGCTCTTAATTCTCTTCCAAAATTTATGTAAGCGGGTGTAAATCCCGTTGTTTCGGATGTAGCGGTATTATATGCGAATTGTAGCTCGAGTAAATAGCAATCCCATGTTCGATGATTTTTCTCTATGTATTGAGAAATCATGGTTTTTATTACTTTATTTGCTCGCTCTACTGGATTACACTGCGGCGTATACGGTGGTGTTTTTCTATGAGTTATTCCAGATTTTGATAGCATTTCCGTAAATTCTTTTGACACGAATTGTCGTCCATTATCGGAAATTATAATTTTCGGGCATCCAAAACGTAGAATGACTTGCTGTTTAACTGCCAGCGTTATAGCTTCGGCAGTCGCTTTTCGTAAGGGTTTTAATTCTACCCATTTTGTTAATTTATCCTGCATGACTAACAGCCAGGTGTTCAATCTTGACGATCTTGGGAGTGGTCCTATAAGATCAACGGCCACGATATCCCAAGGCTGTTCGACTAACGTCGCATGCAATTTTCCAGCCGGTGATTGTTGTTGAGATTTAAATTGATGACAATTCTCGCAGTTTCTTACATAGTTTGTAGTCATCCGGAGCATTCCAGGCCAGTAATAACTTTTGGATATCTTCACCAGAGTTTTCGAAATTCCTAGATGACCGGCAGTAGGATCGTTATGTACTTCGTTTAGTACTCTATGTTGCTCGGATTTCGGTACACAGATCATCCATTGCAAATTTTCACTCGTATCATTGAAGTCTAATGTGTGTAAAATATGCTTATATAATCTGCCATTAATGATACAAAAATCGGGGTAGTTTTCAGGATCACTCTCCACATTTTTGTATATTTTTTCGTACCAATCTGCTATTTTAATTGTAGTTGCTTCGACGGCTAGCGGCTGTCGAGATAAAGTATCGGCTAATAAATTATCTTTACCAGGACGATATTTAATTTCGAAATCGTACTGGCTTAATTCAAGTGCCCAGCGGGCTAATCGACCGGAAGGATTCTCTATGTTATTAAGCCATTTCAGCGATTGATGGTCGGTGAGTACAATAAAATGATATCCTTCAAGATAATCTCGAAATTTCCACACACCCCATTTAATTGCTAGACATTCTAGCTCAGTGGCGGAATAGTTTTTTTCGGCTGGGGAGAGTGTTCGACTTGCAAAGGCGATGACTCGTTCGTTGTTCTCATATGCTTGAGTAAGCGCAGCTCCCAATCCTTCTTTACTGGCATCCGTTTGCAGGATAAACGGACGGCTCCAGTCTGGACAGGAAAGGATGGGTGCGTTTGTGAGAAGCTGCTTGATTTTGTCAAATGCATCTTGCTCGGTTTCTCCCCAGGTCCACTTAGCTTTTTTTCTAGTAAGTCGATGTAGTGGTGCGGCAACATTCGAGATATCTTTAAGAAATCGTCTGTACCATGATATTAGACCCATAAATCGCTGAATTTCTTTCATGTTTTTCGGTGGTGCTAAATTTAGTACAGCAGCCACCTTTTCCGGATCGGTTTGTAGACCGTTTTTGTCTACAATATGTCCTAAATATTTTAGACTTGAGCGGGCGAAATGGCATTTATCCGGATTAGGTTTTAATTTCGCTATTCTTAATCGGTTGAAAACTTCTTTTAATTTTTGTAGATGTTCCTCAAACGTAGACGAGACTACTACGATGTCGTCTAGATATGCGAAAGCATACGGAGCCATTTCTGGAGTAATCACTCTGTCTAAGAGTCGTTGGAAGGTAGCCGGTGCTGAGTGTAAGCCAAACGGCATTACATTGAATTCATATAGGCCTTTTCCGGCGACGGTGAAGGCAGTGACAGGACGGCTTTCCGGTGTTAGAGCTACTTGCCAATATCCATTTTTCAAATCTAATGTGGATAGATATCGGGCTCCTCTTAGCTTGTCTAGTGTCGCATTAATTTGTGGAAGAGGATAAGCGTCTTTCTTTGTAACTTTATTTACTTTTCTGAAATCCACACAGAATCGTGCTTTTCCGTCCTTCTTTTTTACAATAACGACTGGTGAACTCCACGGACTGTTTGACGGTTGAATTACGTTTTCGTTTAGCATTTTATCAACTTCCTGATTGATGATTTCTTGCATGGCCGGATTTCTTGGCCGATATTTCTGTTTAATAGGTGTTTTTTCTTCCACGACGATTTCGTGTTGCAGGAGCGGAGTAGGACCTTTGATAAAGTTAAATTTATCCATCTCTGTTTTTAAAAATTTTTCTAATCTCTGACGTTCGGTGGGATTTAAATTCTGTAGTCCGTACGGTGTATCAATTGTACATACCTGATGTATTTGATTGTTTACTGATTTATTTATTTCACAGTTGTTTAATATTATACGGATTTCAAGTTTTTTTAGAGTATCCATACCTAAGAGCATAGGATGGCTCAATCCATTCATTACTAAAAATTTTTGTTGGAATCTTTTTCCTTGTACATATATTGGTCCATAAATATTTCTTCCAAGGCTTATTTCTGAGCCATTTGCCAAGACTGCAATTCGATTACTTGGCTCAGTATGCCATCCGAATTTCATACAGATTTCACTCAATTGTTCACTCACATAGGAACTTACAGATCCCGTATCCAAAAGGGCTGACACTTCGTAATCGCCAATCATTACTCTTACAAAATGTCTGTTGTCAGTTTCTATTTCTAGTTGTTGTTGTTGGGCCGAGCTAGGTTCGGTGTGGGCTCGGCCCTCCTGGCGTTTCCCGACGGGTGACACTTGCAATCACGAGTGTATACATTATCACGACCACAATATGAACAAAAGATCTTTTGCTGGTTTGTGCACTTAAAACGATCGTGGCCCGTTTGTTTGCACTTCCAGCAACACTTAGTTCGGTCGTATACTGAAGCAATTTTATTGTTAAAATTATTTACTCGGATCTCCGGTTTTCTTGTTTTATATTCAGGTGTGGAGGTGTGATTTTTCGTAATTTTCTGTCTTTCATACTGTTTTTTGATTTCCAGATACTCTTCTACTTGTTGAACGATATCTGACGTTGTTTTGACGTCATCACGACGAATATGTAATCTATATTCGGCGAGCATATTGTAGTACATTGTTTCGGTTTTCTGTTCCTCCGAAAAACCTCCTCGACGTCTCATTAGTGTAATTAATGAATTATCGAATGCACGGATGTTTTCATTAGGTTCTTGTACACGATTATGGATCTGTCGATCAAGATTTCGACGTTCGCTAGGTGACAAGTAGAATTTTCTCAACCCTTCTTCTAATTCCGAGAACGTTTTAAAATTTGAGGCATAATTTCTATGCCATAATTGTGCATCACCTCGCAATAGTTCCGGGAATCCATTCAAAATTTGTTGTTCGGATAAATTATATGCTCTTTTCAACTCATGGATCCTTTCGAGGAAAGAGTGTAGGTTTTTGCCATCAAAGTGACAATTCCACTTTCTCATTTGGTCCATCACTTTGGCGTTTTCTTGTGCAGCCGACGGTTGTTGTACGTATACAGTAGCAGGCGGAGTGCTAAAAGGTGTGTTCGCAGCTTGGTGTGCCACGACTGGACTGGACGTTGATGCAGCTGCTTGTTGGTTTAATAGTTGTATACGTAATTGACGAAATTCTTCCTCAATTTCTTCAAGATCTTGAGTTCGATTTACATCTTCGTTGAAGTCTTTTTCGTCTTCTGGTTTGTCGAAAAAGAGCTCCGGGTGAGCTCGTACATATGAAATTAAATTTTGTCGCAAATACGCTTTTGTACCTTCTATTGGTAAATTGTTTTTAACGAGTTCTCTTTCAATTTGCTCTTTCGTTAGTTTATAGATCCAGCTTACGCGTGGTTTTGCCATTTTAGCAAGATTTGAAATTTATATATTTGTAAAAAAAAATATACTGTGTAATATTTTAATTCTTTCTGAGATGGAAAAAATAATTCCTTTTTATTTTATTTATAAGAAAACTATTATCTTAGTTTTCTATTTTCAAAACGATAAAATTTTTAAATAAATTTCGATTTGTATTACTTCGTGCTTCGGCTCAGCCCGCCTTAGCACCTAGTCGCTCAACCCGCCACTAGGCTCTTTTCACACAAATCGAAATACGGTTTTTTATAAACAATTAAAAAAAATTCCGCTTAAAGAAATTATTCAGTAATTTCAGAAATAATAAACTTTATTCAAATTAAATTTTTTTTTTTCGGATTTATACTAGTCCCTGTTCGGGCGCCATGTAACGTTCCTATCCCCCTCGGGATAGCCTACGCGGTATCTTCCCAGGGTAGTTTTGAGAGGGGAGGAAGTTTTTCAGGATTGGACGGCGGTTTCAGGAAAATAATATTACACGAACACAGTATATAATTTTCTTATAACAAAAATATAAATTTATTTACGAAAAAATAAATTAGCTCCTCTATCTACAGGATTCTGAAACAAATCAATATAAACACAAAAAATAATTAATAAAGGTAAACTATAGCTAGATCTATATATTTATTTGTATAAATTTTGCGCTATTTTCCGCAATGCCTCTAATATTCGGCGCTAGTTTCCGCACGAATACCCGGTGTTATTTTCCACGCGGGGATTTAATGAATCGAGACAGGTTGATTTGAAAGGTAAAAAAATAAGGAACAAACTTAACTCCGCTGGTCTTTTGAGGAGCGCCTCGCAACCAGGATCAAGAGTTAAGGGGAGAATTTCTGGTCTGGATAAGTAAACTGCTGGTCTTTTGAGGAGCGCCTCGCAACCAGGATCACGTTTACTTAAGGATAGGTAAAGTTATTAGCCGTCTGTCTTTTGAGGAGCGCCTCGCAACAGAGATCAAGCTAATAACTTCGGAGAAATTGGTAAATGTAAGGATAAGTAAACTGCTGGTCTTTTGAGGAGCGCCTCGCAACCAGGATCACGTTTACTTCGGAAAGGTAAATTATTAACCGTCTGTCTTTTGAGGAGCGCCTCGCAACAGAGATCAAGTTAATAATTTCGGAAAGGAAAAAAGTCAGGATTAAATCGAGCTCTGGAAAAGGTATTAGCTCCGGGAGGAGTTCGTGTGAAACAACTTCGGGGCAGTTGGTTCACCGGGCGAACTGTCGATTTTGCCTTTTGCGGGCCTTTTTATAGCAAAATAATCGGATAATTCCGTCGCCGCTCGTTTAATTTCGGACGAGGCGCCGAATTATAATAATTATATTAATAATAACAATAATTATAATAATAACAATAATAATTAATAATAATTATAATATTCAATAATAATTATAACAATTATTATTTTGTATTTCGTTATTATTAGCAGCCTGTGTCCTGCGCACAATAATAATACACATATACACAAGCTTAAATATTTATATACTTATATTTATACATTATGTGTACATTAAATTATTTGTTTTAGATAATTTAATTAAATACAGCGGGTGCATTCGTTTTTGGACACCCGTTGTATATGCTGGTATTCGCGCGTTCGCTACATTGGTTGCGGCTCAGGCTGCTCAGTGAGAGCGTATAATAGTGTGCGTGCGACATGTATTAGAGGGGATAGCGGCCGCCGGTCTAATACATTGAACGCGCGTTCTCTTGCCGCGCGCAGTGTATCCCCTCTACGGCATACGCTGTACTTAACTTAGTGGTAGAGAGAGAGAGAGACTAGATATCGCGTTCTCTCTCTACTTGTTCGAGTTTCGGCAGTTGCGACGACTACCTTCTTCAGTAGTATAGCCACAACGTACATCCTAAATCAGATTTTTTACCTTGGAATTTTAAAAAAGCAGATTGGGTAGTTTATTAAAATAAAATAGAAAATGATATAGAGAATTTAGAAATTGAAAACATTCACGAACAAACTATCGAAATAATAATAACCGAATTCACAAAAATTATTAAAAACAGCGCAAATAAAAACATTCCTAAAATAAAAATTAAAAACAATAAAAAGCAAGTTCCATGGTGGAACAATGAATGTAAAATGGTGCAAGAGAATACAAAACATGCATTCAATATTTATAAAAAACATAAGACGTTCTCAAATAAATTAGAATATAACAAAATAAAAGCTATACGCCAAAAAGTATTTTTAGAAAATAAACGCAAATCCTGGCAAGATTACGCAGCAGAACTAAATCAAAATACACCATTAGCAATAATATATAATAAAATATGACAGATTAACGGAAATAAAAAAGTTTAACAGAATTATAAATTTATGCAGAGAAAATAAAAACCTAACAACTCCATTTGCTGCAAACTCTGACGATAACAACTACCAAGAAGAATTCCGGATACATAAATCAAAACAGAAAAAGAGCAATTACAGCTTAAATAAAGCTATAGAGGCTAACTACAATGATGATATAACGTATAAAGAAATCAATATTACCCTAAAACAATGTAAAAACTCATGTGCAGGACCAGATGGAATCCCCAGTATATTATTAAAAAAAACTACCGCAAAAAGCTATAGAATTTATAAGGAAATCGTTCGAAAAAATATGGAAAAAGGGCCTTTTTCCAAAAATCTGGACTGAGTCTATCATCATCCCTATATCTAAACCAAGGAGCGATAAGTCTATAGTAAAAAATTACAGACCTATATCTCTAACATGCACTCTTTGTAAACTATTAGAAAAAATATTAAATAAAAGATTAAAATCAGAATTAGAAGGAAAAAAATTACTTAACCCATATCAAAGTGGATTCCGTCAAAAGAGATCTACATTAGACCACTTGGTTGTCTTGGAAAAATGCATTACTGAGTCCTTTATTAATAATCATCATATTATTACTGTTAGCCTAGACCTCGAAAAAGCATATGAAATGATATGGCGAGAGAGAGAGAGAGTATTAGAAAAACTACATGAAATGAATATTAAGGGCAGACTTTTCATTTTCATGAAAAATCTTTTAAATGAAAGATGGATAAGTATAATGGATAATCTCTAATGGAGTACCACAAGGCTCAGTCATAAGTGTATCACTTTTTCTGGTTGCCATAAATAGCATATTAGATAAAATTACACCCCCTGTTAAAGGTTGTCTTTTCGCTGATGATTTAACGATATATTGCGCCGGTAAGAATACACAAACTACAGAACAAATAATGCAAGATACCCTAAATGAATTTTCTGATTGGACAAAATCTACTGATTTCAAATTTTCTCCAAACAAAACAACATTTCTAATATTTTCAAGAAATCAAGATTATAAAAAGAAAATAAATCTTAGAATTGACAATATTTCAATATCACAAGTTACCAAACTACAAATCTTAGGCATGACCTTTGACAGAAAATTAAAATGGAAAGAACATATAAATATATTAAAAAATGAATGTAACAAGATAATAAATATTTTAAAAATCTTGTCTGCAAAAAACTGGGGTGTCGATTTAAAAATACTAACAAATACATACAAAGCAACTACGCTTTCAAAACTTGACTACGGATCCATTTTATATAGCTCAAATGAATACTCCAACACTTTGAATCATTTTCCATCATTCGGCGATCCGAATTGCACTGGGACCTTATAGAACAAGTCCTATTAACAGCATGCTAGCTGAAAGCGGACTTCCTCCCCTAAAATATAGAAGACTGAAAATTATGCTTAACTATGTCTGTAAAATCAAAGCTTCTCAAAATAATCCTGCGTTCAGCGCTCTATTTGGAACAATAAATGAAAAATATTACAATAAAAAACCGAAGCTTCCTAAGCCTACAGCTTTAAAACTTAAGGATTTCCTAAACTATTTTAAAGGAGCAATCCCTCAAATCCTCACCAATAGTTATCCAGCTCTGCCTCAACAAATCGTTTTAAAAAAAGTAATAGAGGAAGACACCGGCTATCAAGAAAAAAGTAACAATATATACACATTTGGACCAAACAAGCAACATAAGCATAAAATAACTCTTTATGACAACAGAAAAAAATATATTTTCGATCTTTGAAATATCCTGCCACCATTTATGTGTAACGTAATTGCAGTGATCAAAGCTCTGGAAAAATTAAAAGATAAACCATATGGCAACTATATTATATCTACCAGCTCGAAAACCATTTTGCAAGAAATAACTAATCCTTACTCAAGATTCTCAATTATCTTAAAAGTTCCAAATATGATTGTAAAGTTAATCAGGAAAAAAATATATACAGTTTATCTTCTTACAAAATCCACTTCAACTAGTAAAAGTACACGCCAAAAAGAAGTACACGCTGATCCCACTATAAACAAGATTTCAATATACCTTATGAAGATGCTCAGAAACATTTAGCAAGTAAAATAATGGAAGACTGGAACAAGGAATGGAGAGATTCACGACCAACCCTAACACGATTGATCAGAAATGACACATATGGAAAAAATCCAGCTGAGGAATTAAGCAGACAAGAACAAATAATTATTACTAGATTAAGAATAGGACATACTAAAGTATATAATGGAAGAAACCAACTCTCCAATATGTAATAATTGTGAACAAAAACTAACGGTTCAGCATATACTCATAGAATGCAAAAATTATCAAGAGCTTAGAAATAAATACAAATTGCCCACGACAATAGAATCTTGCTTAAACACCACAAAAGAAATAGCAAAAGTCCTTCAGTTCATTAAAAATACAGATATAAAAGATAATATGTGAAGAAAATCCCGAGAATGAATATAAATGAAGAAAAACGACAATAGAAAAAACAGTACTGCAATATTAAATTAGGTCTAGAAACATAATAAATTTAAGAACCAACTGTATACAAAAGAAATGTACATCAACAGTGTAAACAATACTTAAATATGTAGTTTTTAATATATACAATAATATGTAAATATCTTATGTGGTCGCTAATGAAACCACTCGATGCGACATTAAATAAATAAATTAAAAAAAAAAATTTTTGTCGCGAGTCAAAACAAAAAAAATTATTGACCAGTTATTGGAATATATAAATCGGAGATCTGTTCCGAAAGGCCTCTAGTAAGTTGCCAGTAAGTAGATATGACAATACTGAAATGCATTCTCGTATACATCCTATGTAAATGTCATGAACGGTTATGAAACTGCAAGTTTTCTGCCGTTGACGTATTCAGAGGAAAGAAACGATCAAATATGGTATTTTGACTTACTAGTGACTTACTGAAAAATTGTTCTGTTGAATTTATTTCAATAAACAGATCACGTCCATGTACATATATGTGTATAAGCAAGTATTAGTGTGAACGTTTGCATGTATATTTCACATTTTAATTAAAATAAAACTTTTTTAAGGTTTCAAATCGAATTATAATAGTTTTTATTATCGACAAGACATCCCGCTCCAGGGGATAGCTACTGTTGGTTTTATCGTTTAGTTTCGGGGTCATATTAAAAACACCAACTTACATCAATCGTAATAACTTGATTGAGAAGAGTAGGATCAGTTTCAACCTGTTCGAGACAATCTTGAGCGATGTTCATTTGGTGTGCACTGTTCGTTTTCGTAAAATGCACTACTCGCGTGTTGTTACAAAACATTAAACATCTGGCGAAGAAATGATCGTACAAGGGTCACCACGGTCTCAATCGAGAGAGTAGAGATCTACTATTACGGTGGCGGAGTTACATATTCGCAGTGTTACCATAAGCCAATAAATAAAATTGGTCGTATTACATAATTATATATATATATATATATATATATATATATATATATATATATATATATTGTGACGGGGATCGCAAGCGCCTCTTGCTGTTACTATCCCACGTCCTTATGCTAATCACCATACTTTGCAATGTTTATGGCACCTGAGTTATCCGCATATATTTTAATGGAATTGTGTACATTAATTTTTAAATCTCTTAAAACATCACGGATCCATTTTAATTCGCTTACACAATCAGAGAATGCAACATATTATGCTGCTGTAGATGATTTAGTTACACTACCCTGCTTTTTCGATTTTCAAAATACTACATTGTCGCACATTTTAATAAAATAACCAGTTGTTGATTTACGATCAATGATGTCACCGGCCCAATCTCCATCAACAAAGCAATCTAGTGATTTCGCTCGAACATTTTTCATAATCGTCAGTTTTAAATTTTTTGTTTTATACAAGTACTTTAAGATTCTTAAAGCGTAATTATAGTGCGTAGAATTATAACAATTTTGAAATCTACTCATGTAATTTACACTAAACCTTATGTCTCGTCCTGTTGCAGAACTTATATATAAAAAAGTACCTTTTTTTTTTTTGAGCTTACCCAAGCCTATAAAAAGGCTTATATAGCTATAAAAGAGTACCTATTAGGTACCTAAAAGAGTACCTATTAGGTTTCTAAATTATATATTATTCGATGTTGATTGATGTTCACAGTTAAGGTTTTGCTCCATAGGAGTATCATATAAGCGAGTATTTCGAATATTATATTTATGAGCCAATTGTTTAATCAAGAATCATAATATTTTTGTTGTTTTAATATTCTATATTTATACATAAATAGTTATTTTTGTCGCCTAAATCTTTCATTTTGAATTTATTAGACAATAATTTATTAAAATGATTTAGTTTTTGCAATAAAATATGAGATCATCTACAAAAACTAAATATACTAAGGATTATCATTATTCATGTAGTATAGATAGTATTCATTTTCATTACATTTAAAACCCAAATCTTGTAAATATTTGTCTAAACAATCATTCCAAGTCCTTGGGCTCTCTCGCAATCCATACAAAGCCTTTTTCAATTTCCACATTCTACTTGATTCATCATTATAGCCTTCTGGCTATTCAACATAGACTTCTGAAATGATATTTCCTTTCAGAAATTCTGTCTCAACATCAGTTTGGTGTACATACATTATGATTGCTAAATGACAACAATATTTTTAAAGTTTCTGTTTTTGCAGCAGGTGAATATAAATCATCGATAATTTCGGTTTGTTGATAACCTAGTACTATAACTCTAGCTTTATAAATTCCATTTGCATTTTTCGAGTATATCTATCTTACCTTCAAATCTTTATTATCTTTGGGACTTTCGATTAAGTCATAAGTGTAATTTTCTATTATATAGTTGGTAACATTTCATTCCCCGTGTGAGCTACTTCGTGCTCTGGTTCAATCCACGTCGGCACCTGACCGTTCAACCCACTGTCACGATCCGCTGTAATACAATTTTAATTTTTAATTATAATCATATAAAATCTAATATAAATTATATTTTTTAAATATTTATCCCCGCATGGCTTTACGAAATATTTAAATTAAGCGAGATATCTAAATTTATTAGATGTTTGCGTCGCGTTTCCGAATCTCGCGCCGAGTGTATGAGAACGTGCCGTCCGCTATCGCGCTGACGACAGGTTCCCCCTCGATTAGCCGATTTCGAGGCCACCGGTACACTGAATTTTACATCCAGTTCGTTGCTATTTAAGTTTTGAGAGAGAGCGAAAGAGAGCGAGAGAGAGAGAGCTCCCACTCCACGACTGTTCCCCTCTCACCGGTCCACATCACGAAGCACGTGGTGCTTGCCCCTTACCGCGCCGCGCTCGCCGCACCGTCTACTGCCCGCGGAGTTCACGCCGTCCCGTAGAGAAAAAACGTTTATTCGAGCGTCTTCGAGCGCGCCCGGTTTTTGTTTCTCTCTCTAATCTTTTTGCTTTTCAGCGCCATTCTTCTCGCGCGGTCGATGACTTTATAGGAATTATATATTGTATTATAATATAATATATAATTCCATTACTTTACGCAATTTATTATTATAAATTGTTTAAGAATTATTATTATTTATATTTCACAAATTATTATTATTAATTAATAAATATGTGAGAGCTTATGGCTCGTCACATCTCCCGCTCCCTTCCCGGAGAGTGAAACGCGGATAAGAAATGAAAAAACATATAATTATTTTATTTTAACTTTACACTGATAAACACAAAATCACTACGCCTACGTATAGTATCGTAAGAGAAGGCGAGAGAAAAATGAAAAAATAAAAACAAATAAAATTTTTTTTTAAAACTCTCACGCTTTGGCTTCCCAATGTGTCGGACACGTCCTTCCTTATCCATTTGAATCCTCCGCTGCTGCCCGCCATCTCTCACGCAGAACATCCCTACATCAGACGGGACTTGGACTTCTGGGCCGTTGGGAATTTCTATGGTTTTCAACCGAGTCTCCGCTTCAATTTTAATAAATTGGAAGGCTACAACGGGATTTGGCGACACTTGAAAAGAAGTGTCCCGCTGCTGGTATACGATCGCTGACAGCGTGATAAGAGTCGGTGGGAATCTCAATGCGCGGACTATCGGCTTCCGTACCTCTAGAATTATCTTGTCCGTCGGCTGATAATTGAGGTTCTCTGTTATTTCGGCTCCTTGTTTAGGTTGGAGAAAGTATGTGTCCCCTATCTCGTCCTCCGTGGCTTCGAAATAATAGTATCCTGGCTGTCTAGCCAGGCTTCAAGTTCCTTATAGAGGTCCGCAGCCGACATCTGTGCGATCTTCTTCATTACTCTTGCTGGTCAAGTACTTACTGATTTAATTTATTCCTTCTCTACTAGTTTATTACAATTCAAGGGCATCTTATATTTACTTTACTTTGAGCCTGTGTGCTCATTTCTTTTCATATCCCATAGTTTCCTTGTTGGGGTGAATATCCCCGATTACTTGTAATTTCAGATATCCATGTTTATGTGTCCGATTTTAAATTTCAGCGCTGTATTTCGGTTGTGCGCTCTGTATGAAACAATGCGCATGGCCAGTTTTAGCTTTACTTCTCCATCGTGAGTCGCATTTATGTTACAAATTTTCTTCTGCTATTCCCTCCCTCTCTCTCGAAACTGTTTAACAATGTTTTTATTTAACTCGATAAATATATAATAAGGAGATAAAGTATTTAAACGTCTTTGGCCATTTTTTAAAATTTTTTTAAACAAATGCTTTATATCTTAAGAATATTGTGTCGAAATTTCAAGTTAATCGGAGTAAAATTGAAAAAGTTGTGAGTATTTGAACATTCCTTGCTCCAAGTAGGATTTTTACATATACGTAATTCTGCTTGACAATTGTGCGGCGCGCTTACTTGAAGAGCGATTGTTTTGATTTATAAATCCTACATTCATTTCTTATTGAAAGCATCTTTTTGGACATTTCTTATCTATTTGAGCCATACAGCCAGTACATACGTACATAAAAGCATAGTTGACACAAAAACTAAGACAGGAAAAGTCGTAAAAAGAAAAAGCCTTTTTGGCAAAGGGAAGCTTAGTACGAAAATGATAAATTGACGATTTACTATGCACTGGCTATTCGACGTAATCATGATTCAATTGAGAAGATGAAAAATGCAATTTGGACTACTTATTATCATTATAGCTCTACCAACGAAAACCCACAGCACAACAAATGCCCAAATGGCGTAGACTGTTGGTGCGAATGGCAAAAAAATGCAGTTTCAAATGCTCTAAACTCCTTTAAACACAGCTATACCACACTTCCTACTGAAGTTCTTAGAGCTATTAAAACCATTTATGAGGACTTGAGTAAAGACGAACTCTTGCAGCGATGTCTTGGAGGTTTTACGCAAAATAATAATAAAAGCCTCAATCAGCTAATTTGGAAAATCTCTCCAAAGTCAGTGAGTGGTACCTCTACAATTGTTGAAATTGCAGTTAATATAGCGGCATGCACTTTCAATGAAGGTTCTTTTTCTCAATTAGCCATTATGAAAAAGATCCAAATCAGTACAGGGTCAAGTTCCCACGAATGGGCGCGATAAATTGACGAGTTACGAATAAATAGAGCAGAGGAACAAGCGTCACACGACAGTAAAGAAGGAAGAGTTTTACGTAGACAAATACAAAAAGATGCTTTAGACCATGTAGATGAAAGCATTTTGCTATATCGATCTGGTATTGATAAGTCTATATGAGCTTGAAAGAATTATAAAATTTTATTGTGAATTTTTTAGTTTACAAAATTTTTAAGCCGTTTCTGGAAAACTGCCATTTTTGAAGTCGATGTACATCCTCACACAAAATTTACTGAACCGGTCGGTTTGAAATTTTGTACAGTACATAATTCATCATGTAACACTATCGAGTTTTTTGGTTATTTTTATTAATTCTTAATTTTACAATAGGTTGTTTTTTTTAATTCTTAATCTTTTATAGCAAAAATCGGATTTTTAGCATCTTAGGGCTACCAATAATTCTAAAATTAAAAAAAAACTCGACAGCGTTACCTGAGGAAACATCTTCTTTGAAGAATGCACTCTGGATTTTGAGATTCCGATGATTCTGTGGTGCGTAATCGTGTACACCGCAAAACCACTTTTTCTTGAGGAGCCGCCGGAGATTCACTGTCATTCTCTTAATTTTCAATATTTTTCAATGAAAATTTAAGAAAATATTGTTCAAATGATACATTATTATATGCCAATTGACTAGGTGATCCAGCTGTATCCGTGTCGCGAGAAATTTTTCTTAAAAACATGCCTGTTTTATACCTGTTTTTTATCTCCCTGAAGAGATGTTATTGTTGTTGTTGTTAAAATGAAGATTATTTGCAATACAACATCATTGAATAAAATTTATTGTTATTAATGTAAAAAATTATCCATGTATTTTATAAATTAAAAAGAAAAAATTCTGCATTCATACCATATTTCTTCTGTTTTATATTAATAATTATTTTATTCAAAATCAGATTAAAACTTTTTAAAATTTAATTTTAAAAAATTAATGGTTATTAAAATAAAATATTCTTCTTTCTCTTGGCTACGAAATATTTATCCAAAGTAACTAACTAAAGTAATTTTTTAATTTATTAATAATTGTTTAATATTTTATTAACTGTTGTAATTGTATTTTATTATTCAATTGTAATGTACTAATAATTTATTAAATTTTTGACATCTTAAACTTCCTTTATTCCGCAGCTCAAACCCATTACAAAAGGTAGAGCCCATACCGCCACAATGCCCAACCCATACCACAACATAGTTGAGGCAGAATGGATTTTCTGAAACTGTTTCAAACACTGCTTTTATCTATTCAAAATAATTTATTTTTACTATGTCATTTGTGTTCATTTACTTGTTGAAGCATTATTCTAACTATTTAGCCCATTCACAGCCTTGTGAAAACTTATATAAAACATAAAAAACATTCTCATACTCATACCGCCCCTGGTTCCTCTATACATCTTACATACGACTTCTACGCGAAAATATTGTTGTTTCGTGTTTGGGCGGTATAATACAATATTGAGGTATGTCCGAGACGGCTTCTGCGGAACTGACTACGTAAGATAGAATACTATGACGATGTGTGTCAAGACGACTTCTATAGGGAGATCGTGATCGAACGTTAGAAAACGATTAATAGGTTTTCGGGAAGACTTCTGAGGGCAGTTTCATGTTTAAATATTAGAATACGATACCCCGCTATCTCCAAACGACTTTTACGTAATGTTTGTCTTCGGACTTTAAAATACGATCTTGAGGTGTGTCCGGACGTTTTCAGCGGGAACCTTCCTATTTGGATGGTAAAATCCGATGTCCAGATTTCTCCGAACTACTTAAATAGGTGTGCCCAGATGGCTTCCACAGAATTGGTTCCGGACAATAGAATACGATAAAAAAGTGCGTCAGGACGATTTTTCAAAATCGGTAATAAAATGGGTCGCATTACTTCATTGTTTGATCTCGTAGCGTCTTCTGATTATCAGCTATTCAGATCGATGCAGCACAACCTCGTTGATACGCATTTCCGACTTGTTCAAGAAGTGCGAAAATTTGTGGATGATTGGATTGCCTCGAAACCCACATCGTTCATTCGCCATGGTATCGCCATATTGCCAGAAACATGAGAAAAAATAGTAGAAAATAACGGAAAATAATTTGATTAAGCTAACGTGTACGCATTGCCCATCATAAATGTCCGTTGTCCGTTAAAAAAGTTCGGATATTAAGCGAGTCTCCGAATATTTCTTTCTTTAAAATGATAGTTGATACATTTTCTTGAAGTTCAATATTACTTATTAGATAAATTTATTCATATGAATTACATTAATTATTTTTAATACATGCTAAATAAAAAATAATGAAATCTCATATCTTTCTAAATTTATCGTTGAGTATTAATAATATAATAAAAGTAAAACAACACTATTGATGTACTATTTTGATTTGAAATAAAGTTTAGTAGAAAATTATCGATTGTTTCAAGAATGTTATGGCGGACAAGTTCCATCGCCTACAACATGTAAAAATATGTAAAGAGTGGCTTCAGCGGTTTAGAAGTGGAGATACTGATGTTAATGATATAGAACGTTCTGGACAACCGAAAAAGTTTGAAGATAGAGAATTGCAAACATTATTGGACGAAAACTCAGCTCGAACGCAGAAAAAAATCGTTAATAAGCTAGGAGTTATTGACAGAGAAGTGGTAAAATCATGCGGCAGAAAATGAATGTCAACGATTTGACCGAAAGTGCCATTATGAATCGATACAAGATCGCACAGTCTTTGCTTGCCATGCAAACAAGAAGAGTTTTCTGTGGCGTATTGTGACTGGTGATAAAAAGTGGGTATACTATGCCAATCTTAAGTGCAAAAAGTCATGGCTGAACTCAGGCCAACCATCCACATCGTCACCAAAATGGAACATCCACAGCCAAAAGGTACTGTTATGCATTTGGTGGATCCAACAGGATGTGCTGTACTACGAGCTGTTAAAACCGAATAAATCTGTCACTGCAGAGATATACAAACGCCAACTGATTGATTTGCAACAGAAATTGATCGAACATAGATCATCAATCGCGAGTTATTGGCGTAATGTCATTCTCTTACATGAGAACTCTCGGTTATATGTTGCGCAAGCCGTCAAAGATATTCTGTTGAAGCTCAAATGGGAAGTGTTTCCATACCCAGCGAACTCTCCAGACATAGTGTCTTCTGATTACGACCTATTCAGATCGATGTAGCATGACCTCGTAGATATGCACTTTTGATATGTTCAAGAAGTGCGAAAATTTGTGGATGATTGGATCGCCTCGAAACTGCCATCGTTCTTTCGCCACGCTATCGACATATTTCAAAATGGGAAAAAGTAGTATAAAATGACGGAAAACATTTTGATTAAGCTAACGTGTATCCATTTTCTATCATTAATGTCCTTTTCCTGTTAAAAAAGATCGGAAACTAAGTTCGCCTCCTAATATGAATAGTAATTACTTTTCGTAATTCATTAGTAAACGCACATAACACATTGTATTTTTAATATTTCAAATTTAATGTTCAAACAAATTTCATTTGAAGTGCTTGTCAAGGAAACTTGACGAGATAGGAATGTAATTGTTACTGTCGCAATACTCATATAAATTCTTAAATGTACTATTATCTAAATACTGCGTATAATAATAACATTTATAATAATATAGAATAATTTATCTATCATATCCGAAAATTTGTAATACATATAACATGCCAGTTGGGATATACCGAGTGTCCTAAAATTAATTAGACAGATTACCATGATTATATAGATTGTGGAAATATAATACAATAAGAAAATTAACTTTAAGTAACTTTTTTTTTATTATGTTATTTAACGTCGCTTTATTTATGCTTCAAAATATCGATACTAATCAGCGACATCAGGTCTACGATGTGTTTGTAGACAAAGCACATGTAAATTATTACAGCGGTGCTTGTGTCAATCGGCCGAAACCGCGATTTGAAATCGGATCACCAAGTTACTAGTCCTTCGCTCTAGCAATCGAGCCTTCGTAGGCCTCAACTTTAAGTAACTAGTTGTTAGTTTTCGAGTTATTAACCAATGTTCAACGGCCAGTTAAGAACGCAGTATTTGGATTTTCGCTCAAGAATCTGGAACCAAATAATGCAAGCGGAGATTCTCACGGACTCTGAAAGAAATCGGCAGCAATGAGTATTGATTGTATTTTTTTCTATAGCGAGAAAACTGATCATGGTGAAAAAGTGAGAGGGGTCGGGAAAGGCGTACATTCGGTCCTTCGTCGCGTCTGGTTTCGGTGATAAACTTAGCTTCGGTTTGTCCAACAATGTTTAAACATGTGAATCATGCGTTCGCGTTCTGGATTTCCGATATCCGGTATCATGTTCCGTATATCGAATTATACGTCCAGGTCTGCCTAGGAAAATAAAAATCAGTTTTACTTCGTATAATTTTTATACACCCACCACAGCGAGCGTACAAAAAAATGTGCGATAAAAAGATGTTTAATCTCTCTCTCTCTCTCTCTCTCTCTCTCTCGCTCTCTCTCTGTCTCTTTCTCTCTCTCGTTCTCTCTCTGTCTTTCTCTCTCATGATCTCTCCCATTACTGCGAGAAGGTGGACCAATGACTGAACCACGACAAGCTATCTTGTTATCAAAAAAAAATCAGTGCTCTTATCTGCCCATTTCTTTCGAAGTCCGCGAGAGTTAAAGTCTTCATTTTCTAGTTCCAGCCTATCGGTCGAAAATCCTAGTTCTGCGTTTTTTATTGGCTATTAAGCATTAGTTAATAACTCGAAAACTAACAACAAGTTACTTGAAGTTAATTTTATTATTGTGTTTACATTCCCGCAATCTGTACTGTCATGGTAATCTACCTAATTAATTTTGGAACATCCGATATATATATATATATTTATATATAGATATATATATATATATATATATATATATATATATTCATAGACATCGTCTTCTACCGCCCGAACTAACGAAATTCCCCGTATAAGTCGTTGCAAAACACCTGGATATCGCATTCTATCATTCGAACACGAAACTCCCCGTTGAAGTTGTCCCAATATACCTGAACATCGTTTCCTACTAACTAAACACGATAGTCCCAATAGAAGACACCCCGAGAAAGCTAGCATTGCTTCCTAACGACTAAACACAATACTCTTCGTAGAAGTCGTTCGGAAAGCCCTAGATATCGTATTTTACCGTCCCAAGACGAATCTTCCCATAGGAGTTGATTTCCTCATACCTGGACGTCGTTTTCTATCAACTAAATACAATATTCCCCATAGAAATTTCCCAAAGACACATGGACATCGCATTCTATCATTCGAACACACAACTGCCTATAGAAATCATCTTGAGGTAACGTGATATCTTAATCAACCACCTGTACACACCAATACAATATTTCTCAATAGAAACCGTATTTAAAATGTGTATATATAATATGTATAATATAATATACATACAATATATATATATATATATATATATATATATATATATTCGTATATTTCCATTTTTTCAATTAAATACCGTGAATATTTTAGTAGTGATGCCAACTGAAATTCCAACAAAATGGTATGCGAATAGTATATTTTTTAAGTAGACCATAGATATTGCCTTTTTATGCAGAAGTGACAATATATATATATATATATATATATATATATATATATATATATATATATATATATATATATATATACAGTTTCGAGGTGTTGGTAGTAGAACCCTATTTTGCCACCATTCCTTTTGTTCAAACTAAAAAAACAGTCTATTGTCACAATTTTCAAAGTAATATTATGTGTAAAAATAAAAAAATAATTTGCCGTCATAAACTATATTCAGTATGATTTGGCATACAAAACCATTTTATAAGAGAAGGAGAAAGAAAAACAGAGAGGCAGAGAGAGAGAGAGAGAGAGAGAGAGAGAGAGAGAGAGAGATTTTCCCACGTAAGAGAAAATAAAATTTACAAAAATCAAAAGATGTCCATAAGGTGTGAGAGTAGTGCCAGATGAATCTGAAGAACAAAAAAAGTAATATCGACTAACGTCACACCTTCTTTAGAAAACGAATCCCAAAGTTGGATATGAACATTGGTTTGAGCTGTCCTGATATTAATACTCTAAGCGAACTACTTTGAGTTCATGTTCGTGATTTAAGATGTCACGTAGTGACCGCTGGTGAAATTGATTGTTAAAACCTTTAACTTAATTTATTGATGAAAGTAAAATGATTTTCAATAAAAAAACATAGCCTATTGATGAAAGTAAAATGATTTTTAATTAAAAAATATAGCCTATGTTCTTCCCAAGATAATATAGAATCTATATATCGAGTTTTAGAACAATCGGTTCAGTAGTTTTCTCGGTTATCGTGTACAAACAAAAAGACGCTTTGTCTTTATAAATTAGTATATATATATATATATATATATATATATATATATATATATATATGGTATGATATGATATGATATGGTATCATATCATATGATATGATTTTGTACGAATAGAACAAAAATTCAATAACTTATGCAGTTTATATGTTATAATTATGACAACTGTAATTTATTAAAAAATAAACAATTATCATTGTTATATTTTAATTTTGATCAATGTAAAATAGCAATAATTAATTAACTCGGAAAAAATCAAATAGAACGATGATTTATATTCTTTCATGAATTTTTGAAATAATTAATAATTTAGAAAAATTATTCAAAAATTATTCAATAAACTTGTAATTGTTTTAACTAAGAAAAAATTTCATTTTATCTTTTTCAGCAAAGGCAATTTTATAATAATAGATTATCCGGTTTTATTTAAAAAAATTTTATTTGCAAATAGATAAAATTAAAATTAAAAAAAATATTAAAAATTGGAAATGTATAACGGCAGTAATGAAATAGTTTGGCAGATTTATTACAAGACATGCAGAGCTTTTCTAAAGAATTTATTGATAAGTGACTGTACACTTTTAAAAAAGCAGCATTTTCAATTTTCTTACCTCAGTAAAATAAAACTGAGGCGAAAACTGAACAAAGAGTGAATGAAAGAACAATAAAAAGTACGGCAAAAAACTGCGATACTGCCCACGGGTAAGGGTAATAAAACTACAATTAAGTTAAACTGAAGCGGTTTGGATCACGGTCGTGCGCTGCGCGGTAAGTGTACAATTTTTTTCTTCGCCTACAAGGGTTCTTAACTGTATTGCTGATCTAGTCGTTCGATCTCAAAAAGCAACATCTGGCGATTGGCTTTTTGAAAGCTTAGAGTCAAACCAGCGCTTCAAAGGCGTGCGCGCGTAGTACACGGGGGTTATTTATCTCCCCCTCACCACTGCTCTATCCTCCATATAACTCCATCATAAGTAGGATATCGACTGAGAATGTTAATTGACGCGTGAGAGAGTATTACAGTTTTTATAACGTGCTTTTATAGGTGTAATTTACATGAGAGGGTTTAGAGACTTTTAAATTTTTTATTTAGAAGATGAAGGTGTTCATAATATAAGGTAAATTATAAATTCAAACACTTGGATTGTTTCACAATGTTAAGAATATTTATTCTGACAATGTTTAATTATTTCGGCTATGATGCCATTATCAAAGATCGATACAAAGTGTTTTACAAATTAATCACACTTTGTATCGATCCTTGATAATGATATCATAACCGAAACAATGTTGTCAGATTAAATATTCTTAAGAGTATTCCTCACAATTACAGGAAGTGATCGATCGCGATGTGCCTCATAGAGAAAAATTTTGCGTCAAGTTAGAGAACTAAAATCAATGTTCTGCACTACCGACATTTCAGGAACGTATCCACAGTGAAAATTGTACGAATAGCTCCCATTCATATATATATATATATATATATATATATATATATATATATATATATAGATATATACTACGTCTATGTAGCGCTCGATGTTATACACGAAAGAACGTTTCTTATCAAAGCTTTTTATTTCAGTATCATATTTCATTGCCTTGCTCTGTCGCGAGTAGTTGCGAGTAAAATGTAGCATCTCAAAGTTCGATAATAAGTTGCCAGTACGTACATATGGCAATATTGAAATGCATTTTTTTATAATAACTTTTATAAATATAAAACGTCTTTTATAATAACTTTTCTGATAACAAATATTAATATTCAAGACGATACATATTACTAATATGGTAAAGATAATTAAAAATTATTCTTTAATAAATATATATATATATATATATATATGTTATACACTAACCCATTAATTTCTAAAACATTCTGTAAGAATATTTAGAACTTAGAATATCTATTCGGAGCTTATAAAATCTGAATATAAACCAGTAATCTTATCGCAGTAGAAAAAATCATTTTTCTTATTTATCACTTAGCATCGGGAAATACAATTTTCATAGAAAAATGTGCAATAAATAAAGTATGTGTAATAATAAAAGTAGACAAATTTTACAACGAACATTAGTAAAATCTACAATATTTATTTAATATGTTCTGTTAAAAACAAAAAAAAGATACGAATCCTTCATGGTTTTCGTGATTAAATTCTTCGTACCGCAAGTTTTTTGTGTCGTATTTGTAAGGAACGACTGAGCATATATGTGTATTATTTTGAAAATTGTATTCATATAATAATAATCAAAAAATTATTCAAAAATTCATTCGTTTATACATTCGTTCAAAAAAATACAATTGTAATGTCCAAAACGAATTGATAGAGAAAGTTAAAAGTCAGCATAACATTGAAGCTTATAGGTTTAACAATTATTGTTACCAATGATTAAGAAGGAAGTAGAGCTATATCACGTACAATATATAGTACATTAGTAGCTAACGCTTTTGACTGCGAATCAGAGCGCAACCTTTGGATTGACTCTTTGAGAACCGATTAGGTAAAAAATAGTTTTCAATGTATTCTTCAAAGAAATCAAAATCATGAAATTGTACAATTATATATATATATATATATATATATATATATATATATATATATATTGTAACGGGGCCCTATTAGGGATAGGTACGGTCCTGGTATCTTATTTTACTGCTATAGGCCGTTACAATTATTATAGGACTTACCTTTAATTAATTATTTATCATTGCCAAGGTTTCGTCTACCTTAGCTAGAAACAATTATTGAATTATTTAAATAATTAATTATTAATAAAAATATTCTTAAAGGAAATTGATTAAAAATAAATCACATGGCTATCAGTTAGAAATACGGTAATTGTTTATTATTAAACAATAAATAACATTAAAATTATTAATATTAAATATAACAAATGCCGTAATTCACCGCGGAGGCGGCAGGGTCCTGAATCGCAAATATCAGAATTTATTGGTTAGAATTAATAAGATGTAAATAATCTATTGTAACAATTTAAATATATTTATTTAATTGCAAATAATATTATAAATTATGATTTAAATTCCTCAGTACATCCGCGATCCTACTCTTTTATAGAGTGTAATTTGGTCGAGAATAAAAATGATTTAAATTCTTTTGAAATTTAAATTTCGCGCGTTTTATGTTGTTATAATGCGGTCTTCATGCGCTAGGAGCCGCCACCGTATCTCATTCTATTATAATTGCGCGATTTTCTCTCTCAACCACTTGTACGCGCGGGCGGAATACACCATCGCACACACACACACACGTACAAGTTAATCATGCTCTATCGTTATGCTTGTGTGCGTATATATATCCCGCTCGAATTTCTCACAAACGCACACAAGTTAATTGATCATTTATCGTGATCACTCCGATTTATAATTATTTATTATAATCAGTTAATTAACGTATATAAATTAGAGTAGTATATGTTGACGCGTATCGAAAATAAATCGAATATAACTAAATATAATGAATCTATATTAACAGATAGTTCCCGCACGAACGACCGTCGACGCACATATAAGCGAGAACGAAATAGCTCAAATTGAATTTCGGATACTTGTCACGATTCGGTGATATTTGGATTGCAGCTCACATTGCGGGCCCGTTATTCTTCGGTTGTTGCTATTACCCCTCTTTTTCCTTCTTTCTAATCTTCCGATATTCAAAACCAGGGATAACAATCACAGGCACGATCAACAATAAATGTACAACGAAAACAATCTTCAAAATAACAATAATAATGTAATAAAACAATTCAATAAAATTGAAAATGAATCTCGTGCCTCTCTATGCTTCGACAAAAATTCTACTAACTTTTTTTCCCCCACTCCCTTACCTCCAGCTAGAGTTCGACAGTGGCTATAACACGTCGTCTGTCTCTCTCTAGTTCAAAACGAGCACCAATACTTAGTACCCGTTACAATATATATATATATATATGTATATATATATATATATATATATATATATATATATATAATTCAAAATTAATAGAGGTTCAAAAAAATGTATTTGCCAATCATATCGTAATGTAAATTAATTAGGGTTTTTTTATAATCAAAAATCAGTCAAATTAATTTAAACCAAATGGAATGAGTGTTAAAAATGCTGATTAGAAATCCACATTTTTATATAAATAAATATATCAACACAGAATAAATTTATGTAGTTAAATTAAATCTTATTAAATTGAATAAATAATTTTTTATCGGGATTATTTTTCTTTTATAAAATTTTAATTTAATACTACTGCCATATCATCTTGATACAATGTTATACAATTTAATTTAGTTTAATATTATTAGTAATTTAATAATAATTATTAATGGAATGCATTATATTTTCAATAATTGTAATAAATAAAATATTCTCTAAAATATCAAAACTTGATATTTATATTATTTCCTTATTTTTGATACTTCTAAAGATATGTTGCTGATTATAATTGTTCTTTGTCTTTGCTCATTTTTGTGCAAACATCGTTTCACACCTATAAATCGGAAGCCATTTACAATACCGAATAAATGCAATTCATATATTTATACATTTATAGATGAGGGGCTACTCTGATTGAGAGTCAAGTTTTCAAAAAGTTCTCTTTCGGCTCTCGCCGAGCTCTCTTGCTTCTCTTCTGTAATACAACGCCAAATAAACAGTACATCAAAGTTCATCTATAAGATTGCGTGGGCTATAAGAACGAGAGTTGAAAATAACTGGAGAGAGCTAAAGAAAACCAGAGAACGTCTAATCTCATTATATATTTTAAGGTAATGTTAGATTTCTGTCGAAATCTCATAATGTATATTTTGCAATAGCGGGGAAACCCTTAGGTTAATAAATTAAGCTTGGTAAAGACGCAGCGTTGACCGTTATAATGTCATATAGAATTTAAATAAAAAAAATTAAATTTTTATGAAAAAGTAAATTTTAATCAACCTTCCCGCAATCATCACCTGCGCGTAATAGAATTTATTAAAAAATATTTATTTCAAGAAAGAACAATTAGCTATTATATCGCGAATATCTAAAAATTACGTAAAAATTACCGACTCTCGTTCTTATAGCCCACGCAATCTTATAGATGAACTTTGATGTACTATTTACTTGGTGTTTTATTACAGAAGAGACGCAAGAGAGCTCAGCGAGAGCCGAAAGAGAACTTTTGGAGAACTTGACTCTCAATCGGAGTAGCTCCTCATATAATCACCATTGTCAGCAATTGATCTATTTTTATGATTTGAATAGATGTAGAAAAAGTAGATAATTATAAAAAAAATTGTTTCCAAAAATTATTTGATAGATTTTCATATATATATATATATATATATATATATATATATATATATATATATATATAATATTTATGCTTCATGCTTCTGTATAACAACATTTAGCAATATTCAATACTTGCACCATCGCGCGCGCGCATGTGTGTATATTGGTAATATGTATCAGTTAAAGAGTTACTCTATGAATATTAACATTTATTATCAGAAAATTTACTAAAAATGGCGAAAATACCGTATGCCCGTACGTTAGAAAAATAGATTAATACATATCTCTGTTTTCCCACTTGAAGAATAATCTGAAGAATTTGTTCGTATAACCAACGAAGATAGACGGTTATAGAAGCGCAAAGCCTATAGGCTAATAGGTAACAAAAAATCGTAGTACCAAGAAGTCCGTCAGATGGTAGCACTATGGTCTACAACACATCATTATTATCATTATACAGCGCACATCAGCCTGCATCAGCATATGATCCGTCGTTCTTGCGTAAAAGCAGAAAAGGTTACAGGGCAGTCACTAGTTTTTTTCAGCACTCGTATGAATTGATGTCACGTGTATGTATGGAGCAGTGTGTCCTACACACTCGTTAGAATGAATGTATGCGTGTTGTCTTTAATATGTATATAAAAGATACAGCGTCGTCTTAAATAAAAATGTTCTTAAATTAATGTGGGAGAAAATTTTATTCCTAGTCTGGAAATTGATTATTTACCTTGTGAGACATATCGCACTCCTGCAAAGCGAAAGAGGTAAGTCTCAAGAGGGAAATAATTAATTTCTTCGCTAGTTTACACGATACTTTACATCACACATCTAAAATTCATCCAAAAGTTGTGATTTTGAGGTTGTGCGATGTAATTATGTATTTTTATTATTTTATTTATATACATTATTATTTTTCTCTTGCATCTAGAACTATTGAAATTTATTTGAATTATTTTAATATTCACAATGAAAGTTTTTTTTCAATGTGAATAAATCATTATCAATAATAAGTATCTTCAGAACTTACAAAACCAAATTTGCTATAATTAAATAAACAATGTAATACAGAAATTCAATGATATTTAAGAACTATAAAATAGTTTTATAACTTTTCACAATTTTTTAACAATTCAAATTCGATAATATAGTAATAATGTGTCTAACATTAAAAAGTGTGATTTTAATATGGTGATCTGTTTCAAAATTGTTTCTATTAAAAATTAACTCTTGTGATGTTCGTCAATAGATAGGACGTTTTTAATGAATTAAAATGCAATGTGTAGAAAATAAAAAATTTGATTAAATCACAAAAAGGTCATATTTATAATTAAATATTAGTTAAAAATGGTACTTATGTCGACTATTTTGAATGAAATTAATAAATATTTTTATCTGTCTTACAGTCCATATAATATAATATATTAATTAAAATAATGACAGTCAGACGGTACTTATTTATAATAACCCCGAAGAATCTGAAATAAAACTTATTAATAAAATTAAAAATAATAAATTAAAATAATAATAAAATATAATAAAATAAAATTAAATTACTAAATTAAATTAATAAAATTAATAAACTATATCCTATGTTAGCAAAGGACAATCTGACTGCCCCCACTACCTTATTATATCCTTTGGAGTTCGACGTTTCGAACCCCTACGGTTCATCCTCAGGAACTAAACTATTGAAATGTAAATTAAATATAAACAAGTTTTATTTAAAACTAAACTAAACTAAGAATTTAGTTCCGGAGGGTGAACCGTAGTGGTTCGAAACGTAGAACTCCAAAGGATATAATAAGGTGATGGGAGCAGTCAGATTGGCCTTTGCTAACATAGGATATAATTTATTTATTTTATTAATTTAATTTTATTATTATTTTATTATTATTTTAATTTATTAGTTTTAATCTTAGTAATAAGTTTTATTTCAGATGATTATAAACAGGGTGATTATAAAGAAGGACAGGCTGACTGCGATTATTTTAATTAATACATTATATTATAAGGACTGTAAAACCGATAAAAATATTTATTAATTAAATTGTTATATTGTTGAAAGTTAGAAACTCATATTTCCAGTGGTGATAGCTCGAACGTTTTGAACTTTATGTGATAAAAGCAAATGCTTGTTATTACATATGCAAAAAAAATTTTTGAGCCCTTACACATTTTAATACTACCAATAGAAGGAGAAACAATTTTTGTTTAAACTTTTGTTCATTAATAGCGATTTAATTAACATTTTAACATCGTAACTGGTAAGATGAAGGTAGAAAGTTTCATCTATCTTAATATTGTTACTGCATTCCGAGTGGTTATTAATTTTTAAAAAACTAGTGTTCATAAAAAGTTTTTTCATGTGCCGTCTACTGCGGTCGGCCGGTTTATCTATCCACACGCCGACGTCGTAGTGCCGCCTACTGCACATGCATTCACTTGCGTACTCATGCAAAAACAGCTTAGTCCAGGCGAATTAGGGTTTTGATTCAACAATTTCTCCAACGCCTTTTTTTTCATTAAATGATAGATGAGGATGTGTACACTAAGACCCTAAATTCTCGGGATTGCACCCCATCGGCGACGTATTTATTTATTGCAAAATAGAAAAAAAAGCTCTTTTTTTAGTTTTTCATTAATAGTTTAAATAATATTGCTCTAATCGAAAAATGTTTCGTATAAAAGTTCTGCAGGAGATAATTGTGAACAAAAATACGTACATTACAAACTTAAAAAGTCGATTTTTCTATTGTTAAATAAACAATGAGAATGGAAAAATTTTCGATATTCAAAGAACTATACAATTTGTTTAAACAATTAAAATTCAATAAAAATGGCGCAAACAGATGTTTTTTCATCTACTTAAACTACGTTTCAAATTACAAAGTGTACTTTCAAAATGGCGACCAGTTGCAAAATTATTTATATTGCAACTTAACCATTGCGAAGTTCGCCAACGGCTGGGAATTTTTTAATGCAGTTAAATGCAATCATTAGAGGATATTAATAGTAATCAAAGCTGAAAAGTCCAGATTTTTAAATTAAATTTTTATATTGTTTAAAGTCAAAAACGCCATTACAAGGGACAATATCTCGGAAGTTTTTAACGCTAAAATATTGAAACAAAGTGCATTTTATTGCGCTTAAAAAAAGAAAAATTTTGAGCCCTTGTACATTTTCATACGACAAATAGAAGTTGAGAAAATTTTTGTTTAAACTATTATTTATTACTTGTCATTTAATTAACATTTTAACTTGAAATTTGGCAAGGTGCAAGTATAAAGGTTAACCTATCTTTGCATTTATTAATACATTCTAAATTATTAGTAATTATGTTGAAATGTAACATTTATAAAAAGTTTTTACGCGTGGCATCAGCGACGGCTGGCGGCAGCTTATCTCTCGTCGCGCAGACATCGCGGCGCCGTCTACTGAGCATGCGCACACTCGCGCACTGCATCACAGACAGCTCCAGCTACATCGCTCTCGATTTTAGTTGTAAAATAGAATATCTAAACTATAAAAGCAGCTATTTTGATGATTTTTTTTAATTTAACTTTATTTTTTCTAACTTTCATAGTGCTCTTGATTCTAATACAGTAATTCTATTATATCCAATGTATAATAACGTTAATTAATTCTTTTCAATTTTATATTGGTTTATTTAATAATATAAATTATTTTTATTTCATTTTTTGCCTTTCTGTTATAAGATTAACGTAATTTGATATTAGTTTTTCTCTTTTCTGATAACCAATTTTTATTATTGATACATATTTACGCTGTTTTTTGTCTGTGATGCACTCAGCGCTGAAAATTATTATTTTTAATAGCTTAAACCAGGTTTGTCTTTATAAATCATTTACACGATCGATATAAATAGATAGTGCATAATTTCTACATATTTGTTAAGCAGTACGTGATAAATTACAATAAAATTTTCAAAATAACAACAATAAATAATTCGTATTTATAATTGCTTAACATCAATTACATTAACATGTTCTATTTTCAGTGTTTATACATTATTAATGTATATAAGCTTCCAATTCTATTCATTGGAGAGAAATTCTCTCTTGTATTTCGAACTATTTTTATTTGTTTCAATTCTTGTAATATTCGTCATTGTGTGTAGATATTAAGTACTATATATTTATATCGATCGTGTAAATGATTTATAAAGACAAACCTGGTTTAAGCTATTAAAAATAATAATTTTCAGCGCTGAGTGCATCACCGACAAAAAAAAGCGTAAATATGTATCAATAATAAAAATTGGTTATCAGAAAAAAAGGAAAACTAATATCGAATTACGTTAATCTTATAACAGAAAGACAAAAAATGAAGTAAAAGTAATTTTAAATTATTAAATAAACCAATATAAAATTGAAAATAATTAAATAACGTTATTATACATTGGATATAATAGAATTACTGTATTAGAACCAAGAGCACTATGAAGGTTAAAAAAAATAAAGTTAAATTAAAAAAAAATCATCAAAATAGCTGCTTTTATAGTTTAGATATTCTATTTTACAACTAAAATCGAGAGCGACGTAGCTGGAGCTGTCTGTGACGCAGTGCGCGAATGTGCGCATGCTCAGTAGACGGCACCGCGATGTCTGCGCGAGGAGAGATATTCTTTGTCTAACTCTTTGAAGGATTTAATAAGCAGACCATTACTCAATTCGACCAATTAATATATATATATATATATATATATATATATATATATATATATATATATATATATTAATATATTATAATTATTTTAATATGTACAATGAAAGTTCTTTTTCAATGTGAACGAATCATTATTAATATTAAATAAAATAATAAGTGTGTGAAAAATTACAATAGCATTATATCAGAAAATACTTTCCTGTATTTATACTGCATGTATAATTAAAGCTTACTTATATATACATATATCTTTTTAGCATTTTATGGAATCATCATAAAACGCTATTCTGAAACCATAGATAGGGCATTTTTATAGCGACGTAATAATTAAATTTAAATTTTCGATTAAATAGTCTAAATAATTCTTTACTTTTTATTCTGATCTACAAATTTATTAGGAGTGTGAATAAGTCTTTCCCGTTTTTTGTAAGAGATGGCGCCACCAATACTGTGCGTGTATTCAATGGTTACATATGTCATAATCAAAGCTTATTCATATGTCAACAATTCCATACTAACACATTAGTTAAAATTTTTTCGCATCATAAATTTTTGATATCGTGAAAATGTCGAAATTTGAGCCGAGTCGACGTCATTTGCGGGAAGTTTCACTTTATTGGTTCAATTTGAAGAAATCTGCTGCTGAGACGCATCGATTGCTTCAGGAGGCTTATGGAGAAGGTTGTGTCGATGATTCAAGTGTTCGCGGATGGTTTCGACGCTTCAAAAGCGGTGATTTCGACGTGGAAGACAAGGAGCGTTCCGGGCGGCCGCAAATCTTTGAAGATCGAGAATTGGCGACTTTGCTTGATGAAGATTCTTGTCAAACGCAAGAAGAACTTGCTGAAG
Organism: Sycobia sp. Sy_11; assembly: GCA_018907035.1. NCBI lineage: Eukaryota > Metazoa > Arthropoda > Insecta > Hymenoptera > Epichrysomallidae > Sycobia > Sycobia sp. Sy_11. Next base: position 1,174,685 of record JACCIC010000135.1, on the reverse strand, counting down.
CATTGGGAGTTGACCGAACAACCATTTCCAAGCGTTTGAAAGCCATGGGAATGATCCAAAAGCAAGGAAATTGGGTGCCGTACGAACTGAAGCTGAGAGACGTCGAACGGCGTTTTTTCACTTGCGAACAGCTGCTTCAGCGACATAAAAGAAAGGGTTTTCTGCATCGTATCGTGACTGGCGATGAAAAGTGGATACGTTACGATAATCCGAAGCGAAGAAAATCATGGGGACTACCCGGCCATGCATCATCATCGACGGCCAAGCCAAATATTCATGGCGCCAAGCTCATGCTCTGTATATGGTGGGACCAGCTAGGTGTGGTTTACTATGAGCTTTTGAAACCGAATGAAAGGATCACAGGCGAGGTCTATCGACGACAATTGATGCGTTTGAGCCGCGCACTGCGAGAATAACGGCAACAATACTCCGACAGGCACGACAAAGTTATTTTGCAACATGACAATGCTTGCCCACATGTTGCACCGCCGGTGAAAACATACTTAGAAACGCTCAAATGGGAAGTCCTACCCCACCCGCCGTATAGTCCAGACGTTGCTCCGTCTGATTACCATCTCTTCAGATCGATGACGCATGGCCTGGCTGACCAGCACTTCCATTCCTACGAGGAAGCCAAAAAATGGGTGGATGACTGGATAGAGGCCAAACCGGTCGAATTTTTTCGCAACGGCATTCGTATGTTGCCAGAAAGATGGGAAAAAGTTGTAGCTAGCGATGGCCAATACTTTCAATAATTCATTTGTAACCATTTTTTCACAATAAAGGCTCAAAATTTGAAAAAAAACGGGAAAGACTTATTCACATACCTGATAATATTTATTGAAGATTACTTTCGATTCTTCGGGGAGAGATAATATTAAATTATGCATATTATATATATATATATATATATATATATATATATATATATATAATATGCATCATGAATAAAAATCATTAATAAAACTAACAATTCATTAAAAATGTTGTAGAAATGATTGGGCCTATATGTTGACAATGTACAAATTACAATACTTTGCTATTTTTTCTTAAAGATAGATTTTATATATATATATATATATATATATATATATATACGGAATGATCTATTATTGTTCAATTACTGTATATGTAATGTTCTATTTACACACACAACTTACACGAGCACGCGCAGAGCCAACGTATGGGTCAAATCGTTTCTACTACATATTTTACTGGATTGTTGATTTTATGAATGATTTTGATTGATTATGATTACTATAAAGCATTTAAAAAGTATCGTACTGTCAACCAAATATTTAAACGCAACTTATGAAGCGCTATACTCAATTCGTGTATTTTATTACAAACCCTATACTAGTACATTAGTTACATAATTTTGGTATGTATAATCTATAGCGTAGTGGATAATGCATTAGCTTGTATAGCAGAAGGTCGTAGCTGATCGTAGGTTCGATTCCGGTTGGTTGAATGTTATTTTTTTTAAGCAAAATAAAATTATTTTATAATAAACAGGAATAATTCATAATAATATATGTGATAACGTAATCCCGAGATTACATCGAGAGATTACGCAGAATATATATACATACATACATAGAGAGAGAGAGAGAGAGAGAGAGAGAGAGAGAGAGAGAGAGAGAGAGAGAGTAAATGAAATAATTTAATTAATTGAATAAATTAATTTATTAACATTAAATAAATTAATTAAATAAAGTAATTTAATTAATTAAATTAAAGTACTTGCATATGTTCAGAATTATGACCTGCACAACTTATAGAAAACGGTTAACAGTTTTTGATACAATTCATAGTTTGCAAACTATTAATAAAATAGAAAAAAAGGCTTTTCTTAATATTATGTAATAATTAAACCTGTTCCCGGTTTATTATGAACCCGACAATTTATGCTTTTATTACACGCTTCCTGATCTAGAATTTTATGAAAAAAAATTGATATTTCAATGGCAATTCGCACATGTTTTACCTAATTTGCCTGAACTTAAAATCGTAGAAAAAATATAGGAGAAACGTTGGAAATATTTTATCCAGATAAACTTTGAGCGAATTCTAGTGATATTCGAAACAATACGTAATTCTTTTAACATTATAAAACAAAACTAACCTTTCGGTATTTTTCGGGAATCGATGAAACAATAAAAATGGATCCTTTTTTTTTTTGAGTTTTGGCAATTATAATAAGCACAGAGTTGACGGACAGGCATGATTTATTCTTATATTATATGGATAAATTTATCAATTACGTATCAGACATAATATGCTACGAATAATTAAAATAAAATACTTTTCTAAAATACTATGCAAATGCTACAATAGATACTTCACTATACATTAATAATTTAACATACTGTTCGCGCTTTTTTTATTAACAGCTGATTTATATGCATTACATGTATATATATATATATATATAAAACGAAAGATTATATGTCATACCTTTTGAAAATGTATTAATAAGGTTAATTCCAATTTATTGAAAATTTATTTCATCTCCACAACGTATCATAATTCTAAAATTTTTAATTAAAAATTATTTAATCATACTTAAATTAATAAACTTGAGTGACTGTAATTAATTTTATTTTAATAGACTGTTAAAATTTTCTTGCGAGTTTATGAAAACAAAAATTAATTAAAAAAATTAAAGTTCATTATTTCAATTATTTTTGGATAAACTTTAATATAAAATTTCGGAATGAAAAGCGTCAAGGGAAATAAAAAAATTTTCAAAGAATTTGAATTAATGTTAACAACCCATTTTCATCAGGGACATGTATTTTATTATTTACAAAGTAGATATTAATAACAGTGAAGATAATACATTCACATTTTAATAATTAAATAATTTTTTTTATTCAATATTGGTTGGGCTATACAGGAGCTATTTTTGCAGAATTTATTCATTATTAGAATTGCACATCCTGCATATAAATTTCATAAATGGCGGTTACGGCCGGGGAACTGGGGTACTTGTATGAGCGCCACCTGGATTTCGGGGAACATTACTAATTATCAATGTTCCCCGACAGTAGTTACCCGCGTACTTGTATGAGCGCCATCTGGATTTCGGGAAACATTACTAATTATCAATGTTCCCCGACAGTAGTTACTCGCGTGCCTATGGGCTTTGCGCTTCTATAACCGTCTATCTTCGTTGGTATAACTAAATTTATTATTTTAAAATTCATTTGAATTTCAATATTGGGATTTCTATATAGAATGTTTTTATATTATATCTAGAGATTTTTATTAGAGCAATTCCTAGAGGTATTTTAGGGGAAAACAGTACGCCGTCCAGGGAGAGAATTGCTAACTGTTTAGAAAGATTGCAATTAAACATTCTTCTACCAGCTTCTACACATGACTACTTTAACAGTATTGTCTTGGATCCTCTCTATTACATTTATAAAATATAAATATTTGCATGTATATTATAGTTTTTAGATTAATTTCTGTTATTTAAAAATGAATAATGATATACTACTAAATACATTAATAAGTAAATTTGGTTATGATGACTTCAAAAGTTCTTTACAAAAGAAAGCAATCGAAGCAATATATGAAGGTTAAATTTTTTTTTCAAATTGAAATACTTGTTTTGGATGGAATTTAATTAATTTTTAGTATTTATTGAATTAGATTTGCGTATTTTAATTATATTTAATAATTTGTGAATATTTGTTAATTAGGTATTAAAGATATTTATGTCTGCATGCCTAGCGGATCAGGAAAATCACTGTGTTTTCAACTACCAGTAGTAGCAACAACTAATTCATTTGCTGTTGTAATTTCACCTACAATAGCACATGCAAAGGTATTTAATAATTACATATCTTTTTTTCTAAAACTACGATTGATATACAGAAAGAAGTTTGATATGATTGTTGTAAAAAATTGATTTTATTAAGATAAGCAATGAATATATAATCATATTAACCAGTACAATTCAGGAAATCCATATGATTCTTGTATCAAGCATTTTATTGTAATCCTGTGAATAAATTTAAAAAAAAGATATCAAATTTCTCTTTGTTTATAAAATTTGGTTTAAGTATTTTTATATTTATTAATATGACTTTTTATGTACAGAGTCAAGTAGATTATTTAAAGAATAAAAAAATTAAAGCATATAGCTGGAATACTTTTACGTCTAAACACATTGAAGCATATATAAAAAATGAAATGATATCAAAGGATCCAAAAATGAAACTATTGTTTATAACACCTGAACAGTGTAATACATCTCATTTTCAGGTAGATTTAATTGACTTAATTAACTCTTGAATTTTTCTTTTAAATTTTTATTGTTTTGTTTAGTTCATATTAATGAAAGTAAACCCTAATGTATTGCTTTATTTTGCTATTGATGAAGCGCATTATATTAGTCCATGGAGTCATAATTATCGAAAAGATTATAGAAAGCTTATTAATCTTAGACAAACTTGTCCAAATGTACCAATAATAGTCCTAACATCAACATCTACCAAAGCGGTATTTGAATATTGATCTAATTGTAGTTATTTAAGTAACTTTTAAAACATTCACTTCAAATAATTTATGCAAAAATTAATATTACATGATATCTTAGTTTGTATTGATAGTTTTAAAATAGTTTTGTTATAGTATATTTGAAGATATTACAATAAAATTTTATTATGTTGTTTTATAAAACAGTTTTATTTTATAGGTCAAAGAAGATATTTTTAAATTATTCAAAATGTCTGATGCCATCGAATTTTCCATCCCAATTTTCAGATCAAATTTATTTTATGATGTATGGTTCACTGACTTGCTATCGGATTCATTGACTCATCTAAAGGAATTCATTGTTGAATCTCTTGGCTTAAATTACTCTAAAATAGCAAAAGTAACTTTTTTAATATTTATTAGATATACGTGTCCCAAAACAACAGCATTTTCTTTATAATTTTATCTTAAAATTTATATTGTCATATTAGAGATTAATATAATTTCTATAAGTTCATTCTATATGAAGCTTCTATAATTCATTATCTAAAGTATAAAAGTTTGTTTATATTAACACAAAAGGAAAATTACAATTTATTGTAACATATTTTCCACATAATTCTGTCTGTAGGCAAAAAGCGAAATTGGTTAGTATTTGCTTCTTAGTTATAATTGTTTTTATTATAATGTACGAGTTTCTAAGATCGTATAAAAAAAAAAGATTTTGCTACTAAAAAAGTTCTTGATTCTACACATTTAAAATTGTGCAAATAGTACTTTTTGTATTATGTTTTTTCACCAACTGTTTGTCAGGTTTGTCGTGAAATAGTCGATATTAATATGGCAGAGCGAAGTATAAGGAAAGAAAACGCTTTTTTCTACATAAGACCGGGTAATCGCAGTTCTAAATTTCATCACAAAGAGCGTTAGTTCTGCGCATATGAGCAGTTTACATATTTTGAAGAGGATGACTAAGTGTAGAGATCGCAGCCGAAACCCATGCAGTAGTTCAGCGGGTCTGCGGCAGATCAATCCTATGGAGAAAAGAGCCAGTTTCCACTTTCTCTTTGTATCTTCGATCGCTATATTAGAAACGATCTCGACTCCAACCCTACAGAAGCCATAAAATGAGGGTGTCTACGGTTACCTTCAAATGGAACAATTTTGACGCTGCAAATGCCTGCAATGTGGTGTAATAACATCTAAACTGCGCCTTCCCGAGTTTTCTTTAAACTTTTGAAGATTGATTGCAGCGATTTAATTTTGACATTAACCTTTTTTAAAAACATATGACGAGCGAAAAGCGTAAAAAATATACACGAGAGAAGGTAACATTGAGTGGTTACTACGGTAATACGGCTGATGCATAATCGCATCAGTGAATCGTGCAGTGTCGAAGTCTTGCGTGTATGCGATTAGGTGTAGTTAACACACACACACACACATTGCGACCCGTCGTCGCTCCTGTATACGTATTATTAGTGGTTACAGGACGGTATCCACCGACGCAGCTGAGGTACTTGCCGGAATTCTTCCTTTCGATTTAGCTGCAGATGAACTGGCTAGGCTGCATAACATATGTAAGGCCGCAGTGGATTCCCTACAAGGTGCTAAAAATGTGGAACGTCATCGTTCTATAGAAATATGGCAAAAACGATGGACCGATTCTAGCAAAGGCCGATGGACTTATCGTATCCTCCCAGACATACACAGATGGATCAACAGGAAACACGGGGAATTAGATTTCCACCTAACTCAATTGTTGACTGGACATGGTTGTTTTAGGTCCTATTTCCACCGCTTTCACCTGGATAATAATGATCTCTGCCCCATCTGTCCGACTTTGGTCGAGGATGCTGAGCATATATTGGTGAGCTGCCCTCGTTTTAGAACACAACGTGAGCACTTGATGAACATCATCAATAAGCCAATAAGACCAGAGAGCATCCTATCAATAATGCTGGAATCTTCTGAAAACTGGAAGGCAGTAGCCAGTTTCGCAAAAGAGGTGATGGCCAAACTTAGATATGCCGATAGAACTAGGCGAATGGCCCAGGATGAACCAGGCCAACTGATCCTATTTTAAGATACAGAGGACGAACACCGAACCCCTGATCACCTGTGTGGATGGGGGACGTAGGATAGTGTCATAAGAAGAGGAGTCGTATAGGCTAACTAACAGCCCCGCCGAAGTAATATTCCCGGATAGTTCCGGCGGGATGCTGGTTTCGAGAGGCCACTAGTGCAATAAAATCCACTACGCCTAATAAAAAAAAAAAAACACACACACACACACACACACACATTTTGTAATTTTGAAAGAATCGTCTGTTTACAGTTAGGTTTATTTGAATAGAAAAAAATATTTTTTACGTTACAAATACTTTTAAATGATTAGAATTTTTAATACATCATAGTTGCCTTATTTTATACTTTTGTATAAAGTAAAGTATGCCTTAGTTGTGTAAGTAATTTTTAAAATTAAGATTTTTAGTGCTGAAGAGTATATCAACCATGGTTCAGAGTTTATCAATTGTCTCAGCTTTGCTTGAGATAGTAAATGTAACTGACTTATTAACCAGTTAAACAATCTCGATTTATTAGGATTAAGTCCTGATAATAACCCTAATTAACATTCTGATCGGGATATCTAAAGCTTGAACGGCAGATTGTTTGCGTTGAACATGTACTTCCATTGCGTTTCGTACAATACAAATATATTATTATTAATATACTATAGTTGAATTTTATATTTTGTTTAAATTTTCAGTTCTAATATATCAAAAAAATATTTACAGTATTTAAATAAAAGTTGCAGTATTCTATATGTATAAATTACTTATTTTGAGTAAATGGTTAATTAATGGTATATCAGTAAACCATTTATTTAAATGTATAAAATTTTTTTTCATTGTAGACTTATTTCTATGACATATTTTGTTATTTGTACATGCTTGTTATAACTAATAAATAGAAGAAAATCCCCAGAGAAACTAAATGTGATTAATTTATTTATTAATTGAAAATTATAAAAATAAATAAATATTTGTATCTGTTATTAATGCTATTATATTTATGAATATATTCCAAAAAATCCTGCACTTTTCACTAATGCACACCTTTTCAGTAACAAAATTAATTGGAAGCGTTCATAATTTGATAACTTTTATCTTTCAAATATTTGGAACTAAAAAAATTTATGTTTGATTTAATTTTGTAATGTTTCTCTAACTAACATAATTTAGTTGCAACAAAATATAGGTACGCTTTAAAAAAAATTAACTTAACATTGAGACAATATTCATGGCCATTGTCAGTAATTGATTTATGTTTACGAATTCAATAGATCTCGAAAAAGTTGCTAATTATAGACTGTAAACTTTTCCAAAAGTTATTTGATTGCTTTTTATATTTTTGGAGTATCATATCAGAATCCTATATAACCATATTTGATACATAACTACCTTGTATGGAGGAGACAGAGAAAGAGGAAAAGAGAAAAATAGAGAGGGGGGGGCAAATCCAAAGGGATTAGCATGGATTACTCGATGTTGGTGCGTGTTGCCATACTATGTACCCGCGAGTTTCCTCTATACTGTTTTGTCTCTTTCTCTCACCTGTTCTCATTGTATATTACCTGTTCACTGCACGCATGTTGTACGAGGCCTAGCAGGCAGTCTACCGATATACGTGCGACTAGCTATCTTGATATAATTTTGTTTTTTATTGTTAAATTTGCAATAAAAAATATTCTATCATCTAATCCTTGCTGTATAGAATACGTATTCAAAATTTGAAGGCGATTGGTTTATTTTTAGTAGTTTTGACGCCTATAAAGGACATACATATAGACATACATAGATAAAGTGCTGGCAATTGTCATCATGATTATCTCTATGTTAAGTTAATTTTATCAAAGCGATTTTGTTGTAATATAAATGTTTTTGTTAAATAGAGAAACATTACATATTAAATATAATGCATTAACTATTAAGAAGTAAAGAAGTAAGAAGTAAAAAGACAAAATAAAATTATGTATTAAAAATACATAAACATATAGTTATTGCAATTAGACTATCTAGACTATAAAATATACATTTTTTTAAGTTCTAAATATTTGAAAGATAGAAGTTATTTAATTATGAACTTCAGACAAAGAACGCGTTTAATTAATTTTGTTTATGAAAACGTGCACATTAGTGAAAAGTACAGGATTTTTTAAGACATTCTTAAACATAAAGGTATTTATTTTTTATATAATTTTTATTTTTTATTTTTATTATTTATTATTTGTATTTCTTATTTTTTATTTTTTATTATTATTTTTATTTTTTATTTTTTATTTTTATTTTATTTTTATTTTTATTTTTATTTTATTTTATTTTTGGTTGAAATTGATTGGACTGTAAGACCAATAAAAAATATTTATTAATTTGTATATGGGCAGTCGACAGAAGTACAATTCAATTGTTTTATATATATATAATACATAAGAAAAATATGTAAATATATTTATTCTTTATTGCAATATAATATATAGTGTAAGTTTACATAGTTAAAGATTACGAAAATGAGGGTCTAAGTTAAAATACTACAGTTCTATTTCATATTTTGTTTCAATTGTACAAAATTTAAAAAATTATGTTTAAAAAATATTTGTTTCAAACAAATAAATATTTTTCAAATCAAGAGTCGAATTTCTTAAAAAAAATTTTTAGTTTTCATACATCAAAAAAAAAATTTACTGTATTTAAATGAACATTTCAGCAATTCAAATATATAAACGACTTATTTTGAATAAATATTAGGAGTGTGAATAAGTCATTCCCGTTTTTTGTAAGAGATGGCGCCACCAATACTGTGCGAGTATTCAATGGTTACATATGTCATAATCAAAGCTTATTCATATGTCAACAATTCCATACTAACACATTAGTTACAATTTTTTCGCATCATAAATTTTTGATATCGTGAAAATGTCGAAATTTGAGCCGAGTCGACGTCATTTGCGGGAAGTTTCACTTTATTGGTTCAATTTGAAGAAATCTGCTGCCGAGACGCATCGATTGCTTCAGGAGGCTTATGGAGAAGGTTGTGTCGATGATTCAAGTGTTCGCGGATGGTTTCGACGCTTCAAAAGCGGTGATTTCGACGTGGAAGACAAGGAGCGTTCCGGGCGGCCGCAAATCTTTGAAGATCGAGAATTGGCGACTTTGCTTGATGAAGATTCTTGTCAAACGCAAGAAGAACTTGCTGAAGCATTGGGAGTTGACCGAACAACCATTTCCAAGCGTTTGAAAGCCATGGGAATGATCCAAAAGCAAGGAAATTGGGTGCCGTACGAACTGAAGCTGAGAGACGTCGAACGGCGTTATTTCACTTGCGAACAGCTGCTTCAGCGACATAAAAGAAAGGGTTTTCTGCATCGTATCGTGACAGGCGATGAAAAGTGGATACGTTACGATAATCCGAAGCGAAGAAAATCATGGGGACTACCCGGCCATGCATCATCATCGACGGCCAAGCCAAATATTCATGGCGCCAAGCTCATGCTCTGTATATGGTGGGACCAGCTAGGTGTGGTTTACTATGAGCTTCTGAAACCGAATGAAAGGATCACAGGCGAGGTCTATCGACGACAATTGATGCGTTTGAGCCGCGCACTGCGAGAAAAACGGCCACAATACTCCGACAGGCACGACAAAGTTATTTTGCAACATGACAATGCTCGCCCACATGTTGCACCGCCGGTGAAAACATACTTAGAAACGCTCAAATGGGAAGTCCTACAAATTAATAAATATTTTTTATTGGTCTTACAGTCCAATCAATTTCAACCAAAAATAAAATAAAATAAAAATAAAAATAAAAATAAAATAAAAATAAAAACTAAAAATAAAAAATAAAAATAATAATAAAAAATAAAAAATAAGAAATACAAATAATAAATAATAAAAATAAAAAATAAAAATTAAAAATAAAAATTAAATTAAAAATTAAATTAAAATGATAATGACAGTCAGACTGTCCTTGTTTATATTCACCCCCGTAGACTAATCTGAAAATAAAATATTAGCTGAAAAAATTCTTTGTTAGTAAAGTGCAGTCTGACTGTCCCCAACATAGTGCAGGAATTGATTTTAACGGAGGCAAAATTATTGTCTTACCATATGTTCGAGGATTATCTGAAAGAATAAAAAGAAATTTTCGGAAATATAACATTCAAATTTTCTTTAAAAATCGCAATAATTTAAGTAGATTGTTTAATAATTGCAAAGATAAGGATGATTTATGCTTAAAATCAGGAGTTGTTTACAAGATTAATTGCATGGATTGTGATAAATACTATATTGGACAAACAGGTAGATATTTAAAAAAGAGAATTTACGAGCATAAATATAGTTTACGTAGCTCACATATTACTTCTGGTTTAAAAGAGCATTGTTTAAAGTTTTTACATTCTTTTGATTTTGTGAATGTGGATATTTTGGAATATGGTATTAATAATAAGTATAAACGGGAGAGTCTTGAAAGTATTCACATTTCCAAGAATCGAAATAATGTGAATTTAATGGTAGAGTCTGGTAGATTGGACAGTGTTTATCATTCCTTATTAAATTGATTGGTTTTGGACAATTTGTGTAGAGGGGGAATTTATATTTAATTTACGAAATTTGGTGGTGGGGATGAGTATATATAGATTAGAATATAAGGTTTAGATTAGTCCCTGATGAGGAGCCGTAGCGAGCTCGAAACGTTGGACAAGTCTTCAATTAGGTAAGGGTGTTGGGGACAGTCAGACTGCACTTTACTAACAAAGAATTTTTTCAGCTAATATTTTATTTTCAGATTAGTCTACGGGGGTGAATATAAACAAGGACAGTCTGACTGTCATTCTCATTTTAATTTAATTTTTAATTTAATTTTTATTTTTAATTTTTATTTTTTATTTTTAGTATTTATTATTTGTATTTCTTATTTTTTATTTTTTATTATTATTTTTATTTTTTATTTTTTAGTTTTTATTTTTATTTTATTTTTATTTTTATTTTTATTTTATTTTATTTTTGGTTGAAATAATTGGACTGTAAGACCAATAAAAAATATTTATTAATTTATTATATATATATATATATATATATATAATAGTATAATAGATTTCTAATAGTATAATAGATTTTGATTGTTTCACGATTAAGTTTTTACAATTTTTTTAACAGTTCATGCTTGCTCTAAGGCTGCTGCAATCATGCGGAAATCTAAATGCGTGCTCGCAGCAACCTTGCTACGCTAAAAATTGCTGTGAGTACCATAATGGCGATCATGGATAAACTTCCGAAAAACGACCATAAGAGATTCGTCGAACAGTATTGCTCGAGAAAAATGTATACGAATGTACCTGTGCTGAGTATATGCGAGGAACCGTTTAGGGGACCCCGAGACAGAATTTTTTAACTTTTGTCCAGAAATATTGTTTGCACTAGAAACAGTATAGAACAAACAATATATATTTTCATGAGTTCTAGGATTTTGATTGTAAATATATTGCAACTTTTTTATTTTCTAAGGGAAATTCAACAAACTATGACTCTTATAGAATTTTCGTGGATTTAGGAATAAATATTCATTTTCCGTCTAAAGCTATTACGATATTCATAATGAGCTCCGTAAAAATCATAAATATTGAGATCAATAGGGCGGAGGGACTATCTTGCGACTAACTGAAGACAGTCATACCACTGACAATATTTCAGGGGGCCCTGAGATAGGATTCCTGACTTTTTTGCAGTAATATCATAGGTCAAATTATATATAGGTAATATATTTTTTTATACAGACTATTATATACACATACATTAACTATTTGGTATGTCCATGACGTTACTAAATCGTTACAGAATTGAAAAAATACAACTAAAATAAAACTATTATTAAAACGGGTCGCATGCTCGTTCTATTAATGCCTCTTACAAATACATCAGTAGGGCAGAGGATGATCTGTTGCAGTATCACCGTCCCGGTACTCATGAAGTGGTGACTCAAACTACGCCGAGTCTACGCTCTGATACCAAACGAAGCGCAGCCGAAGGGATGGATTCCACTCTTAAAACAGTAGGTGGCAAAAGGATGAAAGAACCATCACTGGGCTTAAGGAGACCACCAGAGTCGGTTGGGGTACCTACAGGGAAGTCTGAGGCCAAGGAAAATCAATGGCAGACTATCAAGCGCAAGAAGCCCAAAGGTAAAGATAAAGAATTACCCAGTGCACGCAGGCTTAATGGACGAAATAGACCTAATTCCATTTTGATTAAGGCCAATGAAGGAGTTACATACGCGGAGGTACTGCGTCAAATAAAGAATGACCCGGAGTTATCTCATGTGAAGAATGAGGTTAATAGGATACGCAGAAATGCAAGCGGTGCCCTTGTACTTCAGTTAGAATGGGCAGCCAAAGTTGCACATGAGTTGGCTCGCATTGTTGAAACTAAGGTTGGCCATAGCGCATCCACTTCGGTCCTGACTAATCTTATTACTTTGGCGATTAAAGATATAGATGAAGTCACTACAAAGGATGAAGTATTAGAGGCTCTGAAAACACACCCCGAACTAAAGGAGACTAACATGTTAATCGCTCGTTCCTTGCGGCAAGCTTATGGGGGGTACTCAGACGGCGGTGGTGTCTGTACCATATAGCCACGCAGCTGAGTTACTACGTGCAGGGCATGTTCGAATCGGTTGGGTCAGCTGCAGAGTTCGAAAAAAAACAGAAATAAAGCGCTGCTTCAGGTTTTGGCAGACTGACCATTTAGTGGCCGTGTTCTCGGGCCCTGACAGAACTAAACTTTGCAGGCACTGCGGTGGAAAAGACCATCTATCCAAGCTGTGTGTAAACGAGCCCTGCTGTTTACTCTGTAAATGTGAAGGAAAAAAGGAGATTAACCATCCAGCATACAGCTATGAGTGCCCGATCACTGTGGAGTTTTTAAACAGACATAAAACATGTTAATACTCCAATTGAATACCAACCATTGCGTAGCGGCTCATGACCTGCTGAAACAGTCAATAAAGGAGTTAAGAATAGACATTGCTGTAATCTCCGAACCATATTGTGACAGGGTCAGACCACAGCGCTGGATAAGTGACACAAGCAATAGAGCTGCCCTCTGGATTGGTCAAAATAGGCAGGTACTAAAGCAGTCGAGTCATCGGAGCGAATTGATATCCTGGGCTAAAATACAAGAAATATACGTCTTCAGTGTATATGCTCCTCCAAGCTTGACGGACAAACAGTTTGAAATCCTTATAGCTAAATTAGTTGATGAAGCCATGGACAAGAAACCATTATTAATCGCTGGCGATTTTAACACGTGGTCCACAGCCTGGGGAAGCACTTCAACAAATAACAGAGGTAGTATGCTGCTTGATGGCCTTAATTCTCTTCAACTCCACGTGTTTAATAAGGGATTTGAATCCACTTTCATTAGGGGAGATAAACAAACAGTCATTGATATAACATTCGCCAGTGATGACCTGATTCAGCGGATCTTTAACTGGAGAGTAAGCGACCTTTACACCCACAGTGATCACAGGGCGATCTTGTACGAGATTGCCGAGAAGAATGTAAAGAACAAGTGCAATGAGTGGATGCACACACGGAAATGGAACATCAGATCGCTAGACTGAAGTGTTCGCCACTATAATATTAGAAGAGCATTTAGAATATGGTGCACCAGGCCATCTGGCAAATGCACTCATGAAGCATATCTCCGAAGCATGCGATGCATCGATGATTAGGACTAAGAGCGGATTTAAACATCGTCAATCTGTCTACTGGTGGACAAATGAAATTGCAGAATTGCGCAAACAATGTCATCGCGCACGTAGACTTGCCCAAAGAGCTCGCAGCCATCGTGATACGTTTAATAGTTTATTTAAAGAAGCACAAAGAGCGCTTGTCAAGGTCATTAAGGCAAGCAAGCGTCGATGCTGGCTTGAACTGTGTGCAGAGGCCAACAATAACTTATGGGGACGACCATACAAAACAGTCATGGCACGAATGAGTAGGGCACCAATACAACCCACTAGCACGGTATTGATTGATAAGATTGTTTCCGCTCTCTTTCCCAATGACACCCATGGGACTGCACTGCGCACGCAACACTCGGACGATATACCTCCTATAACAGAAATGGAGCTACATAATGCTTACGCTAAGACTAGAGACAATGCTGCCCCTGGCCCTGATGGTATCCCTAATGCGGCAGTTAAGTTGGCGATACAGAAGAATTCATCTATATTTCTAAAAGTATGTAATGCTTGTCTTCTTGAGGGTATTTTTCCTGATTGCTGGAAAACTCAAAGGTTAATCCTGTTACCTAAGGGCAATAAGCTACTTGATGATCCGTCATCATACAGGCCATTGTGTATGCTCGATACGGTAGGTAAAATATTTGAAAAAGTAATATGTAGCCGACTGGAAGCATTTACTGAGGGATTGCACGGCTTATCCTCACGCCAATTTGGATTTCGGAAATCAAAATCAACAGTCGATGCTATTAAACTGGTAGTGTGTACTGCAAGAAATGCAATCAGTGGTAAGAGATGGAAAGGTGGCACTAAACAGTATTGTGCCATGGTCGCTCTAGATGTCAAGAATGCCTTTAATTCAGCGCGCTGGTCTTCTATTATGAATTCGCTTAAAGAGTTCGGAATACCTGGTTATCTACAGAATGTCGTGGCCAGCTACTTTGAGAATAGGATAATATTATACCGAACGTATGAAGGCATTGTATCGCATAAGGTTACTGCGTGAGTCCCCCAGGGCTGGTTATGGGACCTATATTGTGGAATATTATGTATGATGGCGTGTTGAGGATTCCACAACCGCCTGGTTCAATAACAGTAGGCTACGCCGACAATATCTCTCTAGTAGTGACGGCTAAGACCCTTGAGGAACTCACTGAAAATGCCAATGAGGCAATCAGCAACATCAATAGATGGATTAAGTCGGCTGGCCTACAATTAGCGGAGCACAAGACAGAAGTACTTCTTGTCAGCAGCCGTAAGAAGGTAGATAGTATTACTCTTAAAGTTGGTAGTTGCCGCATTAGTTCTGCGCCATTTTTACGATACTTGGGTGTACAGCTTGATGCCAGGTTAAACTTCAAAGAGCATCTAAATATATCTGGCGAAAAGCGCAACGAGTTTCAGCTGCCTTGTGTCGATTCATGCCTAACATTGGTGGCCCAAACCCACCCCAGAGGAAGCTATTAGCTTATGTTGTTAATTCTGTCAGCATGTATGCAGCGCCAATCTGGCATCATGCATGTGGAATTAAATCGTATTGTGAGCTGGCCATTGCGACCCGTCGCCGCTCCTGTATACGTATTATTAGTGGTTACACGACAGAATCCACCGACGCTGCTGAGGTACTTGCCGGACTTCTTCCTTTCGAATTAGCTGCAGATGAACTGGCTAGGCTGCACAACATATGTAAGGCCGCAGTGGATTCTCTACAAGGTGCTAAAAACGTGGAACGTCAACATTCTATAGAAATATGGCAAAAACGATGGAACGATTCTAGCAAAGGCCGATGGACTCATCGTATCCTTCCAGACATACACAGATGGATCAACAGGAAACACGGGGGATTAGATTTCCACCTAACCCAGTTGCTGACTGGACATGGTTGTTTTAGGTCCTATTTCCACCGCTTTCACCTGGATAATAATGATTTGTGCCCCATCTGTCCGACTTTGGTCGAGGATGCCGAGCATATATTAGTGAGCTGCTCTCGTTTTAGAACACAATGTGAGCACTTGATGAACATCATCAATAAGCCAATAAGACCAGAGAGCATCCTATCAATAATGCTGGAATATTCTGAAAACTGGAAGGCAGTAGCCAGTTTCGCAAAAGAGGTGATGACCAAACTCAGAAATGCCGATAGAATTAGTCGAATAGCCTAGGATGAACCAGGTTAGCTGAATCTATTTTAAGATGCAGAGGACGAACACCGAACCCCTGATCACTTGTGTGGATGGGGGAGGTCGGATAGTATCATAAGAAGAGGAGCCTTATAGGCTAACTAACAGCCCTGCCGAAGTAATATTCCCGGATAGTTCCGGCGGGATGCTGGTTTCGAGAGGCCATTAGTGCAGAGCTTGCTCTGCCTACGCCTAATAACACACACACACACACACACACACACACACACACACACACACACACACACACACACACACACACACACAGACACACGCACGCACTCACACGCACACATTTCCTTAAAATATATCGTCACTTCTGCATAAAAGGGCAATATCCAGCGTCCGCTTAAAATATTTATTCGCATATAAAAATTTTGCTTGAATTTCAATTGGCACCACTACAAAAGGAGTCTCGGTATTTAATTGAAAGAACGGAAATATACGAAATATATAATATATTATATATATATATATATATATATATATATATGTGTGTATGTATATATATATATTTTATACGGTTTCTATTCAGAAATAATATACTGGCGTGCACGGGCGGTTGATTACGATATTCCGCTGCCTCAAGACGATTTCTATAGGCACTTGTATGTTCAGATGATAGAATGCGATGTCCAGGTGTCTCTGGACGATTTCTATGGGGAATATTGTATTTAGTTGTCAGAAACCGACGTCCAGCCATGAAATCTACTTCTATGGGAATATTCGTGTTGGGACGGTAGATTACGATACTCAGGTGTTTCCGAACGACTTCTACGGAGAGTATTGTGTTTAGTCGTTAGGATGCGATGTCTAGCTTTCTCGGGACAACTTCTACTGAAATTATTGTGTTTAGTTGATAGGAAACGATATTCCGGTATGTGAGGACAATTTCTACGGGGAGTTGGGTGATCGGATGGTAGACTGCGATTTCTAGGTATTTGTAAGACTTCTATAGGGAATTTCGTGTTCGGACGGTAGAAGACGCTGTGCAGGTATGACGGAACGACTTCTATGAAGAGATTATTCTATCATACGAACACACACTCCCAGTAAGTCTTCCCGAGATATTTCCTATATGAATCCGAACATGATATTCTCTGTAAACGTCGCGTCGAGACTCTAGGACATTTTTTTCTACCGCTCGAATTCGAAAGTATAATTTTCTCGTTCGTCCTTGTTTATGATCACCCCCGTACAATGTGAAATAAAATTTATTAATACAATAAATTATATCAGAAAATTAAATATAAAAATAAAATAAAATTAGTAATAAAATATAAATAAAAATAAAAATACAATCATAAGTAAAATAAAAAAAATTAAAATACTATTTTATGTTAGTAAAGGACAACCTGTCTGCCCCCATCACCTTAAACTTAGAATTGCCTTCTAGTCCGACGTTTCCAAACGGTACGGTTCATCCTCAGGAACTAAACTAAATTGAAGAACCCTGCATGCTACTTTATATACCCCATCCCCTCTCTAAATTTATTAGTATAACATTTATAGGACCCCCTTTTTTTCTTTAACTTAAATGCGAAATACAAATTCTGTATTAATAAGGAATGATAAGTGTTGTCCAATTCACACGACTCTAACATTAAATTTATATTATTGGAATTTTTCAAAATATGAATATTTTCAAGAGTTTCTCTTTTATATTTATTCTTAATACCATATTCTTAAATATTTACATTTTCAATGTCGAAAGAATGTAACAAGTTTAAACTATGTTCTTTTAGCCCGGATTTTTTTTTTTTTTTTTTAGACCATTCATGTTTCGTAAGCTATATTGATGTTCATATATTCTTAACGGGATAACGTATCCCTCATCTTGAGTCAATGGAACATGCATGGAGGATACGGCTAAAATACAGCAATAGTCTTTCAGGATATGATCGAACGAGCTTTTGACCTTACGGGCTTGGTGATCCCGGGAGTTACAGATGCTGTGAGTGGGAAATTGGCGCTAACTTCTTAATTACCGCAAACCCGTTACAAGTGGTTCAGCGACCACCGAGAGTCAATCGATGGAACGTGCTGCTTTAATGGGCCGGGGGTTTGGCTTCATTGCCCGGCCAAGAGAAGGAACTACTCTAAAAAATCCCTAATCCTAAGTGGGAGGCAGTTGCGATAAGGGATGCATGGTTCCGGGGTCGAAGATGGGATCCCTTATAACTGTCAGAGATATTTTTATACTGCTCGTAATTTAAAAACTCTGTCAACTGAACGGGACGCTGCAAAGCAACTTCAGTAGGTGCACGTAAGACATAATGATAAAAACTAAAAAGAGAGTAAAAGAGGAGAAAGATAGGAAGAATAGAAAGCCAAAAGACAAGGCCAAGACTGCGCAGAGGGAGCCAATTAAAACGGATGTAAGCAAAACAGAGCCGCCAAAACGCCACTAGTAAGGCTCACCAAAGCAGGTGACTCTAAGGATACCGTCCAGGTTGCAGGCAGATCTAGGCCGCCGATTGGATGGAAATCGGAAGATAAGGATGAAAACCCCTCCTCAAGGCAGAATCAGGAAAGCTGCTGCCAAGACCAGCAACAGAAAATGCCCAGAGAACAACGTCAAAAACTGCGCGACAGCTCTTACTAAGGTAGCCCATCCAGCAATTCTACTAGGGATTGCCTAGAGGTCCCAGCACATAGTGCGGACCTCTATGAAAAGATAAAAGTGGTTCTCAAAACATCGTAGGATCCTGAACTGAGGAAGGATGGAATCAGGAGTCTCAAGGAGTTAACGGTGGTCATTTCTGAAATAGTCATCAGATGTGCCCGGGCGGAGGCTAAGTCGGAGGCTTTGCATGAGCTTGCAGCAAAACAAACGGTAAAGACGGATTGAACGCCTGGTAAGTTAGGAATGGGGCCTCAAATTTAAGGCGTTTAGTACTATCTATACTGCGCTATTCATATCTATCGCTGTTTATGCAGTGGCAGGTTAGCACGATTTGATGTGTGTAGAACAGCAACGCAAGTTGGCCAGTACTCAAAGACACGTGCTCATTATTCACATACCAGAGCAAGTCCTGGCCGTCTGTCCCAAATACAAGGAAGTTAGGATCAAATTCCAAAGAGATATCAACACCTCTATTGAGGTACGAGCTCTATTGAGCCAAACGACGTATACAGCGCTTGAAAAACTAGTCAAGGAACTCCTCCAGACCAAGGAGTCGATAGAAGCAATTATGTTTTTGAAACCTAGGAGTCGATAGAAGCTGTAATGTTTATCAACCATTTTCAAAAAAAGAATACCCATTAATGCAATCAAATTTTTTTAAATATTAATTGTTGGAAATTAAAATTACAGTTCCTGTTCAACAATGTTAATTAGACCTCTTATTAAAAAAATTGAGTTTTAATTGTTATCAAATTCAATACGCTTTAATTGTTGAACTAAAATTAAATAAGATTATTTGATGACTGATTAAGAGAATCATAAATTTATAAGCAATTTTTAAAATGTGGTCATGTTTTCAGTAAAAGTATTAAGAAAAGAATTTATTATACTATTATATTATACTATTATACTATTAGTAATTAATTCTGTACTAAATACAGCAATTAGACAAATCTAATATATGAACCTCTCATCGAATCAAAAAAAATCGTCAAATGATTCTGTCCGCACGGTATACCGCGACAATGGCCGCTTCCACTACACACGGTCGCACGCCGCCAAGTAGCCAAGATGGCGTCGCGATGCCGCTCTATTTATGCTTTCAAATACCGGCGCTAATCAGCGACGGAGATCTACGATGTGTTTGTAAACAAAGTACATGTAATTTATTACAGCGGTGCTTATGTCAATCGACGGAGACCGGCATTTGAACTCAGATCATCAAGTTATTAGTCCTTCACTCTGGCCTTTTCTTTTGCTGGCCTGCATGGCCCCACAATGGGCTCCATTTTTTCATGCGGCCAAAAATTGACGAGAAAAATTCTATTTTTTTAGAGTTCCGTGCACACAACAAATTAAATTTATTCGTCGATATTGATTCGATTGACACAAATAAAAAAATCGATAACGGAAAGATAAAAAGGAACAAAATTAGATATTTTTTTTTCTTTTATCACATACTCAAGAACAACTTTATTTCCATTTCTTTGGATATTGTAATAGTTTGTTTGGAGCTACTAATGTTGTTATTAGTAGCTTATTTTCTCGTTTTTATTATGGTTACGGAAGAGTATACCGATAAACCATTTATTTATTAAAAGGAAGGGGAAACAATTATTATTTTGTTTTTTAATTTCCTTTTCTTTTTTTCTAATTTATTTTTTTATAACTAATTTATATAGCTTTTGTAACTAATATATCTAATTTATATAGATATATATCCTATTCTCTAGAATTCTATCTACTAGGTGTACAACTTTGCTTCCGCCGTTTTTCCCGCTTTTCTTATTAGGTTGTCAAATATCTCCCTTCCGCTTTTTTGCTCTTCATTCAATGCTTTATAAAAAGTGTTTCAGTGGTCGGATTTACTTCAAATACGCGCTGTTTTGTTTAATAATCTATTTCCATCTTAACGGCAAGTTCATAATATCCCTTTCGTAGAAACTCCACTCCTTATTTGCGAAGAACTCGGATAGCCACTTTTCACAAGCCTCTTTTGAGTCCAACTTTACACTACCAAGGGCGTTCGACATGGACAGTAACAGATGATAATAACTTGGCGTTATGTCCGGTCTATATGGTGGATGCGATAAACCCTCCCATCCGAACTCCCGTAGCTTCTGACGAGTCATCAACGAAGTGTGTGGTTTGGTGTTGTCCTGGTGGAACACTACACCCATCCTTTTGGCCAATTGTGGACGCTTCTGGTCGATAGTCTGCTTCAAGCGGTCCAGTTGTTCACAGTAGATGGTAGAATTAAGCGTTTGGCCATATGGGAGCAGCTCATAGTGCATGATTCCATTCCAATCCCACCAAACACACAGCAAAACCTTCCTGAACGTCTATCCCGGCTTGGCCACTGTTTGGGACGGTCCACCGGCCTTGGACCACGAGCGTTTTCGCTTGATATTGTTATATGTGATCCATTTTTCGTCGCCAGTCAACATCCGCTTTAAAAATGGGTCGAGTTCGTTCCGTTTCAGCAGCACATCGCAGGCGTTGATTCGGTCCAGAAGTTTTTTTTGCGTCAAATTATACGGCACCCAAATATAGAGGTACCTAGCCTTTGTACCTAGCCTTCTGCAGATGGTTTAAAATGGTTTGATGACTAACTCTCATCTCCTGGGCGATGTCACAAGATGCCACATGTCGGCCTAGCTCGAGAAATTCCAAGATTTGATCGGTATACGTCATTACAGGTCTTCCGCCGGCTGGCATATCCATGGTGTCGTTTTCAGCGGCTCTGAATCGTCGAAACCATTCCTCTGTTGTTCGATTAACTACTCAGCATGACCTTGGAACCGTCAATATGGTTTGGCCGTCGATGCGGAAGCATGGCCGGAATATTCCTATGATTTTCTACGCTTGGAATTATCGCAATGAACCCATTTTTCGTCGTCAATCACAATACGATGTCAAATTCCTTTCCGTCTTTACCTTGCAAACAGTTGTTCACAAGCAAATAAACGCCGTTCAAAATATTTCGGCTTCAACTCGTACGGCACCCAGTTTCCTTGCTTCCGAATCTTTCCCATGACTTTCAGATGTTTTGAAATTGGTTTCTCGCGTTACTCCCAATGTTCCGGATAATTTTTGTTGTGTTTGACACGAGTCTTGATCAAGTAATGCCTTCAGTTTTGCGTCTTCAAAAACCTTTTCTCTTCTACCGCCATGCCGATCTTTGACGTGAAAATCACTGTTCTTCATTAGATCCTCTAAAATTAAATCCTCCTACAAATGACGAGAATTTGGCTCGTAAACTGACATGCTTAATCGAGAATAACTTTATGATGCAGACACAAATCGACTAATATTTCGATGATGTTATGTTTACCAATATCTAAGCTATTGAATAACGTCTACGATCTATTTATTTCGACTACCAATTACCGCTACAGCCATGTATTGCAAAAAGGTGCAAGCAAAGTTGTATACTGAATATAATAACTTTAACAAATATATAATAACTATGATTTCTTCTTTACCTGCGCGTACAGCTGACTTAATTGTTCAACTCTCGCATTTCCTTTGAAATCTATTCTTTCTCACTTTGCCTGTTTTTATAATTTTATTTTAGATTTTCTTTCTTTTTTTTATTCCTCTGCATATAATTTTTTATTCTTCTTACCATAAAATCATTGATTTTTATTTTATTTTATTCTTGGTATCTGTCTCTTCAGAGTCCATAGAATATCTTGTTTTTGTGAATATTTTAATTTATTTCTTCTCAGTTCATTTTCTATCTATACGTGGTTCCATTTGACGTATGCCGATATCTTTTTCCTCGCAGTTGTTAAATGATAAATTTTGTAAATCTTTAAATTGAAAGTATGCAATCGTGCAGCCTAAGACGAGTATGGACCAGGGCGGTGAGGCAAGGGGGCGGGAAACGGCGCTGAGTAAAGGCGGAACGACGCGCGCAAGCGCCTTAAAGTTTTCTTGGCCGCAGGATGCTGCGCGTGCCATCTTCGTCCGGGCAAGTCGGCGCGGGCGCCTTATGCCCTGTCACAATATATACAATGTCTGTTTTAAAAGTTCTTAGACTTTTGAACTTAAGTAGTGGCGCTAACTTTTTTTGATCATATGCGAAAGGAACCTATTTTATTTAAATTCTGCCGAAATGAACACTTGGATGGAGAGAGCGAAGTTATTGCGCCTCAATTCATAGAGTGCTTTGTTTTTTGGTCGGAAAATGAACATTGATCAAAGAACTAATATTAAGTTTTTTTCTAAACTTAATAAATTAACCGTGAAATTATTGTTTTACCGAA
The DNA here is from genome assembly GCA_018907035.1 of Sycobia sp. Sy_11. Classification (NCBI taxonomy): domain Eukaryota; kingdom Metazoa; phylum Arthropoda; class Insecta; order Hymenoptera; family Epichrysomallidae; genus Sycobia; species Sycobia sp. Sy_11. The sequence goes on along the minus strand of JACCIC010000135.1, from coordinate 1,151,313 downwards.
AAACATCGAATGATGCAACAAGTTTATGGTTGTCATTGTTTATGTTGTGCAACTATTAATGAGTGATTTCGGCGTTTCAAAGATGGCATGGAAGATCTCAATGAGCCTTCGGTCGGCCTACAGAAGCGGTAAATGAAAGGAACATCGAGAAAGTATGTCAATCAAAATGAACCGAAATCTTCGGTTCGTTATATGAAAGCGTTATATGACAGCATTTGTCAAAAAATGGCATCACTAGTGGATCCCGGGCAGAAATGTCCTACCTCATGTGTTATATTTATAGGTTGGGTATCTGCCAACAACATTGCAGTATTATATTTGAGTATTTCTTTAGGTATCGGTTATTTTATCGAGCAAAATGATAGAAAATTTCCAGTTAAATAAACGTCATTTACAGCAAGCACTGCTTCTATTCTTTAATCTCAGAAATAGTGCGGCTGAGACTTATCGTTGGTTTCAAAAATGTATGTGGCAGAATGTATTGGTGAATCGTCATGATCTTGAAGTTGGCGAAAAATATAGCTTCAAAAAGACGGAAAAGTTTTAAAGATGAGGAATTTGAGGCTTTGCTGGATGAAGATCCATATTAGATTCAAGATGAACTTGCTATATCATTGAGCGTCGAGCAACAAGTTTCACTATGTCTAAATATTCACTATGTCTATGTCTATGTACGAATGGAAGCTAGGGAACGTCGATCTGCGCTTTTGCATATCAGAAATTTTGCTGTAGCGATGTAAAAATAAACCATTTTTGCATCGTTTTGTCATTGGTGATGAACAATGGATATTACGATAACCTTAAACGCAGAAATTCATATACAAAGCCCGGCGAGTCCGCCTGTCCGACGTCGAATCGAAATGTTCACGTAAATAAAGTTATGCTCTGCATATAGTGGGATCAAAAGGGTTTTGTATAAATCTCTTACGAGAATATGTTTCATTTTAGTAGAATCAAACATTGGTTTGATACGTTCTGAGGCTCAAAAGAAGAGAATTTTTGGTCCAGAATTCAGAAATTGACAAGAAGATGGGAAAAAATTATAATTTTCGATGGGTGCTACTTTGAATAAAGTATATGTATCTCCTCCAGTCCCTGATGAGGAGTCGTAGCGAGCTCGAAACGTTGGACAAATCTTCAATTAGGTAAGGGTGTTGGAGACAATCAGACTGCACTTTACTAACAAAGAATTTTTTCAGCTAATATTTTATTTTCAGATTAGTCTACGGAGGTAAATGTAAACAAGAACAGTCTGACTGTCGTTATAATTTTAATTTAATTTTAATTTTTAATTTTTATTTTATTTTTATTTATTTTTAATTTTATTTTTTATTTTTTTTTTATTTTATTTTTAGATTGAATTGATTGGACTGTAAGACCAATAAAAAATATTTATTAATTTTTAAAGTATATGTAACCATGTTTTCATAATAAAAATTCACATTTTGGAAAAACCCTGGAAACTTACTTGTACATCCAATACATTAATTTGTTCTTCAATGGATTGAATGCAAACCTCCATTAGTATTAGTTTTTAAATAATTATTTCACATATTCTAATGTGCTATACTTGTTCACTCTTAAATAACCTACCAAAAGAAGTCTAGAATTTCTTTCAAGTTTAATCAAATACTTTAGCTCTTTAGTTAGAACCTCTTGTATCTAATATTTTTATTTGAAATTTTTCTTTTATATAATATATTATAAAATGATTTGGCATTTTGGGACTGTAATCTACATATTAAAACTTTAATAGTTCTAAATTTCATTATACTATTTTTTATTGGAAAAAATAAGTGTAAATCTTTATGATGTAAATATTTAATGTATATACTTAATTATAATTTATTATTTATAACTATTTCAGAGTGATAGAGACTGTGGTATCATTATTTGCCAAAATCGACGAACAGCCTTTAATATTGCAAATGTATTAACGTCTATGGGAATTGCAACTCGGCCATATATTACAAGTAAATGTCAAACCTGATACTATTGAATTATAAATTTAACTTTAATTAATGTTCGAAGAGTTATGTATTATACTGTCTAATATAAAAAAAGAATAAAAATAATTAAAATGGTTAATTTATCTATATGCGCGCGTGTGTATGCGTGTGTGTATCTCTTTTTTTGATCCATGCATTTGATCACAACCCAGTGCTACTAGGATCTAGTTCGACTTCGCCTCTTCCCAATTTACATTTTAATCGAGGCATGACTTTTCGTTGTTTCTGGTTGTTCTGTATATCCCGGCATTCATATTATGTATAACTTCCACAAACAAGGAGGATGAGGATAAGTTATCGACAATTAGAATGTGAAAATTAATGAAAAACCGCTCAGAAAATTCTCATAAAGTTTCTTTTGAGAAAGATTGTTGACCTCTTGACTATTAGAAAAATGAAGATGTTATAAATTTATAAATAGCGATTCCAAGCTATGACATGGCTGAATCTGGTAGTTGATAGACCTATATAATTTCTTTAGTAAACTTTCAGATAATATTTTTCAATTTTACGCATATTTATTGAAATATCAACAATGTTTCGGAGTTCATTCTCGTTTAGAACATTGCATGGTTCCATTAAAATCCTTGAATAATTGGTGGAATAAGGCTTTGTATTGAATGCACATTGTTGCACTGTATATTTTACGCACTTGATCTGCGCCGCTAGGCTGCTCTTTGCAACTGCGTAGCATATCAGTTCAGTTGGTTTGTTTCCCGTTTGAAACCGACACATATAATTGATAGATGACTTAGAATAAAGACGCACTATTAGTATGATTGTCTTCTATATTTGCCATCTTCATATTCTCATATTCTAATAATCTAACAGGTTATGGGCTTCGCTGCTTCCGAGTAATTAAGAGTGCTGTATACGTTTGAAGGAAGTGCGAATCGATCATAGCAATTACTAGAGAAATTAATTGGGATAGTTTGCAGAACTAATCACAATGTTCTGCAGTACCGACTTCCAGGAATATTGCTTATTATAATTTTTGAGAAGTGAAGCCAGTATAATGATATATATTAAGTGAACACATAAGTTTCCGCCGTTTTCAAAAGATGGCGCCACCGATAAGATAACATCGACATTGTTAGCTATAAAAAGTCGTGTAGTATATGTTGACATATGTAAACAGTATAACCTTTTAATCGTGTTACGATGTCAAGTTTGGAGCCAAGCAAGCGTCATTTACGGAAATTGTTAATTTATTTGCGTCATTTAAAGCAATCTGCAGTTGAAGCACATCGGCTACTCATAGAAGCATATGGTGTTGTTAGTTTGAGTGAGAGAAGTTATCGGGAGTGGTCCCAAAAATTTAAAAGTAGTGTGATTTAAAATAGTATTTTGATTTTGACGTTGACAAAACACACAGTGGAAGGCCCAAAGTGTATGGTGACACAGAATTGGAAGCTTTACTGGAGGAAGATCCGTGCCAAACGCAAGAAGCACAAGAGTTGGGACTGACTCAGCAAGCTACTTTACAACGTCTGGAAACTCTGGATATGGTCCAAAAGCAAGGAAATTGGGTTCCTTTTGCACTGAAGCTAAGAGACGTCGAACGTCGCATATTCGCTTGGGAACAATTGCTTAAAAGGCAAAATCGAAAAGGATTTCTATATCGAATCGTCACGGAAGACGAAAAGTGGATTTACTATGACAACCCAAAGCGTAGGAAGTCATGGAGTAAGCCCGGGTATGCCTCTACTTCGATGGCCAAATATTCGTGGCAAGAAGCTAATGCTGAGCATTTGTTGAGATAAGCTTGAAGTAATCTATTATCAATTACTCCAACACAATCAAACAGACACCGAGCAACGTTACCAATAACAGCAGATGCAATTAAGCCGAGTATTGAAGATTAAACGTCCACAATATGCCAAAAGGCACGATATAGTTATTTTTTAGCATGACATCTTTTGGCCACATGTTGCAAAAATCGTAAAGGAAACGTTAGAAGCACTGAACTAGGACTTCCTACCTCACCCGCCGTATTCACCAGACATTGCTTCTTCAGACTGCCAGCTATTTCGGTTGATGACTCATGGTCTGTCTGAGCAGCACTTAAACTTTTTACGAGGAATTGAAGAAGTGGGTCGATTCGTGGATCGCCTCAAAAGACGAGTAATTTTGTAGACGGGGTATCCACTTGCTGTCCGATAGATGGCCAAAAAAAGTAATAGAAAGTGATGGGCAATATTTTGAATAACATTATTTGTATCTTTTTTTACAATAAATTCTGATTTCTTTATAAGAAACGGCGGAAATTGATTTGTTAAATTGTTTAAATGAAAGAAGTAAATTAACAATTTCGGTAAATGACGCTTCCTTGGCTCAAAACTTGGCATCTTAACGCGATTAAAAGTGATGCTAGCAAAAAGTCGGGAGCAAAAAGCGGACGGACAAACTAGTATAAACATCAAAGACCAAGCCGAAAGTTGGGGAGTCGAAGAGGACAAGAGCGATGCGTCATTGCTGCGACGGGACAATCCGGATCAACAAGCCATTCTATATATATATATATATATATATATATATATATACACATAGGATAGTGTAGCCATTATGTTAAAGATAAAAATAATCCATCTTTGAACCTGATGCACTGTGTGTGATTAACTTTCCCACTTTTAACATAATAATTTAACATAGGCCCTTCGAGCCAGATATAGCGGGAAGGAAACTCGCACACGATCTATACGCAGCTAATCAGTGAGAAATCTCTCTCAGTGAGACTCTCTTTTCCTCTCTCTTTCTCTCTGTTTTCCTCTGCCTCTCTTTCTCTCTCTATTTCTCCCTTCCCCTCTCTCTCTCTTTCTCTCTCTCTCTCTCTCTCTTTCTTTCGCTCTCTCTTTCTTTGCCCTTCTGTCTTCTCACTTTTTCTGCTCAATTTCTTCAACGGAACCTCGATTTTCCTTCTCTCCCATGAGATCCCCTGGAATAGGATCTGAGACGGTCTCGTCCAAAGGGGCGTCGGACCGAAGGCCAGCCTTGTTCTGAAGGAACATCTGCCAGAGTTGCGCTTTGGGACATCGCACCTGTGAACAGGACGGCTCGCAGAGACGAGCCTCGCCGTTGTATCGTCTGGCATGGCATCTAATTTCACAGGGCCGTGAGCCCGCGTCCCTATCCCCTTCTGAGCTTCTGTCTCCAAAGAGCGACGCGCGGATCTAGTCAGTCTTGAAATATTCGTCAATCAGAGCGGAAGGGCAAGCTAGTATAAACATCAACGACCGAGCCGACAGTTGCGGAATCGAAGATGACAAGAGAGATGCATCATTGATCTAGGGGCCACGGAGCAGCCTACATGAGTGATACATTACTTTGATTTGAAAGACCTCAGCCAAACCAATATAAAAGCTGAACTAGACTCTACTCTGGATAAGACTGCTCCTTCGTTTGCAAGAGTATAATATTGGATAGCAGAGTATAAACGAGACCGTATGAGCTGCTCAGACGAGGATTGCAGTGGTACGAATAAACGAGGCGACGACTCCAGAAATGTTGACGAGAATCCCTAAAGCGGTACTGGATGACCGTCAACTGCAAATGCGCGCTAGGCAGCAGGCAGGATAGGCATTTCAAAAAGTGCAGTAGATCGCATATTAACAGAAGATTTGGAGACGACAAAGTTGTGCGTAAGATGGTTGCCGCGTTTGCTCACAATGGAACAAAAACAGCGTTTTGAAGATGTTTCAGTTGAGTGTTTGGCAATGTTTCGCAAAAATAAAGCCGAATTTTTCGCCGGTTCATAACCACGGATGAAACATGAGTCTAGCACTTTACATACGAAACAAAAGAACAATCAAAACAAAGGACTCAAAAAGTAGAACTGGCTCCAATAAAGGCAAACAATGTTCCATATGCAGGCAAGCTTATGGCATTGGTTTTTTGGGATGCATGTGAGATAATTTTCATTGACTATTTTGAAAAAGGAAAAACTATTCATGGCGACTATTATCCGAACATATTGCAAAATTTGAGCGAAAACATCAAGCCAAAATGGCCGCATTTTTCTAAGAAGAAAGTGTTGTTTTATCAAGACACTGCACAAGCTATCACATCCATTATTGCAATCGCCAAAATTAATGATTTAAAGTTTGAATTGCTTCCTCATGCACCCTATTCGCCAGATTTAGCTCCCTCAGATTATTTTCTGTTCCATGACTTGAAAAAATGACTTGCTGGTCAAAGATTTTCCAACAATGAAGAGGTGGTGTCGGCAATTAATGGCTATTATGAGGAGCTTGACAATTCTCATTATAAAAAGTGTATTGAACTTATTGAACATCGCTTAGAAAAGTGTATAGAACTAAAATATTTTTTTCCAAAATTTTTAAATTTTAGAATTTACTCTAAACCTTAAAGAGTATATATATATATATATATATATATATATATATATATATATATATAACAATTGAATTGTACTTCTGTCGACTGCCCATATACAAATTAATAAATATTTTTTTATTGGTCTTACAGTCCAATCAATTTCAACCAAAAATAAAATAAAATAAAAATAAAAATAAAATAAAAATAAAAAATAAAAATAAAAATAATAATAAAAAATAAAAAATAAGAAATAAAAATAAAAAATAAAAATTAAAAATAAAAATTAAATTAAAAATTAAATTAAAATGATAACGACAGTCAGACTGTCCTTGTTTATATTCACCCCCGTAGACTAATCTGAAAATAAAATATTAGCTGAAAAAATTCTTTGTTAGTAAAGTGCAGTCTGACTGTCCCCAACACCCTTACCTAATTGAAGACTTGTCCAACGTTTCGAGCTCGCTACGGCTCCTCATCATCCCTGAGGAGCCGTAGCGAGCTCGAAACGTTGGACAAGTCTTCAATTAGGTAAGGGTGTTGGGGACAGTCAGACTGCACTTTACTAACAAAGAATTTTTTCAGCTAATATTTTATTTTCAGATTAGTCTACGGGGGTGAATATAAACAAGGACAGTCTGACTGTCGTTATCATTTTAATTTAATTTTTAATTTAATTTTTATTTTTAATTTTTATTGTTTATTTTTATTATTTTTTATTTTTATTTCTTATTTTTTATTTTTTATTATTATTTTTATTTTTATTTTTTATTTTTATTTTATTTTTATTTTTATTTTATTTTATTTTTGGTTGAAATTGATTGGACTGTAAGACCAATAAAAAAATATATATATATATATATATGTATACATATATATATACATATATATGTATACATATATATATATATATATATATATATATATATATATATACAGACGAGATGTGTTCAAAAAGTAACGAGAATTTTTAAATTTCGCGGGATTGAAGAGTCCGACTGTATAAATTTTTTTATTATGTTGGTACGCATTACCCTGAAGTACGATAAAATTTTCATCAATATTCATTGCTTACTTTTTAAGTGGCAGCCGCTAACGTTAGACGTGTTTTTTGAGTTCGTCGATTTTTGTTTGTCGAGCTTTTTTCGGTCTTGGTGATCTAGAATGCCTCCACTGAGACGATTGAGCCTTAGTTTCGATATCATATCCGTAAACCCATGTTGTGTCACCTGTTATCACACGTTTTAGTGATTCTGCATCGTTATTAGCTTTTTTAGTGACTCATGATCAACTTCCATTCGCCGTTGTTTTTGTTCGAAATTCAAATTTTTTCAAATTCTTTGCTCCATTTTTTTCACAAACGAAAATCGCCGAGATCAAAAAACACGTCTAACTTTAGCGGCTGCCACTTAAACAGTAAGCAATGAATATTGCTGAATATTTTATCGTACTTCATAGGCATGCGTACCAATATAATAAAAAAAATTTTATACAGTAGGACGCTCCAAACCCACGAAATTTAAAAATTCTCGTTACTTTTAGAACACATCTCTTATATATATCCGCATAGCTTCAGTGCGCGCCGTGTGAACAAGTAGGAAGAGGAATCGAAAAAGGAACGCGCGCTTAGCCTTTTTCTCGTGCCAGCCGTCAAAGAAAATGGACTTTTCTGATTCCAGCCGTCAAGCAGAACACACGCTTCTCGTCCCGACCCTCGAGCCACCAGTACGTAGTTGCAGACGCACGTACACCTAACGATTCAGTCCCGGATTTAGAGTGGCCTTCAGGAGTTCAACCTTGTGAACTAACGGTATCGAGGCCAGGAGCCTCGTTCAGCCCTTCCAATCCATCCAGGCGCCCGCTAGAATGACACACCTGTGCGTGTTCTCCTTGAGAGACGTCGTCCCCATAGACGCCAGCCGCTGAGTCAGTCAGCGCAGCGGAGAGTGAGAAAGAGAGAGAGATAGAGAGAGAGATAGAGAGAGAGAGAGAGAGAGAGAGAGAGAGAGAGAGGCAGTATACGCATTGATAGGGCAAGTCCCGTTTGTCATATTGATAAATTTGGATTTCCTCTCGCGAGAGAGAGAGAGGGAGAGAGAGAGAGAATAATACCAGTCAGGTCCAGCCGTCACTATGACAAGTGAACATCCGCACCTCGCGCGTCAGTATCCGCGTCAGTCCTCGTCGAGAATTTTCTTTCTGTCGTTTTCGTGAACGACCGCGTGTGCCTCCAACCTGTGTCTAGATACCGAGCGCCGTGGAACCCGCCTGGAGTGATAATAATGACGTATTGTTTCTGTTCGACGTTGTACCTCTATTTGTTGTAAATGAAACATGCATTTGTTAAGTTCATAAATATATTGTCGTTTATATTCTGCATTGCCTTGCCCGTTCCGGTTCCCCTTTTACAGCAGCCGGTGAATTTAGTCAATGGGTCGTGGTGGTCACGCACACACCTACACATAGACACTCCCCATCTACACGGTAAGTGTAGCTGCAAAAGTGCAGTTACAAATGATGCCCAAACAGTAGGGCCCGCGACGTATAAATACTTACGGCACGCGCTGAAATACTTCCCATTTATTTTTCTCTCCTTACGAAAAAAAATAAAAGAGAAATGTCGCAGCAAACAGTCATACGCACCTGCAAAGCAGTACAGCACAAACGAGCGGCCATTTTATGTTGTGTGCGTAGCGATGCGCTGTAGCATAGCAGTAAGCTAATGACAAGCGCCGCCGTAAAAGCTACAGGTACTATATGATGATGAAGTATAAATATATCACACCCTTTATTTTATGATAAATTTCGTATGATCCCTTTTTTTATTAATAAAATTAGTGTTCCTACCATGTTCCATCCGTCTCTGCTACTACATCTAATAGCCGCAAGTTAGAGAAAAAAAATATATAGCGACAAATATACATACATTTATACTTGCATGAATTACGATTATAAATATACTATGTTTAGTTCAGTAAAGAATATGATATTCTCTGATTTGAATGAATGAGAAAATAAAAATAATTAGTGCTTCAATGTAAAGTCAAATAATTCTTGATAACGATATTTAATTTTACTAATTTTGTTTACTTGTCTTTTTTGCTGTGCTCATTTCAAACAAACAGTGTATTAGAACAATAAATAATATATATCTTATAAATATCAGTCATAATATTTATCGTCCTGATATATCTCTGAGAAGTATACATCTAATGTATGTATGCTGCAAATTATCATCAATTGTCTTTTTTTTCTATGTATTTATCCTATTATTTGCAAATATTCTAATTGGCATCGACTCTTCCCTTATCGTCCAGGCCCCTTGAGAGGAGCAATTCCTTCCGAATCTACTTGTAATTATTACAAAATAACAATAGTCACCTTTTTCAAGTTCTGTAAAAGGCAGCAGATTCGAAAGCACACCAGCAATGGTGAACATTTTTTTCAGTCAGATAGGTTGAAAATTAATAATTTTCAGAAAAATAAACTGACGTTAAAAAGTTCCCCTCGAACTTAGACAAGATCAGCCCTATAAATAGCTGAATTAGTTCTTTTTTCTTTAATAATTTCTTTATATACTGAAGAAATAACAATAATAGTCTGGTTGAATAGTGGTAGTGAAAAAAAAACTAATAAAGTTATAAATATCATTGCACTTATAGGTGAGCCATGATGTGTATATAACCTGTTCAGTCTATGCTGGCTCAATACAGACAAATTGAAAAAAGCAAAAAGGTAGGAAGGAATAGGAATTTTCAGGTTCTGCAAAGTTCATATAAATGGTGAAAAGCTGAACATTGATGGAAATTGAATCCAGAGTTATTAATAACTTCTTAACAATTTATTATGAAATAAAGTAGGAGGTGATTACATTGAGCGAGGATTCCACGTTCTCTTATCTATTTATAGGCAACTTGTAAACTAAGGAAGATACAAGAAAATTAAATAGTCACAAGAAACGAGCAGGGAAAATAATGTAATTAATAATTAATAAATAAACAATAATAAATAAATTCAGAATCATAAAAACAATTCAATTAGGAGAAAATGAAAACTTGAACGACACTATTTCTTTTAAATAGAGAAAAACATATAATAGGCTGATAAAGCATAATAAGTCCTTTTTTTACAGCACCATTACATTAATGACATTTAGCATTAATAGGTAATATAAATTTGACAAACAAGGATAGATGTGAAGAATGAAAACGTTAAGAAGATAAATCTTTAATAATTCTAAAACAAGAAGCCCTCCGATTTTTCAGATTTATATTTGCAAACCGCGTTTAAGCTGCGCAGAACATAGACTAGCAATAAATGACCGACGCCATGCTGGCACAGGATAAAAATCTGGAACAGGAGCATCCGGACATCACGGAGATCTCGGATGCCTTGATCTCGACAACTCTCGAAGCAGGCCTTTTATCACAGAACGCACTCATAGAGACACTAGGACACAGTCACGATCATCCTGAAACCAAACAACAGTGTAAAGAGTGGATTGGACCAAGGGAATCAATTCCAAAGAAGGCAAAAACAATTTTTCGGCGAACAAGGTTATGGCTACTGTTTTTTGGGATGCAAGAGGTATCATATATATTGATTACCTTGAAAAGGGTAAAACTATCACTGATCAATACTAGGCAGACTTATTGCAACATTTGAGCCACGAAGTGGAAATTAAACGACCTCATCTGGCGAAGACAAAAATCTTGTTGATCTGACGTTTGAATCAATGCCGCACCTTCCCTACTCTCCAGACCTAGCCCGAGTGACTATTATCGGTTTCCTAACCTCAAAAAATGGCTTGGCGGTAAGAGATTTGCAGACAATGAAGAAGTAATCGAAGCTGTAAATGGGTATTTTGAGGAGCTTGATGAATCAGTCTACAGAGATAGCATTACTAGAGTAGAACACCGCTATGAGAAATGTATCAACCTTGGAGGAGATTATGTTGAAAAATAAAAAAAATTCTTTAAAACGTTGTTTTTCTTGGTCAGGCTGGAAACTATCCACACTCGTATAACGAGGCACTAAATATTATATAGCATTTTTACGACATATATATAATGCATATAATAATCTGATCCATTTCAAGCATAGTGTCAATTCAATAAAACCTGATGTAGTAAATATCTTCGCTTTCTGTTTCATTCGGAAATATTACAGCTAATATATGTTCCTTTTTAAGAAATAGCATGCCGACCTGTTCGACTCATTCATGGAACGTTGTATATTGTGTGCGTATATATACATGAACTGCGTATTTGCCCGCTTCATGTGCTTTTAAAACATAAAATCTCTCTTATCTATAAAAACTATAGTAAAATGCATAATGTAAAATATAATCTAGACATATTTAGTTGTATCGTCCAATGTTGTTTTATAATTACATAAGTAAAATATGAATTTGAAATATAAGCTTCCGGGTTCCTTTTATTTGGATAATAGATGTACGATATTGATAGCTGATTATTGCAACATCTCTTGGAATGTGCAAAAACTAAATTTTTCTCTTTTTTATTTACAAAAATAGTGATTATCAGATAAAGGGGATTTAGTGCATCATAAATCTATTTCGACGTTTCATTTGATTTATATAATACGTCGAACGGTGAAAGAAATTTTGTATGATCTATTATTTTATCCTACACGTGACGACACTTGAGTTATGTAAGTTCATGATACCTAAAAATTGTAATAATTACTTTCTTTGAAAGCACTAGCATCACGTTTAGCATAAGACAAATTTGTACGAATTTTCTTCATGTTTTTTACCCTACTTAGATAAATGTTATGAATTCTAGTTAAGTTTCGTCACTTAGGCATATCTAAAGATTTATACAAATGATTTTTAGGGAATCAGACCTCGAAGTACATTTACTTCCGTTCTGGAAGTTCAGCATGACGCTGTGATCGAACTATGCAGTAATCTTAATTTAAATTGATTTAAATTTTAGTAGAAAAGCTAGCGCGCGCGAAGAGTGCATTGAACAGAGTAGCTCCTAGTCAGCCGTGTAGAGCGCTCGCCTTATAGCTACTCAGCCACGAGGTTATTACCGATATACCGTCACACCATATTAGGAGCTATTATAAAACTTGGAGACGACTACTGTATCCACTACAAAGAAGATAGTTTAGTGTCGAGGGTCGACGTTGACTCACTGGAGTACAGTCGAGACTGCCAGCACCGCGCAGTAAGTGCGGCAACGCGGCTCCCTGCCCGCCATCTTGTAAGCCAGGTGCTGCTGCAGCCATGCACGAGCGAAGCAACGATCCATCCCCGGCCGGCCATCTACTACTTCAGGGGAAACGATGTATTGACGCCACCGCGCACGAACCAAGCCATCGACGCGTCGCCGCTGCCGCCGCCACTGCCGTGCAAGGGCATCATCGCTAGCCAACATCGCCAATAGCTCTGAGATCGTTTGTTATGTAACGTGTCTCCAGTTTGTTCCATTCCCCGCTTTCTCCCTTTTTCCATAGCAGCCATATTTCTCTCTCCAGTGTGCAGTGAAGTAGCTATATACTTACGTAAGTACGTAGCCGTGTGCGCAGAAATGGTTACAATATATATATATATATATATATATATATATATATATATATTCAAATAGATCGAGAGCTTTGCTTTGAGACATAAGGTCAAAAAGAAAAAAGCGAGACGTGATCTGGAGATCGACCACTTCACCAAGGATAGTATGAATATTCAAAGCAAATTCAATATTCATAATATTCAGATAAGAAACTGTAAGTAACAGATTTAGATGAAAGATAAAAGAATGACTGTGGGACGCATGTAAAATACATGAAAATTAAGGAGAAAAAAACGTGTGAACGTAAGAAAGTGTCAAAATATCAAATTTATATATTTATATATTTATATACATTCATATACATATACGCGTAAATATTATTATAATAAATATAATAACAAAAATAATGTCAAGTCAGATACTGGAAAGACTCTATAGAGATGTATGGGGTCCGTCTCCGGTCACCTCAACAGGCGGTAGTAAATATTTTCTATCAATTATTGATGATTATTCACGTAAAACTTGTGTATATACAATGCAAAGAAAATCTGAGGTATTTAAGTATTTTAAAATTTTTATAAATGGAATCAAGAGGCAACGCGACCGCAAAATAAAAATTATTCGTTCAGACAACGGTTTAGAATTTTGCAATAAAGAATTTCAAAACTTTTTAGAGCAGAGAGGGATAAAGGCAGAGAGAACTTCTATATATACTCCTGAACAAAACGGTGTCGCTGAATGATATAACCGTACTGCGATCGAAGCTGTTAGATCAATGCTACACGACAGTGGTTTACAGCCAAGATTCTGGGCTGAAGCACTACGCTCATTTGTATATGTCAAAAATAAATGTATACACAAACTTTTTCGGCTATTCTACGCCGGACAAGAGATGGTGGGGATACAAGCCTTCACTAGAACACATACGAATATTTGGTTCACTCGTTTATGTGTGGAAACCAAGCTCAAAAAGAAATAAACTACAAGCGAGAGCAGATTTAGGCATTCTTATCGGATATGCGGTAAAAACTAAAGGTTATCGTGTCTGGATATCGAAATCGAAGCAAGTTATAGAAACAATACATGTAAAAATAGAAGAAAGTAAAAGCGGAGTGGAAACTCTGTTTGGAAGAAATATGGTAAACAAAAAGAATAATTTCGTTATCAGTTTCTAAAGTGAAGAATCATTTCTAGGTGATGAATATGAATCTACAAACGATGAATAATGTGATAAAAATTTAATCAAACAAAGCATTGAAGATAAAAAGTTTCATACCATAGATATATCGAAATGGAAGAGGACGGAAAATCCAAGAAAAGGAGATAATAATAATAAACGAATTAATAAAAAACGAATCGACGTATATTATTATTCTCCTGAAGATAATATTCGAATATGATCCATGAACGACGTGCAAAATAGTGAGTTGAAAAATCTTAAATTTAAATCTGATGATTTCTGTTTCAGACCTAGAAGCTCAACTTATATGGAAAATTTCGAAAAAATAATAGAAAACAAAAGCAATGGCCAAAATATAAAATTAGATGAAATAGACATGACATGTACAGAAGAGATATACTCTGTCGAAGTGCCAAGAAATTTTGAAGAAAGACAATTATCATCCCAAAAGGTTGAATGGTATCAAGCTATGCAAGAGGACTTGGCTTGGATATGATGAAGTCTAGAGAAGTATGGACGTTAGTCGACTTGCCACCGAATGACAAAGTAATTGGGAGTAGATAGGTGTTTACATTGAAGACAGATGATAAAAACAGGGTTGAAAAATACAAGGCGCGATTGGTAGCTCAAGGTTTTAGTCAGAGATACGGCATTGATTATAACGAAGTATGTTCTCCAGTTGTAAATTTTGCATTAATTAGATTTTTCTTGATTTTATTCGTATCAAAATTATCATGGCGATATATGCAATTAGATGTAAAATCGGCGTATTTATACGGTACTTTAAAAGAAAAGAATTATATGAAACAGCCGGGAGGTTTTCAAGTTGCTGGTAAAAAAAGCAGAGTTTGTCTACTCTTAAAATTAATTTATGGTTTACATCAAAGCTGTAGAGAATGGAATAACAAATTTGATAATATTTTAAAAACACTAGGGTTTGAAAAATTAAACCATTGTAACTGAGTTTATAACTTAGAAAATAAAGTTTTCCTATTATTATATCTCGATAATATAATTTTGTTTATAATAAATGATAAATTAATTTATGAAATAGTCACAAAATTAAAATTAGCAATAAATATTAGAGTTTGGAGAAGTTAAATAAATACTAGGTGTGAATTTTGAAAAAGTTAAAGACCAATATTATTTACATCAACTTACATACATAGAGAAACTAATCTGTAAATTTAAAGAACTGCCACGAACATTTGTAAATATACTAATAAAAATAGGCATTCTTCCATCGAGCGAAGAAAAAGAGACTATTGAAAATGAGATAATAAGAAAATTTCCATATCGAACACTTATAAGATGCTCATCATTCTTAGCTGATAAGTACAGACCCGATATATCATATGGGGTAAATTTAATGTCACAGTTTTCTAATTCTTATAACTATCACCATTGGAAAATTGTAGTCGACATCATGAATTATATTCTTAATACAAAGCATTATATGTTAAATTTATCAATGATAAAAAATAACGGTAGAGTTGCATACTCCGATGCGAATTGGGGGTGCAGTCTAATAAAAAGACACTCGTCAAGCGAATATCTTTTATTATTCGATAATATTCCATTTATGTGGAAATCTACGAAACAAAAATGTATAGCATTAAGTTCTATGGAATCAGAATTTATTGTCTTGATTGAAAGTGTAAAAGAATTGACTTGGTTCTCAGAAGTAATGCAGTAATTAAAATTATACGAAATGCCAATACAAAAACCTATTCAATTCTGCGATAATCAGTCAGCAATATATTTTAGTAAAAAAAGTGTTGAAAAAAGTGTGGCTTCAGAAAAGAAAATTTATGTTAAAGTACGTTCAAAGTCAGTCGAACATAGCAGATTTTTAAACTAAGCCAATATCACAGATAAATCTGAGAAGATTCTTAAAAACTTACATTTTTGTCAAATAAGCAAGGGACTGATTGAAGGGGGGTATGCTCATATACATATACGCGTAAACACTCAGTTGCGTGTATATACACATATATATATACATACATATAGATCAGAACTATAGCATCGAAATAATATTGTACTGTATAGTAAATATAATAAATAAGTAAACTCTCTTTCTTTCGAGACTCGCTCGAGAGCCGTTGTATAAAGCTATGTGAGAGCACGTTTATATTTTCTGTAAAGTCGTTATAATATTAGTCTATATAATTATTATAACTATGTGAACAAGTGTTACATATAATAAAGATAACAAATAGTAGTGTGTCTTATTAATAATAATAAAAAATAATAAAGGCGATAAAAGAAAATCCCAACAATATATATATATATATATATATATATATATATATATATATATTCTCGGCACCACGAACCACGGTGAAAGTAAACAGTTAGGAATCGCGGCTTTGAATGTACATGAAGTCGACCACGTTCACGAAAACGTAAACAAACAGTCTCGTTAACTTCGCGGTCGTAAACAAAGTTCACGCTGGCGACTTTGGTATCGAGATAATCGACTGCCTTATCAACACTCGATCGACACGTACATGCAGCCGCGGACATCCAATTAGGATCGCAGAAAAGGGCTCGTAGAATAGGGTTTGGAGCTGCCGAAAAACTGAAGTACTTGCGAAGGCGCGAGCGATCGCTTTCTTCGATCTCGGACGCTGCAGCGACTAGAGCAATGAATGTTTACCAGCCTTTTAAAGGAAGCAATACCTTGGGATAAAGGAGAAACGGGGGAGTATGGTACTGCTTTTTCATAGTACCGCCGGGAGTGTGCTAAGTGCATATGTCGCTGGGGTATGATTCCGTCTAGGGATAGGAGGAGCAGGTTGGTTTGAGGCGCGTGGTCCGGCGTCGCGAGTCGGCTGAATAAGAAGCTCGGAGGGGCCATTCGTGTGATCGGTTGTCTGGGGTTGGCTACCGGACTCGCGCGCATGTCTGGTTATCTCTTGTGGCTGTCTGTCAGGTGCGTGTGTCGGATAACGCCGTAAGGTGGAGACGGGCATTGGCTGGTGGCGGCGGCGAGTGCGCGTGATTGGTCGAGCTGACGCGAATTCAAGCAAAATGTACAGCCGGGCTATCGAGAATTTAGCTGTTAAGCAGTGCGAGTAACGTTACAGTGAGAGACACAGCTCAGGCTTCATCGGAGCCGCTGGATCTGGGGGGAGGTCCAGATAGTAGATACCGGGGTATCGGAGAAAAAGAAGGGTTATCTATTGGTTATGTTGAACTTATCTTTGTATTATCTTTTTGGTATCTCGGAGGCGAATTTCCTGGTTGTCTGAGGGTTATCTCTGTGAGTGCATCTGGGGGAAAAAGCGGCGTTTGTTTTTCATTATCTTTTGTTATCTTCGGTTATCTTACGGTTGTCTATGGATGTCTTTTGGTTGTCCGGATATCTATAAAGACATAAAGTAAAGTATAGTAAGATTTGAGTAATCGGGCTCGCTCAAGAGCGCCCTTCCGAACCACCCCTTCCTGTTTACGACGGTAGGGCTGAGCCAGCCAAGGGCAGACGTTCAGGGCACTGCGAG
This sequence comes from Sycobia sp. Sy_11, assembly GCA_018907035.1. Classification (NCBI taxonomy): domain Eukaryota; kingdom Metazoa; phylum Arthropoda; class Insecta; order Hymenoptera; family Epichrysomallidae; genus Sycobia; species Sycobia sp. Sy_11. The sequence goes on along the minus strand of JACCIC010000135.1, from coordinate 1,133,750 downwards.
ACCATACCGGAAAGGGGTATAGATCCCGCCGGTTTATAGATAGACAGCGTCTGGCGCCTGGGTAATTTACGTGAGTCTCTTTCGCGGGTATCCTGGAGTCTTTATAGCGCCGGATTCACCGAAATTCGACACTCGGAGGAAAATCCCCGTTACAATATATATATTTACATATATATATATATATATATATATATATACATATATACATATATATATATATATATATATATATATATATATATATATGTAAATTCGTCCACAAAAGAAATTAAATAAAATATTTTAATAAAAAATTTTATCTGATTTCGAAGGGCAGACGGAATTTACAATCGGAATTGGGAAATGTAATGTACGCCGAAAAAATTGAGGACGACCGATTAGTGGAGAACAAAGGCCTCATAAAATAATCTAGCAAAGCAAGCGTGATATAGTCCGCACGAAGAATGAGAAATAGGGAGAGAGAGGGAACGCATACGCTAGTGCAGTTTGTCTGTGCAATGGAGAACAACTGTACAGTAAGTAGTGAGTGAGGCAGCGTGTGTGTCTGCACTGCAAGCGCAGCTCGGCGTGTTTGTGATTTAGAGAGTTAGAGGTTTGTGGTGTGCGTTCTAGGGAGTCAGAGAGAAAGAGAGAGGGAGAGATTTACATGATGGAGGGATTGGGGTTTGCCGACCAAGAGAGAGAGGGAGAGAGGGATGCCGTGCATCGGAAGCCATGCGTACCGTGCCGCGGCTGACAGAGGAATTAGTTCCGCGTGTGTGCCGAGCAAAGGGGGTATCAGTTAATCAGTTCGCGTGGTAATAGGAACGGCAGTAAGAGCAGGAAAGAGAAAGCTCCAGGCTACGGATGAGCTGCATCCACGCAACTAGTGAACGCGAATTCACGAAAACTAAAGTTCTTATGACGTGCACGGTAAATAAGAAAAGTTTTATTTTAAATGTCAAATACGACTATATAAAATATTTATATTTACTAATACATATATAATAAATTAAATACAAGTATATACGTGTTAAATCAAATATTGTAATCCCAATTTGTGCTATTGTTGGCACTTATATAAGCGGAGCGATAAATTGAAAACACCGCGCATATATATATATATATGCGAATTGATATGAATGGAAAAATGCATGAACTTGCGCAAAGCTTGTAAGAATACGTGCTAATATTCGATAGCTAGAGGTGGTTGATGGTTTGAAAGTTGAGTCTGTAAACTTGCAGACGTAGAGGAAATAGATTATTAGAATATAACTAAAGAGAAACAAATTAAATAACAATAAATTTAGTAAAGTTATTTTATGGAATTTGAGCTTAAGTCATGCATAAAAAAAAATACTTAAATTAATTTTTAAGTAAAAGTATTAGATTACCTCCTATCTACAAGATAGAAGTTATTCTTGTTGATACAGTGGGATAAATTAGTCTAATATCACTTTGGAAAAGCTTTAAATTCAGTTTAGTTATCATAGATGACTTTAGTAAAGCTGCCGTTATTTATATTATGAGGAATATAAATGAAGCTTCAGAAGATTTAATTAGAAGTATTACAAATATACTACTAGGTACGTACGAAAAAGTATGAATTCTCATGTGTGCCGGATGCATTGAATGAACTGATGTTGAAACAGTAGTACTGTTGCGTAAGCTTGAAATTAGCCTGTCCAAATACTCCTTAACACATCAGAATAGCGGAGCAATTTAATTGCACTATTACCAATAAGATGGGACCAGTCATATTTAATACAGGTGTACCTGCAAACAGCTGAGATCTAACTGCTAAATGAGCTCTTTACATATATAACCATAACCTGATAAATCTATAGATTTTAATATTCTTTCCAAACACTCATTGACTACGCTCAAGATAGATGCTAATAAATGGAGCGGTCCATAGAAAATAAAGAGGCGTAGAAACTAAATTCGGAATTATAAGAATCGGGGCATTTTTAAACGGTTACTCTTCAACTGATTAGAACCTTTATGTAGCGGAAGAAAATAAACAATTCTTGTCGAGAGGTGTTTTCATAAATCCTATTTTATTATAAATTATTTTCACATATCCTGTATTTTAGAATTCTATTGGTCAAACAGAGAGGTTAAATTTCTGATTAATCAATAATGAAAATGATCTAGATTTAGAAAGTTAGTTTAGACAAATCGAAAATAATCAGATTAGAATTACTAGGAGTAAACATAAGAAACCTAGTGTAGATGCGTTATTCTCATTAGAATCAAATGCGTTATAGCAATAATTAGCTGTTAGATATCATATGCTGTTAGTAAAAATAAATGGAGATACGCAAACATATAGAGAAGCAATCTATTTTCAGGAAAACAAAGCGTGGAAGCAAACAATTTAAGCAGAAATAGTTTCATTGATAGAAGAAGGTATCAAATGACGGTAAAATCACTTTTAAGGCTAGATTAGTTATCCTAGGTTTTAAAGATAGGAACAAGTATGATATTCGTGAAACATATGGTCTAGTTATACAATTATTCTAATATGTCCGTTTTTAGCAATCAATATTTCAAGTGTTTTTGAACACTTAACTCGTTTTATTCTTTGCTATGGGAAAGAATAAAACTTAATAATAATAAAACCTATATTCGTGCAAAATAACACGAATATAGGTTTTTGATTGGTGATAGCATAAAAACTACCCAAGCCGTGCATAATTATATAAATATTCATGATTCAATTTTTTATTTTTTGTTATTCAACATCGCTCTATTTATGCTTCCAAATATCAGTGCTATTTAGCAACGGAGGTTTACGATCTGTTTGTAAACAAAGCACATGTAAATTATTACAACGGTGCCTGTATCAATCGATCGAGACCGGAATTTGAACTTAGATCAATAAGTTACTAGTCTTTCGCTCTAGCCATCGAGCCATCGTAGGCCTCATAACTTTAATATAGTTAGCAATTTAAAAAGTTAATTAATGTATTTAATACAGAAAAAAGACATGAAATGTTTTTGTATAGTGTTAGTATTTGTTATTATTCGTTAAATGACAGACAGATGACATTATATTACGAATCTTTCTCTCTCTCTCGCTCTCTCTCTCTCTCTCTCTATCTCTATCTCTCGCACTTTCTCCTTATGAGCCACTGATGTGGCTCTTAGCTGAAATGGTCTTTTCCACCGCAGTGCCTGCAAAGTTTAGTTCTGTCAGGGCCCGAGCACACGGACGCTAAATGGCCAATCTGCCAACACCTGAAGCAGCGCTTTATTTCTGTTTTTTTTCGAACTCTGCAGCTGACCCATCCGATTCGAACATGCCCTACACGTAGTATGTCAGCTGCGTGGCTATATGGTACAGACACCACCGCCGTCTGAGTACCCCCATAAGCTTGCCGCAAGGAACGAGCAATTAGTAGGTTAGTCTCCTTTAGCTCGAGGTGTGTGCTCAGAGCCTCTAATACTTCATCCTTTGAAGTGACCTCATCTATATCTTTAATCTCCAATGTAATGAGATTACTCAGGACCGAAGTGGATGCGCTATGGCCAACCTTAGTTTCAACAATGCGAGCCAACTCATGTGCAACTTTGGCTGCCCATTCTAACTGAAGTACAAGGGCACCGCTTGCATTTCTACGTATCCTGTTAACCTCATTCTTGACATGAGGTAACTCCGGGTCATTCTTTATTTGTCGCAGTACCTCCGTGTATGTAACTCGTTCATTGGCCTTAATCAAAATGGAGTTAGGCCTATTTCGTCCATTAAGCCTGCGTGTACTAGATAATTCTTTATCTTTGCCTTTGGGCTTCTTACGCTTGATGGTCTGCCATTGATTTTCTTTGGCTTCAGATTTGCCTGTAGGTACTCCGACCGACTCTAGTGGTCTCCTTGAGCCCAATGGTGGTTCTTTCGTCCTTTTGCCACCTATGGTTTTAGGAGTGGAAACCATCGCTTCTGCTGCGCTTCGTTCTATTAGCTTTTTATGTCCGCCCTGAGTATTTTATTTCCTCAGTGCCCTCTACAAATTATAGCGAGCCATCCCCTATCCGCAACCTGGGGAGGCGCCAGATGGGAGAAAGCAACAAAACTCCACACTGGTGTATGTATGTATGTATGTATGTATGTATGTATGTATGTATGTATGTATGTATTGCGATGAACCACAACGCCGCAAGGCCAGTAATACCGATGTCGCTGACAAGGAGCTCGCAAGGGTCGTCGAGGAGATCACCATGGATCGTCGTTACGTCGAGCCGCTGCCGCTCGAGAGAGCTTATAAACGAGCGCACGGAGAAACTCAAGGCAGTCTGGCAGTCTGTCTTTCCTACGCGTGCTGGTCGTTAGATGCTTCTGAGACTACCGATCGTGGATTCGGGGTTTGTTCAGACGGTTTATAGCAAGAATTATCTGACTTGTATGCCAGCCTCGCTACTCCCGTGGTTTCCCTGACGTCCAAGCATGGATGCGTCCAGATATGCGTCATTACCCGCGGCAATTGTGAGCTGGATACGTCAGCTCCACATACACATCGTGTAGTCGCGTCGGCTTTAGATATAACCGTGTCTACGGATCGAGCCTGGGTACGTCCGAGTCTGCGTCGTTCGTCTTAGATATAAGCGCGTCCGCGAATCATATCAGGCAAGTAAATACTTCTATATAATTTAATAATTAAATAACGCGTATAAATAGAAGTGAAATAAATGGAATAAGAATATTATTAATAATATTTATGTAGATATTAACAATGGTCAACAGAACAAATAAACAAACAATAGAAATGAATAAAATTATAAATTAGAATCAAATAACGTACTTTTCATTCGTATAAAAGTGCGTTATTTTCCAATAGAGTCAACACACCCAGAATTATATAAGCGGACAAGATTAAAAAAGTCAGATTTTATCTCTGAGAAAAGGTGCTTTTTTGTCAGAGATAAAATTAAAAAGTGCATTAATGACAATGCGCTCCTCGAATTAATACATCCAGACCAACGAAGAATTATATTAAATCATCGATTCATCATTTAGAATAGGGAAATCCGTGTAATTAAAGAATTACAGCAAAAGGCACACCGTACCTCAGAAATAAGTTGTAGCGAAACACGTTGAATAAAATACAATTCATCGGCAAAATATATAAGAAATTGTATTTACTAAAACCCTGTAACAATTTTAAAATAAGATTAGGCGTTCCTGATATATTTAAAAATTAATAATTTTATATTATTGACGAGGAGCCCCTCAAAATTACATAAAATTACCACGAAAATAACTCGATCATAGGATTAAGGAATTAAGGCGCGACAAAAGACGTGGACATCAATATAATATATTACCGTTTAATTTACGAAATAATACATTATTGTTTCTTTCTCTTATTTGTTATAGAGTCTCCGAGTCTTCGAATCTCTAGAGAAATTTTTATTAATTATAGTTTTTATTTGTTGTTAACGAATAATTACTGTAATAAATAATAAATAATAAAACATATTATTATTCTTATTAATATAAAAAAGAATTTCCGATCAAGAGTTATTGATCCATCCCGACACGATCCTCCATCTTCATAGAACCCTACTAATTAAAAATATAAATATTATGCAAGAAGAGAGGAGACGGATCGTTAGAAAATTGACAAAACGGTTTGAAGATGGTTATGATTAAAAAGGTCAAACTTTCAATTGGTCACATCAGATGGCGCCTGCAAATACTTGGTACGCCAAGGTTTCAAATATAAATAGCAACCCTCGTATGCATTTCATGGTAAAACTATGGTGCACGTTTGCAGTAAGTCCATTACACAGCACAGTATGCAGGGAACATTTTTGTTTTTGTCAGTGCACCAAGGATGATATGGTTGCTTACATATAGGACACAAATTTACTTTCTATGTACAGATTTCGCGAAAAACCATACAATTTTGTAGAAAAGTTTGATACTTTTATTACCAATTTTATACCATTTCAATTTTTCTAGCAGCCTAGAATCTGTCTTCATGAGGGGGGTCTCTCGTCCGCATAATAGTGTCTTGGGATAGTCGATCAAGGGCATAGTCACTCAACGAAGCAAGTTGAGCTGAAGCCGCGCTTATGCAAATTTGAAATAATAAATATGCATTTCGTAACAATGAAAAGAAACTGATTGTAAATTGAGCAGATATCGACAGGGGCTGAGCCAGAGCACGAATTAGTTATCACTGAAATCGCACTGTTATGTCTGTTTGGGCGCCACATAATAAAATTCTTAATTACAATGGTTACTGCTATTAAATTTATAATTTACTGAAAACCACGTATAAGATTTTCACAAAGCATTATGCGTGCCTATCCATTAAATATAAGTCCATACCGTGCCATTAAATTTATTCAGTTGAGATCCCGCGCATCATGTGTCCCAGTACTTATTCTGCGTTATTGTAATGCCAATAGGTATCGCTCATTAAGCTGGACTCAAGGCTCCAGCCACATAGAGATTTTGTAACTACAGAGACTCAATTGAACATCATGAGAGAAGCAATTCACACTTTGCGGCTGTTTCCGTCTTAACGCGCCACACTGCACATTATTGCCTATTGTGTAATATCTTCGGTTCTTGCGAAGTCCGTATCAGTGGCTCATAAGGAGAAAGCGCGAGAGATAGAGATAGAGAGAGAGAGAGCGAGAGAGAGAGAGAGAGAGAGAGAGAGAGAGAGAGAGAGGGGGGGGGGGGAGAGAGAGAGAGAGAGAGAGAGAGAGAGAGAGCGGGAGGGCAAGAGTACATTCAAGCAGTTCCGCGCTCGCTCACTTGCGTTTGCTATATCTCTCTCTCTCTTTCTTTCTTATCACAACCAATGCATCTGCACATATACGGTATTATATTATGAAATCTTATAAGATAATTTTCAAATCATTCAAATTGGTTTTTTCCATGCTCCGTTGCATTTATTGTACTTGCACGAGTATACGTGCTTGTCGCAATAATTTGAAGCATACATTATATATATATATATATATATATATATATATATATATATATATATATATATATATATATAATGAATTCTGTATAGTCGTCTATCCAATTTATTACAAAAATATTTCAATTCTGTTTTAAAGTTACACCAGATTAAAAATTACTAAATATTATTACTAAATATTAAAATTACTAAAAATTCATTCGAGATCTTTTCTATCGAATTTTCTTTTTTTACTTTTTTCTGACAAATTGAATTCTGATCAGAGTTTTTTCAATACTATTTAGCGTTTTGTAGTCGTCTGCTTATAAGTATCATACCAAAACATCGTCCAAACTTCGCTTCTCATAATTTATAAAGCTTTTTCGAGTGTTTCACGATGAAAATACTATATGTATTAATTTTCGTGATAACGTTTGTAACGACTATTCTATCAAATAGAAATATACGGATTTAAAAAAAATTGGAGGTAAGAGTTTTTTAATTTTTTCCTCGATTCCTGCAAGATTGATGAGCTTGTTGTTAACAAGTTGTTCTAAAATACGTTACATATTGGAAAATGTGTGCTATAACATTCTTAATGAGATCATTAAAAAGTGAGACAGCTAAATTTTACCAAAATAATTTTAATTAAAATTTTAATTTGTTCAAAAATGAATTACGAGAAAAATCTTTTCCGAAAGAAAATTTATCGAATCAAATTTGACCATAAAATTATTTTTTTATAATTTTTTTTTAATTTGCCTTTTGCAGAATTCATATCATCAAAGTATAACTGTAAAGTAAATAATACTGCCAAAGTCTATTTTAAATTCATAATTTACTCTGAAAAATAGTTGTATACAATTTTAAAATTACAGAAGATCGGTAAATAATGAACATTTAAAAAACTCAATAATTGCATTTTTGAAAAATTTGTTTTGGCCAATTTTTCTCAAGAAATTCTTTTTAAAAAATATATTACTTCCGATTAAATCACAGATTGTTCAGAAGAAATAGCTATTTCAAAAGAAGCGATAATATTTTTTTATGAAACAATATTGAAAAATACTCCGAGGTTATTGGAAATTGTTCGAACGTCGAATCAGTGACTAGTGTAATAATACGATGATTTGCATCATATTTATACAAGACAGCTTACAATAATTTAAAACAGTTTATTATGTAAAATGTATAATTATGTTAAGCTATAAATATAACAAATTAAAAATAAGTATTTCGTCCGTATTATGTATTTTGTGATTGTACTAAAACGTTTGTCATAACAGAAACCAAGATAATATTTTTAAAAAAGTACTAATAAATTATTTAGTTGTCCCCATATTATATATATATATATATATATATATATATATATATATATGTATATTTGATTGATCGTAAATGTAAACTTAAAATAAATATACAGGGTTTCCCAATTTGATCGCCCCACGCAAATCACTCTGAAATTATGAACTTTATAAAAATAAGTTTGCAATAAAAGTTATAGCGTTTCAAGGGGAATTTCCAGTGGTGACCTTGACCATGACCATGATCATGACCATGACTTTCCAGATCATTTGAAGATCAAGTAGGTTTTTTTTCAAACGGAAAATCCTACTTTTGACATCACAGGTAAAGAGTAAAAAATTATACAACGGATTACGATTTTCACTTTGTGCTCGAGGTGGAAGTCGTGTTAAGGTCAATGTAACAATTATTAACAAAAATCTTTGTTTTCGTGCTGAAGTTAAAGAATGCGAAAAATTACACGTTTATGATCTTGTTCAGTTTAGTGCAGGAGATGATCCAGTCCAGTTAAAGAAAGAACAGTTCAAGAAAAAACGTTGCAGCTGCTTAATTCTCACCAGTTTCAGCTTCCCATTTGCATCATTCTTCTAGATAAGGTAAATGGAATTAATTTTTTTTATTAATGCTCCTGGTGAAAGAAGTTTTAATCCAACAATTTGGTCTTTTACAATTTTATTTTATCTGTTGTGTTAAGATTTTTTTCTGTTATACCTGATTACACGTTACAGGAAGTAGTTAATATAATTAAAGTTATTGGCGAGTGTCAAGATTACAGAACTGCAGAAAAATATCCGAGCGTTCGACATCCAGATAGACAAACTATTAACCGATTAGTGAGTCGAGCTGAACGAGATAATCTTAAACAAAACAGGCGCAAAAATAGCTTTAAAGAGGACAGTGTAGTAGGTGTGCAGGATTTGGTTGCGTAAAATTTTTCTCTCTTTCCACTGCCGTAGTGAAAAGTAGGGGCTTTCAATTGAAAAAACTGTCTTGACCTTCAAATGACCTTGAATATCATGGTAAAGGTCATGGTGAAGGTCACTATTAGGAGTCCCACTTGAAATCGCATAAATTTTATTTAAAACTTATTTGTCTAAAGTTCGTATTTTCAGAGTGATTCGCGTGGGATGATTAAAATGGGATACCCTGTATAATTTTGTTTCAATTAAAGAATGAATGAATAAAAGCATGTTATATTTGTGATACAGAAACTCTTTTGTCTCTTCTGTAATAATATAAGCTTATGTGTATTACATGTGTATCTGAAAAATTACGGAAATGAAAACCGAAAGCTTAAGAAAGCACTTTGGAAAACACAAGCTGTTTCAATATATTCTTAAAATGATTTTACGTACGAATATTCTACGTCGATCTAAAAAGAAAGATGGACATGTAAGAAGTATTTAAGAAACAGAGTCTAAAATTTGAAAACTTTTCAAGAAACGTTCTTCTCTTTGCTTCAGAAGTATTAACCTGAGACCTACGATAGGTCGATTGTTGAGTGAAGGACTAGTAACTTTGTGATCCGAATTCAAATTCCGGTCTCGGTCGATTGATACAAGCACCACTGTATTAATTTGTTTACAAACACATCGTAGACTTCTGATGCTGATTAGCACCGGTATTTGAAAGCCTAAATAGAGCTACGTTAATTAACATAAAAAGAAATATTAACCTGTAGACCGCTGGAAATTTAGTAAAAACAAATATCGGTTTCTTGCATATAAAAGTGTTCCATGATATCCTAGATAAAACTAAATCGAGAGTATATATGTGCAAGTCAAAGGTGCGCGCCAATGGCGCATTCAGGCGGTGTACGGTATAGCACAATGTAAAAAATTCAGTTATTGTGTGAAATTGTATGAAAACTTGATACCAGTAGGTTGTAGGGGTCGCTGAACACGAATTTGTGGTCAGATTTCAAAGATTCTCCATTTCGTATATTTTGAAGACAATGGAAAACTAGGCTCATAACCTCCAAAGAAATTGAAATCTGTTATAGATGCTTTAAAAATGAAGCTCTTAAATACTTTTGATTCAGGAAAAAATTATGCATTTATGAAAGTCTTCTACGATGGAAGCAGTGGTTAGTTTGAAAACAATAATTATCCCTAAAGCGGCCTAAATTCAGTATAAAAATCATTGAAACGGTTGACTGTGAAATTAGATTTATCTTAGAATTCATCATATATATAGCGATGAAAGTACAGAATATGAACGTTTTGATTTAGATATTTAAGGAGATAATGGTGTTCATTTACAGAAGCTACATTTTTACGAAGGTCATATTGTTCATACTGACAATTGGTAGGTTTCACTTATTTGGGTTGAATTCTTACATGAAAAAAGACACGAGTATGTGTTACCATGAGAAAGAATACAAAGAATTACCAAAGTTGGAAAATCGCCCTAATAATGGATAGGTACAAGTTTGCCATAATTATTTATATATGCTAATAAAATGGCAACGTAAAAAAGGATTACATATGATTACTTCAGTACACGAATATGGATTATACGAGACTGGAAAGAGATAGTATCGAACTCGTGAGGCTATAATAAAACCATCTTGCATCATCTATTACAATAAGAAGACGGGTAAATGGCGTTGATAAACAATTATCCTCGACTGCAACAATCAGAAAATCAATGAAATGGTATAGGAACATTTTTTTCACTCAATTGATTTACTTATCAATGCACATGCATTGTACGATATGAATAATCGCAGGATATCTTATCTAGAATTTCGTCTTAGAGTTATATCTTTTATTTGTCCTTTAAAAGACGAGAAGTTTCTTTGGTTCCGAATTCATAAATTGCCAGAACGATGGAAAAAAGTTACAGCTTCCGATTGATAATATTTCGAATAAAGGATATGTAACCATGTCTTCATAATAAGACACTGATATATGGTGAAGGTGTCCTTTACAAACTAGTAGTGATGCTACTATGACTTCTACTGATGTTACTATGTCTACTCTCCGTCTGTGGGAAGCACCAAAAACAATCGTACAGATAGAAACCAAAAGTCTCAGCGAAAAGAAAAATGGAGAAGAGAAGAGAAGAAATTCCATCGATTTTCACTAGTTAAGATCTCTTTGACTTTTTTTTTTCTTCTGGGTAGTAATCTTCCAATCACTTGCTTTTTCTATTAGTAAGAATGTCTTCGGTCCGTCGGTCACCGTTTGCACACGTTATAACTGTTGTCATTACGCGAGCGTTGACAATGGACAGGAAAAATAACAACTACTAGTCTTTACCATGTTTGCTCGACTTCGCCTCGTTTCCCTTCGTTTGATCTCTTTTTTCTCGCTCGCAGGTGATGAGACATTTCTCTGAGCTCTGATTGGCTCACAGACATAGGACGGTACAGCAAAATCTATTAAAAATGGAACTACACGAATATTAATATTTACATATAACTTTTCCTATATATACGAGATCAGACAATTAAGTAATGCGACAAAATTCAAGAATCGAGTATCTTTAAAAATTAACCTACGTCGCTGCGACCTACTTCAAATTAGTCCCCTCCCGCATCTATACACACATTTCAGCGAGATTTCCCATTTTCGTTACAAGTCTGGAACATTACTTGTGAGACTCTCGGCACAGATTCTTGGATTTCTTCAACGGAGTCAAAATGTCGACCTTTGACGAATTTTTCTCAAATGGGGGAATAGAAAAAAATCGCAGGGTGACATGTCCGGTCAATAGGGCGGTTGTGGTAACATTGCGATGTCTTTCGACGTCAAAAACTGAGAGATACTGAATGCAATGTGACGGAAGAATTGTAGTGATGCAGAACTCAAGTTTTTGCGATTTATGGTCGTATTTGGAACAACCTTTTTCATAATTTTTCGACCACATTTTACAATAGAATACTTGACTCACGGTTCGTCCAAGTGATACAAACGCTTTGTGAACCACCCTTTTGCTGTGAAAGAAGCAAATGAACATTGTTTTCACTTTGGACTTGATCATTCTCTCTTTCTTTGGCCTTGGCACTCCAGGAGACAGCTACTGTTGGCCTTGCCTCTATTTTCGGGGTCAAACTGAAAGAACGAACTTTCATCACTAGTAATAATTCGATCGAGACGAGTAGAATCACTTCCAATTTGCTCAAGACAATCTTGAGCGATATTGATTTCTGAGACTTTTTGCTCATCTGAAAGGTTCTTCGGTACCATCTTCGCGCACAGCTTTTTCATGGTGAAATCTTCGGTTAAAATCTTTCTAACGGTTTTACGGCTAATATTCAACTCATTAGCCAACATTTGTATGGTTAGTCGCCGGTCTTGACGAACAAGGACGCGGACGCGTTGCGTATTTCTATCGGTTTACACTTAAATTGGCCTTCCGCTCCGCACCTCCTCTTGGACGCTCTCATAAACTTTTTTAAAATCGGCCTGCCATCGAAGTACCTGGCGACGATTCAGAGCACCAAAACCATACACTTTAAGCACTTTTTTTAAGTTTCTGTTGCGGTTTCGTCGAGTTTCGCCCAAAATTTTATCGCGCACTGTTGTTCTAAATTTCTCTGTTCCATTTTCGGGACATGCACTACTCGTACGTTGTTACAAAATACTAAATAGCTGACGAAGAAATGATCATACAAGGGCCGTCAAGATCCAATCGAGAGAGTAGGGATCTACTATTACGGTGGTGCAGTTACAGGATCGCAGTATTACCACAGGCCGAGAAATAAAATCGGTGGTATTACTTAATTGCCTAACCTCGCATATATATATATCTACGTCGTGTTATTTGTATTTGATGCAAGTTTCAGATTGTGAAGGAATCAAAGAAATGCAAATTTAATTTATTAATTATTTAATCATTTGAATTAAAAATTAAAATTCAAATTTTATTCGGATTGTGACTGAATGGAGTTTTCACTTATTTCAAACAATTTTTCATTTCATACAGGATCGAAGATTCAATCTCGCTTCAAAACTCAAGATTTATGGAATTCTGGAGAATTAGATGTTATTACAGCTACACATGGTTTTGGAATAGGCCTTGATAAACCATCAGTGAGGTATAATATCTTACATATTATTGAATTTGTATTTTGCTTCAGAAAGTAATCGAAAACTCACCTGTGGAATTATATGTTCGGTCACCTGCGTTCACATTTGGTTTTGTAGGTTGCTTGTCGCATTTCGTGTCTGCTTCAAAATATTAGTTAATAACTCAGTTGCAAACGAAATTAAAATAATTATTTAGTTTATAGAAATTATAGAATTTAAATAATTATGTATAGGCATAGATTATGTTCATATAAAAGTGAATAAATCTTGTTTTTTTTTTTTTTTTAATAGATATTTTCAATTTTTCTGTTCTTGTTTCTTTTTCCGCATACAACAGATATATATATATATATATATATATATATATATATATATATATATATATATATATCAGACAATATCCAATTTATCAACAAACAGCTAATTCCTTCTGAAACTAGTTTGAAATCCACTGGAAAATTGGTAAAAAAACTGAGCTAAATGCCTATACTTAGTCTAAAAGTTTGATAATTTTCTTAAGAGAAAAATTATGTTTTATAAACATACTTTTTTCAATTAATTTTTAATCATAAAAACGGTTAATAGCATCCAGGTTTTCATGCCACTTGTAAAAACATGAACAATCTTTGAAACTTAACTGTGGGCATCTGCCTCAAATACCATACCACTTTACAGATGATTTCGAGACAATTTAGAAGAAAAGTAACTTTTCGCTGTTAAACTTAATTCTGTTATTTTTGTATATATATATATATATATATATATATATATATATATATATAATTCTGTTAATTCTGTATATATTTGTCTTTATTTTATACCAATTAATATGTTTTTTTATTTTTTTTATCCTTTATCTTTTTTAATGGAATGCAATTTCAAAAAAATATTTAATCTTGTTTTATATATTATATAATGATGATTGTAGTTTGAATACGAATGTATTCTTGTAATTATTTACACTTATATTTAGTAAAACAATAGGATGTAATACATAAAGTAGTGAAGCAATAGTATAAGGGTAAATACTATGATAATTCAAGGTAATAATTTCAGAGACCAGGTTGATTATAGCTATATCTAGTAGCTCAATGATTACGTATGAAGTACGGTTGTTATCTCTGTAATACTCGGTTCAAACGAATAAGTTAAGTTTGAGTCAATAGTACTTTGATGGTTTGACCACTGGGAATCTATTTGTAGTATACAACATCCTTTTGATCCCACATTATTTGCGTGAATATTTCGATTCGGTTTCGATTGGGCGGATTTTCCAGAATTTGTATACAATTGTCTGCGTTTAGGATTATCATAACGAATCCATGGTTCGCCACCAGCGATCATATGATGCAAAAATAATGAATTTTTTACTACTATATCAGAATTTCTGATATGCAAAATCGACGTTTTACATCTCTGGGTTTCAATTCCTACGGCACCCAGTTTTCCACCTTTTGAATGAATTCTGATGCTTTTAGGCGCATAGAATCGGCTTGATTAGTGACATCCAATGATGCAGCAAGGTCTTCTTGAATCTGACACGGATTTTTCTGCAGCAAAGTATCTAATTCCTCGTCTTTTTTGAAAATTTTCGATTTTCCGAAGCCTTTCTTATCTTCATCTTGAAAATCACAAATTTTGAACCATTTAAACCACTCGTGGCATTTCGATACAACAATACATTCCGCCTCAGACGTGTCCAAAAGTAAACTCTTGGCTTCAGCCGCATTTTTCTTTCTATTAAAGAATAGAAGCAGAGTTTCGCGGAAATGACGTTTAGTTATCTGAAAATTTGTCATGATTTTGCCCAATAAAATAAACGAAAATGAAAAAAATGCTCAATTATAAAGCTGAAAAGATGTTGACCGATGCATAGCCTACAAATATAGCAAATCAGGTCAAACGTTTCTGCTTGGGATCCGCTGGTGACGACATTTTTTGACATACACTGGTAACTTATTTGAGCACCCAATAAATGACAGCGGTGGGAAGAATTTGGCTGGAACATTAGTCAAGACGATGTAATTACACGGAATAAATAGGTTAAAGTCTCGTGAATGGATGGCTTTGGTTTCGGGAGAGAGGGAAAGATATCCTAAACAATTTTGAAAGTACGTGGAATTTTTTTTTGTGGACTCTAAAAAGGGCCTTTTGTCCTTCCGATGACTATCGGGGGCGATACCGGATAGGGGGGGAGTTCGGTACGGAAAAGATATGAACGGTGGCGGGCGGAATGTACGCACTACTCTCCGCCGACTTGCGTTCTGACTTCGGTGGGAGGAGCCCGTTCCACCAAAAGAATGTGCGGCGCGACCACTGCCTCGTTATTCTTCCAATGCCGGAGGCTTGAGGAAAGGTCCCGACCGGGGAGCTTGAAGACGGGCTGGACCCCCGCGAGTTCCGCCAAGGGAGGCCGTGGAGGGGAAAACGCGAGGGTGGGCCAAATGGGACGGCGATACAGAATTCCGTTTGAAGCGGTATCACCACCGTGCTCCGGACAGTCTTCTCCGGCTCCTTGTTCTCCGAGGTGGGCTCCGAGAGCACGAGGTCCGGCAGCCCTAGGTCCAACGTCCCGAGGTCCTCCGTAGCGAGCTCGAGATGAGCCTTTCGGTTGCGATGACGCCGTGAGTTGCGTTTGGCATGCTGCCGCTCATTTAGAGTGCAGGTATAGTGACTGCTAGATGCGGTATTTACTCACGGAGCCAGTTACATGCCCCTGTGAAGGCCTGAAGCTGCCGTTTGGTAGTGGGTGTGGGGATTTTCAAGAGGGCGTTTACGTAGTCCGACTTAGCTTCGTTCCCTTTGGAGGTTACTCGGAAACCGAGATAGTCGAAACCATGTTTTCCAAATTGACATTTGTCTGGAGCAGCGGTCAGTCCATGAATATTTGACCTCTCTAGAAATTCGGCAAGGTGGACGAGATGTTCGCCGTACGTCTGGGAATAGATGATGACATCGTCCAAGTATATCTTACAAAACTTGTCTATGTATCCTGTCATACCTCCTGGGACATAAACCGCTGAAACGTTCCGGGAGCTCCCTTGGGTCCGAAAGGCATTACTCTGATGAACTGGTAACAGCAGCCCGCTGGTGTGGAGAATGCTGCGTATTTCTTCGATTCAAACTTCATTGGGATTTGCCAGTAACCACTGTGCAGATCAATGGTTGAGAAAACCGTAACCATTCCAATGTCCTTGAGGGTTTCACTTATTCGAGGAATGGACTGAGCTGAGTCCTCTGTAAGGCTATTTAACATCCGATAATCCACACAAAAACGAAGACTTCCATCCTTTTTCTTCGCTATGACAATAGGTGAACTGTAGGAGATGTCGACGGTTCGATTATGCGAGCAGCTAACATTTCCTGAATCTGCTGGTCGATCTCCAGCCTTTGCGCCTCGGAATATCTATATCACGGCAATTGACACGTCTGTTTTGACGTGACCGTCATGGAGTGCTGGATGGTCTTGGTTTGCGGCAACTGTCCCCCCAACGGAGCAAAAACCTTCGCGTTGTCCTGAGCGAACTTTGAGAATTGTTTCAAGATGGATTCGGGAAAACTATGTTGGAGTTGTGGCATCCTTACGTTGTTGGTGAGTGTGTGGGGTGTCTCGCCAATAAAAGGTACCGTGATATGCTCCTGCATACCGACGTACAATACTCTTCTAGTGAATTCTGTGATTCCTCCTGGCTCAGCCACGGCAGCCCTAATAGCAGAGGTGTTATCAAGCTTGGTACCACTGGGACTGCTGGCGTGAACTGCTTCTCCTGTATTTGAAATTGCATCGTCGCTTCTCCAATGACCGCCATTGTAGAGCCGTTTGCCGAAAGATGAGTCTCGAGTGCTAATGAGGTAATGGGGACGCTTGTTAGGAGGTTTGCTCGGCTGTTGAAGTTGTGCGAAGCGGCCGAGTCAATGACGGCAGACATACTCTTGCCGCACAACGTTGCGTACATCTTGAGGCGCTAGTGGGCATCAGTCATGATGCTATTTCTTACCAGTGTTTGTCGGTTCGGGCGATTGAGTCCAACTTACGGCTTTCACCTTTTAATACTGGACAATTCCGATGAAAGTGGTACCCTGAGCAATGCCAACATTTCCGACTGTTGCTCGAATTGGTTTTCTGTCCAGCCTTTGACTTTTCATCAGTTTTTTCCTTTTTTGGCTTGAGAGGCGTCCCACCGCGTTCCTCGTCGTTGTCCTTCTCAGCTACTTTCGATAGAAGTTCCGAACAGTCTGTTATGATGTGCGATCGCAACACCTTTTTCAGCTCAGAGAGTAGTAAGTTCCACAGCGTAACAATCCTACTATTTTCGGGTTTTCCAGGTCACACACGCTGGTAGAGCATGTACTTGTGCTGAAGAAAAGGTCCGACCGGCTCCTTGTCCCTTTAACGCGTTCCATACAGTTGGGCTACCAGTTCATCTATTATAGTTTGTCTGTTGACCTTGTTGTTCACCAGCTGTCGATAGCGAGGCCAATCAACGCCCATGGTTTTACACCACATCCACCATTTCTCAGTGTCTCCATTTACGCCTTTTTCCAAGAGTCGGACTCGCTATTGATCCGGTAGCGTCAAGGCCGCTATGTACTCCTCACACTTTTCCAAATCTTCGTAATCCCGTCCATGGTACTCTGGGAGCGCAGACCTATCTCCCAATCGCGCCTGGGTAAATGCCTGGGCAGATGACGAGGATCGCTTCACCTGCGTAGACTTAAAGTTCTTGGTTGTGGTGGTTCGGCCTGTGTGGCCAAAGAAACTTGTTGTTGATATCCAGGCTCTATCTAGGTGGTGGTATTCCGTTTTATTTGAGTTTTTGTAGCGATTCTTACTTGATGCTCTTTTGGCAGCGTCTGTACGCAGACTGATACTTGACTCTTCCTGCTGCGCTTTCTAACACGGAGCAGGCGGTACATTTCTTCTCCCTCTTCGGTCCTGGACGCCGCTGGGGTTTCTGTCACTTCCAGAATTGATTGACCACGGGTCTGTTTCCGTGGTGGGGAAGGAGGACCCTCCATTTTGAACGGTTAGTCCAGCCAAGTGGATGAGTCCACTCTTTAGCGTGAAAGTCATTTCTACTGGCCCTATGTTGGACGCCAATTTGTTAAAAGTCTTGTAGATGGATGGCTTTGGTTTCGGGAGAGAGGGAAGGATATCCGAAATAATTTTGAAAGTATGTGGAAAAGGGCCGTTTGTCCTCCTGATGATTATCGAGGGTGATACGGGGGGGGTCGAATTGTCGTTCGAAAACAGTTCGAAAACAGTTCGAAACGAACAGAAGCGGGCGTAGTGTACGCACCGCTCTTCGCCGACTTACGCTCCGACATCGGTGGAGGGTACCCTGTTCCATCAAGCTAATGCGCAGCGCGACCGCTGAGTCCTTGTTCTTCAGACGCCGTCGGATTCAGGAAAGGTCTCGACCGGGGAGCTGGAAAACGGGCTAGATCCCCGCGAGTTCCACCAAGGGAGGCTGTGGAGGAGGTATCACGAATGTGGGCGAAGTGGGACGGCGGATACCGATCTTCGTCTGAAAGTTCTGCCCTTCAGGGGCGCTCGGTATCACCACCGTGCTCCGGATAGTCCTCTCCGAGTTCGAGATGAGCCTCCGGTTGCGATGACACTGTGAGTTGTGCTTGGCGCGCTACCGCTCATTCCGTCGCTTAGGCCTGCGAAGGGGCCGTTCATCCGAAGTTGCTGGGCAGGGGTCGGTAGCCATTATCCTTCCTTCCTGGTCGTGTGAAGAGTGAAGCTGTCTCTCCCATGGCCGACTCTTTTAAGGCCTGAGCGGCCCTGGCCCCGACCTCAAAAACTGGACTTCGCAGCTGGCTCGTAGGGAGGGGACACGGAGAAGGGGCTCCGAGCACGGACCTTGGAGTATGCCTGCGGACCTCCAGAAGACTCGTCCTCCGACAATCTCTCTGGCGGCGCCTCCCGACGCGCCAGTGGGTCTCCGGAGGCCTTGGGCAGAACTCTTATTTGGAACTACAGGGTACCATGCCCGTAACTCCTTTTGGAGAGGTGTCCTACCCGGAGTCCACACCGCGAACGATATCTTGACCCGAATTTCCGGGTCGGACACAGACGTTGCCCGTGAACGGGAGAACGAGGAGGAGGGGGTGGTTCGCCTTGTACCCTACAAATGGGACGGCCCTGAAAAGGGCCTACGTGGCAGAAGACCAACCGCCAGTGATGTGTAGTGACCTCCGCGGCCTAGCAGCTGATCAGCGGCGGTGGCGGCGGCTCGGTCAGCGTGCTCGCTCTCTCGAGCCGCCGTCAGCGGTACGTGCAGCGGCGCTGCTCCCTCTCTCTCCGCCCGGTCGCTATTGGTGAAGCGCTGTGCGGCGGTGCATGCTGTCGCTCTCTCTCTGCACTCGCCAGCTATTGGGTGGAACGCCGTGTGTCGGCGTCGCTTCTTCTGTCTTTCTGGCACGGTGCGCGGAGTGGGGGGTGCGCTGCTCTCTCATTCTTCTGTGTGTGACCTTAGGGAGGTTGAAGGATATTAACAAGGCGATGGTTTTGGTGTAACATGAAGTTTATTTTCACGGTGTATGGGTCGTCTAAGATCCCGGGAGGTCTGGATCTCTCTTCCTCTTTGTCCTTTCTGTCTGTTCCTTCCGCATCACCTTTCTTTTATTTCTTTTGCGCTTGCAACTCTCGTGACGCCGTGAAGCGCCGTAGGTGGTTGCGAACGTCGAATGGCCCGGACTCGCGGCGGTGGAGCGAAGGGATCATAGTTCCTCTACGCATTCGGTGTAAAGGCGCGGAAGGCTCTAAAGGGGCTTATGTATCGGCATATAACAGATATACTAAATTGCAAAGGGCAAGGATATGACAATGGAGCTAATATGAATGACACATGCATACACAAATAGGAGTCAAATGTTTGCTATGTCCACGCCGTTAATTCTGGGTAATGCTAGGTGCAAATAACTCTGTAGTTATATTACAGCGGGTTAACATAAATTTTTTTAATCATTGATATTCAGACAATTTTATTAAATTTTTGTAGTGAATAAAATCTAAGAAATATCTAATATTACATGAATTTGACAAAATTCCATAATTCAATGAAAAAAGATAAAAATGATTTCCTAAAAGTAGTAAAGTGTTTATTGAAAAGAAAAAAATTAATTTTGTCTTACAAAATTATGATTTATATAAAATGTATTTAGTAAATTTATTAATAATTTTTATTGCTTGGTTAATGAAAAGCCTAAAAAAATATCAGTTTGTAATTTGGCTTGAGACGGTCAGTTGGCGGCACTAGACATATCTCCATAATCGTTTACGGATACTTAGGGACGTTTTGAGGCATCCCTATACGAATTAGTTGTAAGAATTTTTATTTTTTTTATTTACTAAGGATGAATAGATTCACAAGAAGCCAAAAGGAATCAAAACTATATTTATTTTATCGTAATTGGTTTTAACGTATTCCAATTCAAACAATACCCATAGTCTGTATAATTTATTACAAATAGACTTTCTTATTATGTTATGGTGGCTTGGACGGTGCAGTATTTAAAAATAGTTAAAAGTTTACAATTGCAGCAGACCTTGTCAGATAATAACATACCACATAAATGTTACAAAAATTATAATTATGACAATAATATTCTGAAAAATGTTCTAAGTGAATTGATGACAGTGTACCATGCGCGATATCCATCATGTTCCAGGACCCACAAAGCGCGTGCTTGAACTGCAGTTTTGCTCATTGGTTATGTCATTATCCTCACAATATTCTTATTTCACTAAATTCTACAATACATACAAGTTCATTTGCTTTAATTTTTATCACTGCAACAATCTGAAATATATTGCAGATGATGCAACGAAAAGTACGTTCCACTTAAGATAAAAATATGTCCAAAGTACACTCCAAAATGCGTGATTCAACTACAGTTTTACCCATCGGTCGTCATTTATTCTCGCAAAATTCTTATTTGATTAAATTCTTCAATAAATACTCATCTGATGCAATGAAAAATACGTTCCGCTTAACAAAAACATGTACAAAGTGCACTCAAAAGCGCGTGCTTCATACTGCAGTTCAAAACTTGCAGCTTCAATTCCGGATTGTTCACGTTGACGTCATCGATGTGCAAGATTCCTGGTATTTGTGCCTTCGTAAGAAAGTGGTGATCGATCCAACCGACCATCCAAGGTGGAAAATTGTCGGGTAATGTCTCTACAACAATCGTGTCGGGCTCGTCGCTTCGGGCGTTATCCAGCAAAATCCGCTTCGAGCATTATCCAGTCCTCGGGTGACGGTGGCTGATTGTAGTTGCCTTTCGTGTCGAGGACGTTTTCAGTCTCTCGAGCGGGCTTCATTAAATTACGGTGTATGGGTCCGAGCTGCTTGTCGTCCAATATGGCTCTTCGAACCGGCTCAAGTTCGTCAACAAGGAGAACACATAATCAATCACGTGTTGGCTCGCGTTTGACCTGTGTACGTCACTATGCCTCACTCATCCCTTTGGCTTGGAAGAGTCTATCGACGCCGTAGCCGCTTCGGACCGCCTGCAGACCTCTTGCCACGTGTTCTATTCCTTCTAGGACAGGCGGTACCAGTGTAAGGTGATTATACAATTCAATTTAAGACAGTACTTTAGATCCTCGAATAAAACGCTATTTTTGTGAAAATTTATTGAGAATGCTATTGAAGATATGGATGTAGGATTTGAAATGTTTAATAAATATACTCTTGAAGTATATAAAAAATTTTTTTTATTTATTTTATACATTTTTTATACATGTAAAGTATGGTCAAAGTCCAACACCTCAAAAAGTAGGTAACGTTGTCGTGGTCGTAAAATCTTGCGGACGGACGGAACAAAAAAAATCAAATAGTTGTATGTTCAGTATGACTCCCGAAACCAATCTAACTAGAATATTTTATGTACGTGCAAAATCAACAAAATGGCGACTAAAATGCGGAAGAAAAAAATTGCTTTTCTTCCATCTTGTATGTGTTGTATGTATTTAAAATTTCATAAGGATCGATTCTATAGTTTTTATTTTTGACGACCACGGTACTTGAAAACGCTGTTTTGAGAAAAACGCGTTTAAAGTTTTTGTAAGTGAAAATCGTAGAAAAAATTATCTTACGCTCAATCAGCGATGCCTGGGCCATACAATATGCCTTGAACTTGTTCTAGGAGAATATTTTTATCTAATTTAGCCTGCTTTTTTGAGTTCTGCTCTGCAGGTAGCAGTGAGGCATGCAATTTTAGCGATTTTTTTCCCATTATAGACATGCTTCGGTGCCATAGCCCAAACTGTTGAGTTGAAACACTCATTGTTATTTTGAGTGTTTCTGCTCAAACATCTCTCCAGTAATTCCGTTTTTATTAGATCTTCGTAGATCTGTTTCAGCAAATCTTGTACGTCACTAGCAAGAGCAGGACGATGTTTATAATTTCTTAAAGCGTTGTTTGTTTCGGCCTTCTTATAGTTGCACCAGTTGTCTGAACAGTACGTATGCTGTGGATTGGAGTCTGTTGAGATTTTGTGGTAATAGATGACCCAGATCTCGTGTCGCATGCCTTCTACTGAATTTGAATTCCTTTCAATTGCAAGACTGTATTTTTTAGATAACTCCTTCATTAATTTGATACTTAGATCAGCAATCTTCACTTTTTTAATCACGACTTTTGGTTTCTGCACAACTTTCTCAGAAATACAGAAGCAAAATTATAAAGGGAGGGTAATATTGAGAAGCAAAGATATATATTTTGATGAGAATATATATAGGTGTAATGATTTACAATAGGAGACAGCTGCTGCAACGAATAAGGCAATGATGGTTTATAAAGATGGCTTATCCGGCGCGTACGCTGGGCGGGTCGGAAGAATGCGCTCATGTAAGTGCGTACGAAAGGTGAAAAAGTATAGGTAGACTACCTTTTTAAAATTCTCTTTTCTTCTCAAAAATTTAGAATCTTTCTAAAATTTTGAGCTATCATTCTTGAATATATTTACTTTCGAAAAATATAAAAAAAGAAACATTTTATAAAGTAGTAATACTGCCTTCAAGCGTATGCTATTTATGTGTAATATTTATCATATTTATAGAAAATAAATATTACCGCTATTCATAGGTATATTAATATATTAACATAAGCATACATTTACGGTAACAAAATACATAAAAAAATAATAGAAAATACTTTAGAATATTATGTATATAAGTTATATATTATATATTCATATTACTAAGAATTGCATGTGGGCTTGAATCTTAAATAAGTGTGTGTGTATTTATGTGTATGTGTTTCTATTAGAATATAGAATCTAGATTGAAATATTAGATTTATATTTATAGTTCTCAGATTAAATATAGTTATTAATTGAAATTGATATAATTATTTATATCAATTTGATTAATTATATTATATATTAAATTGGTATAATTATTACTCGAAAAGCTACACAAATATTATATTTTCGTATTTAGCTGTACATTAAGTTTGTGCGGCTTTTCTGCCACTTTCGCCTAACTGGCAGTGGCGTTGACCGCGAATGTTTACGTTACCAGCTCGGAGACATAAACTCTCTAGGCGTACAGTGCTTTCGTAATCTTTTATACGACTATGTTCTATATTAAGTAATTATATTATATAGAACATAATTATATCCTGCATACAAAAAGTAATTTGTAATTATTTTCGCCCATTCGCGTAATTTTTATTGCGAATTTTCTCCGGGGCACTAAAATATTATATATTTAAAATATATATATATATATATATATATATATATATATATATATATATATGTATGTACGTAGATATATTTTTTATAATAAATTGTGCGATACCGAGATCGCATCTGCTTGCAAGATTGCATCTGCCGGCGGTCGTCTAGTTCGACCATTTTCCGGAGCTGGGCAATTGCAGGCAACGACCTCGAGTTAAACGCAATCAGACTTCTAAACATGGAAAATAACTTCTCGGTGCAGACTTCTACCGCACTTTCAATACGGTCATCCACCCACGCGACAATACCATATCTATCGAGGGTGCTGCGGATTTCGTTCCGCTACAACTTTGCACCATTTCAGTCACCTTGGCGTATTCGCTTGCCTCTATAGGCTTGGCTGATATTGACAATAGTCAACGTCGATCCTTCGAAGAACTCGTTAACCGGCTATTATCTCCAACTGATCAACCTCTGGACTGCACTCATCTGACCGACCACGTGATCGATGTTGGCGATGCTAAGCCGATTAAGCAGCGTTATTATCCGGTCTCTCAGAAGATAGAGGTGGAAAAGTATACGCAAGTGTACAAAATACTCGATCAAGGCATAATTCGCATATCAACCAGCGACTGATCTAGTCCCGTCATAATGATTCGTACGAGCGACGAGATCTATCGATTCTGTGTGGATTATCGCAAATTCAATTCTGTGTCCAAGGTCAGTGCGTATTCCCTCCTTTACATGAACGTAATTTTACGGAAATGGAGAAATACGCGATATATCTCCACACTGGACTTCAGCAGCGCCTTTCGCCAGGTCCCTCTTCGAAAGGAATCACTACTGTTTTCTGCCTTTACTGTTCCAGGCATGGGGTTGTTTGAATGGACCCATATGCCGTATGGTCAGCAGTTAAGCGATAAACTAATCGGCCCTGAAATGGAGCCCTACAATCGAGATAAAGTCCCGAAGACGATGGCGGTTCCGACACGGAAGAGCCTTCGGGCGAAGAGCATGACTGCAAAGCGATATCCCAGCGGGCAATGCCATGGGATCGAACTCTGATGTCGCGCCTCGTAGATTAGGGAAACCATGTATAACGAGAATCGTAACCAGTCGAGGAACTGGAGCGCGAGGCTCTTCGCAATCCCCTAACAGCTAAGCCGCCTGCCAGAGTGGCATATCCCTGGTGAGGCGAAAGGTAAGTCACCCCAGGAAAAGTCAACGCTCAGCACCACAGCGAGACGTATCCCCCCGACACATTTAGGCCCAGGCTCGGACCAACCAACAGATCACCTACGTGCCTAACCTTCTGGCCCCCTCACGCACGTGGTTTAATTCTCTTTCTTCTCCTTGTTAAACAATCCCTCAATTATGTATTATATTTTCGATGATCCCTATTCTGACACAATGGTCAACATGAGAGAGAGAGAGAGAAAGAGATGCAGTGTCAGCTGCCACGGTCCGACTACCAGCGTCTGGAGAAGCAGCATGTGACGCGGATCGAAAGCGGCACTCATGTTTCCTACAGGTAAGAGCCCCGGAATTCGCAGCTTGCCGTGACTTGTGATGGATGTGACGATCCGGATACGCGCATCGGTGCGCGTGCGAGGGGATCGCATGCGCCGCTCACGTTTGCTGTCATACGTCCCAATGTTTTCTGTTCCGTCGTAGCCTGTATATAAATACATGTACATACGTCTTATTATTTATGTCTATATTTAATATTTAGTAATATTACAGGCCGACGCACTAACACACTGGCGAAGAGGTAAATAAGAGAGAGCGGAGAGGGGGTGGCGCAGGCACATCGCGCTCGAGAATAGTTAGATGTCTGCCGTGTTACGTGCGAGTTCCTGCAACCCAAAAAAAATTGTGACTCGGGTGATCGACGTCGAGTGAATCTGCCATCCGACCAATCTCGAGTGCAGATCGACCGCTCCACCCCGGAGCTACCGACTAGAAGGAACACCGCTTCCTTCGTTGGCTTAGAGAATCGCTGCTACGCTTCGAAGTTCTGCCACCGCCGCCTTCCCTCGACGACAACGCCGTAGTAGTTGTAAGTGGCAGTCCGTATTATTCTCTCTCTCTCTCTGTCTCTCTCTCTCTCTCTCTCTCTCTCTCTTTCTCTTTTTCTTCCTTGCTTTCGCGCGTGCTGTCGCTCTGACGGACCTCGGCCTGCGAACCTCACCACGTGACTCCGCGCTCCTGTTATATTTATATTGCTATATTTTATTAAATATGACTTTTGACTTATTTATTTTGCACTTCATTTTGCTGTACTGATTCTCGCTCCCTTTTGTATCTGACACTTCGCTCGTCGTGGATCGGCCTTTTTGCAACGGCTGTGTCTGCCGTCCTCGAGCTTGAGGCGGGCACGCGCACCGTTAACATATATATATATATATATATATATATATATATATATATATATAGTTAAACACGTATACGAGGGTGGATTGATATGTTTCCGGCCTGACGAAGAAAAACAACGTTTATAAGAATTTTTTTTTATTTCTCAACATAATCCCCTCCAAGGCTGATACATTTCTCATAGCGGTGTTCTACTCTAGTTATGCCATCTCTATAGACTGATTCATCAAGCTCCTCAAAATACCCATTTACTGCTTCGATTACTCATTATCCGCAAATCTCGTACCACCAAGCTATTTTTTGAGGTTAGGAAACAGATAATAGTCACTTGGGGCTAGGTCTGAAGAGTAGGGAAGGTGCGGCATTGATTCAAACGTCAGATCAACAAGATTTTTGTCTTCGCCAGATGAGGTCGCTTAATTTTTACTTCGTGGCTCAAAGGTTGCAACAAGTCTGCGTAGTATTGACCAGTGATAGTATTACCCTTTTCAAGGTCATCTATGTATATAATACCTCTTGCATCCCAAAAAACTGTAGCCATAACCTTGTTCGCCGAAAAAATTGTTTTTGCCTTCTTTGGAGTTGGTTCCCCTTGTCCAATCCACTGTGTAGACTGTTGTTTGATTTCAGGAGTGTAGTGGTGGACCCAAGTTTCATCAACGTTTACGAATCGATGCAACAATTCGCTTGGATTAAGCTTATACAACGCCAAATTGGCGGTAGAAATGTTCGTTCGAATCAATTTTTGGTCGACTGTTAGCAAACGCGACATCCATCTTGCACAGAGCTTTCCATATTCAAATGTTGGTGCAAAATATTTTGTACACGTTCATATGACATTACAGATCTCAGCTATCTCACACATTTTTCATCTACGGTCTTTCAGCACTGTTTGATGGATTTTTTGGATCATATCTGGAGTTGTGACCTCAATGGGGCGTCCTGAGCGAGGCTCATCAGAGGTGCTCACACGACCCTTTTTCAACTCGGAAACCCACTGCTTAATGGCTGAATATGATGGGGAGGATGTCTCCAGTGTTGATTCTATCTATTCTTTAATTTTCTTCGGCGTTAACCCCTTCAAATAAAAGTATTTGATGACAGCACGATTTTCCAGCTTTCCATTTTTACGAAAAACACAGAGGCGTCTTGTTCAGCGTGCTCTCAAACCGAAACTAACATGGCGATCGTACTGAAACTATAGCTACAAGCTATCTAAGGATGGTACTATAGAACGCCATCTCAAGGTAGGCCTAGTGGCGC
This sequence comes from Sycobia sp. Sy_11, assembly GCA_018907035.1. Classification (NCBI taxonomy): domain Eukaryota; kingdom Metazoa; phylum Arthropoda; class Insecta; order Hymenoptera; family Epichrysomallidae; genus Sycobia; species Sycobia sp. Sy_11. The sequence continues at coordinate 1,106,166 of JACCIC010000135.1, read as the reverse complement.
CATCTCTTGGTCAGGCCGGAAACTTAACAATCCACCCTCGCAGTTACTGTAAACTATAACTATACGTACTGTAGCTATACGTATTAGTATATGCTCCTGCAAATAAGCGATATACTGTGCGTGTCGATCTAAGCACCAGCAAATAGTAAAGCCAAGTGAAGCGCGTATAGCCTAAAACCTAATCTATACTATTAGTATATGCTCCTGCAAATGGTAAGTATCCGGCTCGAAGGACCAAAAAATGGCTACGCCACTTCGTTATTGGGAAGTGTAAGTCAAATATGACTTCAACACTTTCCAAGAGCAATATTGGTAAGCTAAGTCGACTTCTCCAAATCTATAGTTTGATATTCTCACCAGCAAATAAATGAATTTAATAGCAGACTAGAGGCACTCTGAAAAATCACTGGAAAATTTCTGGAGAATATCGGCAATATCTCTCGAACATTTCGCCTCCAGCGCGGAAGCATGCCTTACTTATAGTTCTCAGTATCTAAACTTGATTCCGGGTGGAAAGCTAAGGCATAAAAGGCCACTCCTTATTTGTAGTATTGGAACTGATATTGACATTTCGTTATCTACTTCAGTAAGGCAGAACTGAATGTCAGTTACCAGACATATAAGACATTAGTAATTTAAATATTTTAAATTATTAATACTATTATTAAGTTTACCTTAATAATATTAATTAATTAAAATATTTTTATAATAATATCACAAAAAACAAATATTTTTTTAAAACAATTTAACAAATTGTGAATAATATGTGTGAATAATGTACCTTTAAATTTATTTTAAAAATATGAAATTGAATTAATGAAAAATGAAATAGGGGAGTCGCATATAAAAGCGAATAGTATTACACACATAAATTAAAGAATAGATTCGAATAGCACAAAGCAAAAGGAATCAAATGATAAACATAAAATTAGAATTAATTTATGTGCAAACACAAATATATTATCCCATTTAAATTTTATAAAACATATCATTCAGTAAATAAACAATCGGATCAAACAGAATAATGATCAGAGAATTTCGCATACTAGAAAGTTTATTTTCTTTTTTTTAAATGTGAGTGAGAAATCGAGAAATTAATTTGGACCGAAAAAATTATAAATTTCGATTAAGTATAAATTATCGTATTTATTCAATTCAAATTCAGTTCAAACATACGTACACGACAACTAACAAATACGGATTATACTAATATACACGAAACATAACATCGGCAAATAATATTGTAAGAGAAATAATATTATAAATGCACGACAACCGACCAACAACAATTAATAATTGTGCAAACATATGAAAATGTCGCGACAAACACTAAAATAAATACGTTAAGTATATCGGCAAACCCGAAAGAGAGAGAGAGAGAGAGAGAGAGAGAGAGAGAGAGAGAGAGAGAAAGAGAGAGAAAGAGAGCGCATAATATCTACTCTCTCTCTCTCTCTCTCTCTCTCTCTCTCTCTCTCTCTTTCTCGATCCCCGTGTAAATGTAGAAAAGCATACGAGGGAGGTACAATTCGCGCGACGAGAAAGAGCCGCGCCGAGTGTATTACGTCTCCGGCGGCTGTCCCCCTCTAATAAATGTGCTATCGTTTTTTCTCTCACTCGACTCACGGAAGCATCTAGGCGTATGCCACGGAAGGGGAATTCAACAGTTTCTGATTGTCTAGAACGGGTGTACTACCGAAAACGCCACAGAAATGTAATATATAACTATATTAAATACACGCGCGTGTATACATATATATATATATATTTTCTGTTTTCATGTATATATATATATATATATATATATATATATATATATATATATATATACATACAAGGTGTGTTCAAAAAGTAACGAGAATTTTTAAATTTCGCGGGTTTGGAGAGTCCGCCTGTATAAAAATTTTTTTTATTATGTTGGTACGCATTCCCCTGAAGTACGATAAAATTTTCAGCAATATTCATTGCATACTTTTTAAGTGGCAGTCGCTAATGTTAGGCATATTTTTTGAGCTCAGTGATTTTCGTTTATGAAAAAGAATGGAGCAAAGAATTTGTATTCAATTTTGCGTAAAAAATGAAATAAAGTGTAGTGAAGTTTGTAAAATGTTAACAAAGACATATAGTGAGTTTGCTATGAGTAAAGTAAGGATTTACGAGTGGTGTTAGTGTTTCCAAGGTGTCCCTGAAAACGTGGAAGATGACAAACGACCCGGAGGCCCAAGCACATCAAAACGGATGAAAACGTGAAAAATGTAAAAAAAAATGGTTATGTACGATCGCTGAATCACAATCAGAGAAGTCGCTGATGATGTTGACATATCAGTTGGCTCATACCATGTTGTTGAAAATTGTTGAAATTTGAACAAAAACAGCGGCGAATGGAAGTTGCTCAGGAGTCGCTAAATGAAGTTAATAACCATGCAGAACTACTAAAGCGTGTTATAATAGGTGGCGAAACATGGGTTTACGATATAATATCGAAACTACGGCTCAATCGTCTCAGTGGAGGCATTATGGATCGCCATGATCGTAAAAGGCTCGACAAGTGCGGCCGAATGTGACGGTTATGCTCACTGTGTTCTTTGATTTTAATGGCATAGTGCATCATAAATTTTTACTACAAGGTCAAACAATTAATAAGGAGTACTACCTACAAGTTCAGCGCCGAAAAAACGCTCAGATTTGTGGCAGAAGTTACTGGAATACTGAAATTCACCGTTCAACGTATTATAACGAATGACTTTGAAAAAAAACAGTGTGTGCGCGTTTCGCTTCGCACGCACTAACTGCCAAACAGCAAGAGCAATGAGTTTCACATGCGTTTAACTTACTGGAATTGATTAAAACGCCAATTTTTCTTGAAACTATTAGTAGTGGTTATGAAAGTTGATGTTTTGCATACGACCTTGCAACGAAGCGCCACAGTGCTGCGTGGATTGATGAAAACTTGCCGCGACCAAAAAAATTAAGCTTTTAAAAATCAAAACTTAAGACAATATTATCCATTTTTTATTCTAAAGGTATCATCTACAAAGAATTTGTTACTGAAGGTATTACTGTGAATGCTACATTTTACCAACAAGTGTTCGATCGCTTGTGTAAAAGAATTGCCCGTATTAGACTCGAGCTGTGGAAAGACCGCTCTTTTTCTCTCTGGCAAAATAATGCACCAGCATATACTGCGACAACTAACACTCAATTTTTGGCAAAGACAAAATGGTTCTCGTACTCAGCCATCTATCATACTTGCATCATTTGTGCTCCCTTGACTACTTCCTGTTTCAAAAATTAAAAATTGACTTGAAAGCGAACCATTATGCGGCAATAGACGAGATACCAGAAGCTGTGAAAATGAAATTAAAAAATAGTCCATAACAATAGTAACAGTAACAATCTGTCTGCCCCGCAGGCACCCATAGCGAAACCTCAACTAATTATTTGAATTATGGCATCCATGCTCTATTGTATCGTGTATCACGTTAACTAGATCTCTGTCTTACATGCCGTTCTTCATCTTTTGTTCGGTATTCGCTAGTAGTCTGCAACTTTAAGAAATATTATATATAATGTACATGAGTCTGGTAGATAAGTAGCATACCGTTAGAGAATAGCAAATGTGCAAGCGAAGATAATTCTGTTTAAAAATATATATGGGTATTATTTTTCTTTAGCACTTTACCATCATCAAAAAATAGAAGATTTTTTGTTTGAAATCACCTTATTTCTAATGATTATATTAAAAAAAAATTTCATGTTTACAATACAATCGAATTGTTGAAAAAATCAGCATTTTTATGTGTACTCTACCTATTACGATTTAAGTTGCGAAGAGTTGATCAACTTCAAATAAATCGCCATAATAATTTTAATACTGATATACGTCAGATTTTATTTGTTGGATGAACACTGCTCGTTAGCCTGAGTTTGATTTTCGAAATTTGATTTTATAACCATATATGCGTAAAACTTTATTAAAGGACTGTCCAGTTCATTAAAAAGAAAAGAGAAATGTGAAAAACTAGTACTTTTAATTAGCATACTCTTTCTTAGGACATCATCATAATATCTCTACAATATGTAATTTATTAGATTTAGTTTGAATTTTTAGATTTTTGGTATGACTCTTACGATGATTTGATAAAATTTACTGTCATTTTAAGGGTATAAATACAATTGGAAGATCAAAAAACTCGATTATTATGTATTCATCTAAAAAGTTAGTGAATTTCCCGTAAAATACACTCCAAAAGATTCAGATTCAAAATCAAGCCTTTATATATTTCTTCTTTATTTTTCGAGAACACCTTTTTGAGTGCATACCAGGTATATGAGAGCGGTCGACCCTAGTTAAAGTTGTATCTATTGTGCCGTATTTTGAAATACCCCAGGCCTGATTTGTATACTTGAGGGTATGATAGTACTATGTATGTGTATGTATACACGATGTCCCATTTTAATCTATCGATCTAATTTTAAAACATTAGTTTGTTAATACAAAAAAAATGGTCATACAAAAGATATTCAGGTCAAAGAGAACATTCTTTGGTCTAATTAGTTTTGAACTTGAACTTCATTTTCATAGTCAATTGAAGGTCAAATTATTTTTTTAAATGGAAACCCGTACTTTTGACATTGCATTCAGAATGAGCGCGAAATTTTACATGCAAAATACTATTTCAATGGTAGTTATAAACTAGTTAAGTAATGGTAGTTAGAGACTCTTAAAATTCTAAAAACAGTACTTTTAAGGAATTCTCCTTCTCTTTCGATTTGTCCAAGATATAGGGATCCATGTAAACAATTGATAAAATAGTCAGAACGCGGGCATCGTTGTCGCCATATCCTCAATACTGTCGTTGGCGAAAAAAATTATCATTACGAGTTTTTTAAGTTAAGCTTCTTATCAATTCCAAAATTATTGAGCATAATGTGTTGCTGCAGCTGTATAGTTGTTATGACTTTCTTCTAAATCTAATATCATGTCAATAATCTCTGTAGGTTGATAGTCAGTTATGATCAAAATTTATATGAAAAATCACAAATACTTCGATTTATTTTCTTTCATAATTATTCGAAAAACCAAACCGATTTTCAATCAACTTTGCATAACTTACAAATGTCAAAAAAAATTTTTAGATATTACTTATTTAAAAAAAATTATACAAATTTTTTTTTTCTAATATAACTTTTGTCTACAGACAAGTGTACTTTATAATTGGAATTTCATGCATGATTTTGAAACATATAAAAATTTATGTCATGAAACTAATATTAAAAACTTGGAGCGTTTTATCTGGGCATAGTTATAACAATTGCGGAATTTATGAGAACTAAGGGGATTCATACGAATGAAGCGCCCCATCTTGAGAGGAAAGGGCATTGATGCTTATCAAGCAAATCATCGTGGGAGCTAAGGGGACTCACTCTAATTAAGCAGCCCAACGGAAACAGAATATACTACGTCCACGTCATTGTTAATGGGGAACGCTAAAAGTAAGGACAACCTTTGGAAGGTCAATATTATTAAGGTTGTTAATACATTGGGGTTGTATATTACTTATTAAAGTAAACTTAATACAATTATTTCTTCTGAGAATTCTAGCAAATAGCAAGCAAAGTATTTCATACATTTTGACCTTAAAACAATCTTAAAGCTTAAGAAAAATATAAAGTATCATTTTCGACGTAAAATTTACCAAAAATAGGGGTTCCCATTAAAAAAACACTTTGACCTTCAAATTACCTTGAAAACGAAGTTGGAGGTTTAAACTAAATAGATCAAAAGATATTCCCCTTTATCTCGAAAATCTTTTATATGATAACATTTTTCTTGTATTATGCCTATAAATGTCTTAAAATTGAATCCATGGGTTCACATGACACACAATGTACACATATATATATACATTCGTGATATCATGGGTCGATAGAGACAGCATGCGCTACGGGACCGACTATGAACATAAAGGTCAGTGTGGTCCTGTTGCTCGACAGAATCACGTATATTTTTGGTGTAAAAATGTTGTAACCGAAAGGCAAAAATAGTTTTAGATCTGTTTGTTGCGTATCGTTTAAAAGAAAAAATTTTATTCAATATAATAAGTGAGAAATGAACTCAGATTTCGATTTTGTAAGTTCAGGTGCTTCTGCACGAAAGGATGAAAACATAATAAACATAGTATTACCATATATAGAAGGTTTGCCAGAATTAGAAGTAATTTCAAAAAACGTGAGATTCAAGTTTACTTTAAAAATAATAATAATATATAAGAAATGTATTTATTAATTGTAAAGATAGGGATCATAAATGTTTAAAAGCAGAAGTAGTATATAAAATAAATTTGAAAGATTGTGACAAATATTGCATTAAAAAAAGGGTAGATACACAAAACAAATAATGCATGAGCATCAGTATAGCTTACGAAGCACGCATGTTACATAATACCGAATGAATATAGTTCAGCTCGTTTCATTTTTTCGATTTTGAAAATGTAAATAATTCAGAAGAAGAAATTAAAAGTAGATATAAAATTGAAACCCTGGAAAGTATTTATATTTTAATAAGTCGTAATAATGTAAATTTAATGTTAGAATTAAGTAAATTGGACAACATTGATCATTCTTTATTAATATAAAATTATATATTAAAAATTTTGTTTTACACTTAAGATCAAGAGGCTTGGAGGTTCTATAAATATTATATAAATTAATTTACAGTAATGATAGGGTATATATAGTAGCATTCTAGGTTTTCATTTTAGTTTTAAATGAACTGTAGTGGTTTGGAATGTCGGACATCGAAGGTAAATTTAAATTTGAAGTGGTTGAGACATCGAGGTTGTCATTTGATAACGTAGAATTAATGATCAGATCGATGATAACATAGAATATAGTAAATTTTTATTATTTTCATTATTTTTAATTTTGAACCTAATTTAATTTTATTCTTAGTAGTAATTTATATTTCAAATGATTGGCGGATAATTATAAACAAGGATAATCTGACTGCCATTATATTAGTATAATATATTATAGTATAAAGATTGTAAGATTACTACAGCTGACTGTTCTGACGTGTCGACCATTATGACTTATATATCGCATTATTGAGTTTTTTAGCGTGTTTAATGCTCTATCTGATATCTTATATTGTCGTAGTTGTAATCAACATGTGCGTTTTTAACAAACAAGAAACCGAGGCTAGGTTTGTTGTTCAAGCTCGTAGTTATGTGTCGATGTTGCTGACCACTTATAATTCTGGACTACAGACTATGAAATAAATAAACGTGTAATATTTCTGATGCGTTATTTTGTGTGAGAAAAAATAATATTAATTGATTTGTTAATTTTATGGATATCTATAAAAGTAATTCTCAAACATTCTACGGTCGCATTTTTGATTATTTCCGTGTGGCTAGTTCATCTGTTTTCGATTCTTGCTGCAAGAAATCCACAGTATAAGAGAAATTTGAAAATGAAAAACATGAACAGTTTCTTTTGGATTTCAAAGCGTTCGGTGATGGAAGCTAGAGAAACAGCGGCTTTCAATCTCTCTTTAGAGTGACTATTTTGATTGAATATACACTAAAAAGTAGTAGACTAAGTTGTTAAATACTGTTCTTATTTTCAATCTAGGCGCAAAAAATCAGTTGAATATCCAAAAATATCGTATCTAGTATGAGGAACATGAGGAAGATTGCGCAAAAAATAAAGAAAGAATGATCAGGTAAATGGTAATGGACTCTATGCGCAAAATTTGTAAGAAATCCGAGGAGAAATATGGAGTAAAGATAAATAAAAAACATTTGTTAAAAATAATGACGCACAGATCAAAAAGTAAATATCTACACACAATGGACTTGCCGTCCGGCATAATATCGATAACGTAGATGGCATGAAAAGAGATATTTTAGCAAAATGAAAGTTTCAGTACGGTATAGTACGCGCCTAGTACCTAAGAAGTCTCATTTCGGAGTAAATAGTTGAGATTTCAGCTCATGATGTTTCTGGAGTATTTGTTGAAGGTCTGGCTATAATCTAAAGAATAACAAATGCCATGGAAGACATAATCGATGGTAGATTAAAGGACTCCGAAAGAATTAAGAGGCAAGACGATCGGACCGATGAAACCAGCAAAGAAGCCCGTAACGCTCACAGAGAGCTACAAAATATCAACAACAGCATATAGAAGAGGTTAAAGACCTACTATATACCTCTGGAATCTTTTATTCAATCATAAGTACCAGTACCATTTTTCGATCTTCAAAACTTTATATATGGTTTGTTGAAAATAACATGTTCAAAATTGGCAACTACGAAAATTACTTGTCCAATTGACCTGAAATTTTTACGATTTTTTTATACATGAAATATTGTCTGTAAACCTAATTGTTTTCGATTTTTGTGCTGCAAAATTGAATTATTAATGCAAAAATGGCTGAAACATAGTGAAAATTATTGTCTTTTTACAAACACTTCTACCGAACTCACAGATAAGATTCACCAATAAATTATATGTAAATTAGATTATGTCCACAGTAGTTACCGTGTTTTTGTAGATTAACTTCACACCAGCGCACAATCGTCAATCTATTTTCAAAAAATAAAAACAAAGTTTTTTTCCATTCCTCGTTTGTTCTTTAATAAATGCAATGCTGTAATAAATGTAATTGATAACGATTGCATTAAACCTTCTTTATAAAAAAACTGTTTCCTAATGTGTAAATTTTACCCGTGTAATTATATTTATCCTCTGCGTAATCTATTTAACAAACTAATACTTTCAATAATTATTAGGAGTGTGAATAAGTCTTTCCCGTTTTTTGTAAGAGATGGCGCCAACAATACTGTGCGAGTATTCAATGGTTACATATGTCATAATCAAAGCTTATTCATATGTCAACAATTCCATACTAACACATTAGTTAAAATTTTTTCGCATCATAAATTTTTGATATCGTGAAAATGTCGAAATTTGAGCCGAGTCGACGTCATTTGCGGGAAGTTTCACTTTATTGGTTCAATTTAAAGAAATCTGCTGCCGAGACGCATCGATTGCTTCAGGAGGCTTATGGAGAAGGTTGTGTCGATGATTCAAGCACGATCCCTCGCTGAAGCATTGGGAGTTGACCGAACAACCATTTCCAAGCGTTTAAAAGCCATGGGAATGATCCAAAAGCAAGGAAATTGGGTGCCGTACGAACTGAAGCTGAGAGACGTCGAACGGCGTTTTTTCACTTGCGAACAGCTGCTTCAGCGACATAAAAGAAAGGGTTTTCTGCATCGTATCGTGACTGGCGATGAAAAGTGGATACGTTACGATAATCCGAAGCGAAGAAAATCATGGGGACTACCCGGCCATGCATCATCATCGACGGCCAAGCCAAATATTCATGGCGCCAAGCTCATGCTCTGTATATGGTGGGACCAGCTAGGTGTGGTTTACTACGAGCTTCTGAAACCGAATGAAAGGATCACAGGCGAGGTCTATCGACGACAATTGATGCGTTTGAGCCGCGCACTGCGAGAAAAACGGCCACAATACTCCGACAGGCACGACAAAGTTATTTTGCAACATGACAATGCTCGCCCACATGTTGCACCGCCGGTGAAAACATACTTAGAAACGCTCAAATGGGAAGTCCTACCCCACCCGCCGTATAGTCCAGACGTTGCTCCGTCTGATTACCATCTCTTCAGATCGATGACGCATGGCCTGGCTGACCAGCACTTCCATTCCTACGAGGAAGCCAAAAAATGGGTGGATGACTGGATAGAGGCCAAACCGGTCGAATTTTTTCGCAACGGGATTCGTATGTTGCCAGAAAGATGGGAAAAAGTTGTAGCTAGCGATGGCCAATACTTTCAATAATTCATTTGTAACCATTTTTTCACAATAAAGGCTCAAAATTTGAAAAAAACGGGAAAGACTTATTCACATACCTGATAATAGAATGAAAATGGTGGTTACTGATGTCTAAACTTATTTTATTTTTGCGACGTTTTGGTCCGATTTACGGTACCTCTTTCAAGTATGTCGTAAATATAATAAACAATTAAACATCGAAGTTGACCAGATGTTGAAATTGTTTAAGAACTAAAAAGCTGGCAATGATATCACAAAAAGATATTAATTATTTATTCAACATCTGGTCAACTTCGATGTTCGAAAATCAAAAGGACATTTACTAAAACTGCAGTAGAAAAGCTGTTAATAGTATCATAAAAATATATTAATTAAACGGGTACTTTAATATGAGAGTTATCATAACAAGTCATATGAATCTGGTATAGCTAAGAAAGATTTTATTTTATTCTCGCTATTTTGAACAAATATATTATATTCTTAAACAATATTAACGAATCAATTTACTTATTTGCATTTTTTTCAGATTTGTAGTCCATTGGAATAGTTTTACCAACCTTGGAAATTATTATCAAGAATCAGGAAGAGCTGGACATGATTCTAAAATGTCTTTTTGTAGAATATATGTTAATTTAGACGAGCTGAATAGATATTATATAATGTCGCTAAAAAACAAAACTCTGAGAATTTATGATGAATTGGACATGATTCATGCAGAAATTAAAAAAAACTTATTTAAAGATATGAGCCAAAGCTTTTTCAAATTAGAGTATGTATAAATTAAAATTACACTTTTTATCAGTTTTACAGTCTTTGTAAAATAATATAATACTAATTACCTGTGTAAGTTGAAATTTTCTAGTTTCACTATTAAATATCGCCAGCAATGTATACATTTCTATGATTTGGTATATACGTAAATTTTTTTTATTGAAATTAACCTTCAAAAACACACAAAAGACATTCCAACAAAGTAATATCGATCGACATAGTCTTTTATCTCAGTGAATATGTTGGGTCTATAAAAAAATGATTTCTGTTATCAAAATTGGATTGAATTAATTTTAATAGCAAGCTAAGTAGCTAACCTCCCATAATGTGAAGTGCATTTTTTCATAACGGACTCCAATGCATTGCAAGTGCATCTGAACAATAAAGGGCTTACGCTTACGTTGGTAAGCTAACAATAAAAAATCTTAGCTACGTCATTCTAATAGTGATAGTAGCTGTACATAAATTGCGAGATATTATTGCATCAATGTTATGTACCTTATTAAGTGATTGGAATTTTGATCTTAGCCGCTCTATTCTTTATTTGGTTGACATTAACCAAATGGAAAATATGTAAATGTATATTTCTCATACAGTCAGTAGTGTTCCATTCTTAATATTTGTGTAAATACTACATATATAGAATATTATACAGTTTCAGAAACTCATGAGTATTAAAAAGATAAAGACATAAATTTTCTGTACATTTTTAGGCACAATAAAATCTAAAAAATTATATAAAAATATAATTAAATAATCTTATACGAGCTAAAAAAAAAGTTTTTTTGCATATATAGACCAAAATATGTGAAGAACATCTGACGTAAAGGAACATTTTTTTGTCAGATTTCATTTCAGCATACCAAACTTCTAACGTAAATTGTACTCTGATTTTTGGAAAACATTTTTTTTTGGCCTGTATGATTATAATCAACAACTGGGACTAATAAGATAAATTTGAAGTTCTTATAATTTGTTCTGTTAGCGTATTGCAACAATATAATCCTATGATCCAATAGCTAGAGTAGAGGTTCTAGTTTTAATTTTAGTTTTAGTTCAAGTTTTAATTATACATAGTTTTATTATATTATTTGTTCTTGAATCTTAACGGCCATGTTAAAAAAATTCAAGTTTTTTTCATAAATCGTTATTATTTGTTGAATTATATCAATCGAAAGAAGGTACAACTAAGAGGAGAAATTACATTAATTCAAACTTCGATCTAAGTGAGTTAAGCTCAAGTTGAAGTACAGCACCTATATGAAAGAAAATATCTTTATTTATTTTATTAAGAAAGTTAAAAAATGTTTTCGAAAAGGTGGGCGATATTTTATTGAAGATCTAATGTAAGTTACGAATACGAGCAGATTCGGCTGTCAGTAGTACACCCTGATCATTGTGAAGATCTGCAAACTGTGCTGTTGTTCTTCTTCATACATAACTGTCCGAAATCTAATAGAAGAATTTGACACTTTTGATTTGGTTGATCAACATAAGAAAAACCTCGACAAAGTTTATCAACTCCTCAAACAGTCTGTCAAAAGACATATCTTTTTTCCAGAGCGCAAAAGACTAATGAAAATTTCCTCACAACTTTTTTAAAAATTATTAATACAATATGAACTTGAATCTTAGGAAAAGAGGTTTATCAAACATCATTATCATTGGAATCCTTAATGCACACGTACAAAATAGACTGCTGCAAAAAAAACAATTTAACGATAGAAACATATATGGACATATCTAATGCAAAACAACTCATGTTCAAATAAAAATATTACATAATGAAGAACGTAATATTAAAAAATATAATTCTTAGATGTTCAAATGATTCAGTTTAGCTTTTCAAAGCAAAATTTATAACATAGAATGTGCCAAACAGTTTTAAAAAAATATTTCAATATGGCAATTTTAAGTCAAGATAAACCATGAGTTCCACACACAGCTTGTAAATCAAGTATTGGCACTTGAACACGTTAGAATAATGTCACAGGCACCGATATATACATGTCTTTGACAGTAGCAATGTTACAGCAGGAACCATTCACGATGATTGCTTATTTTGGTTTAACTGAAACTACTAAGTTTATCCAAATGTATCAAGTGTCACGACACTTTTGATGATGGAATTAACGATATTTCTTCTAATCTTCGTAGTTGAAAAGAAAATGTTAATACTAGTATAGGTGTTTAAAAAAGAAATCTCTAAAAATCTGCAGTTAATAATGATACTTATGATTGCGACGATTCTAATTCTTGTCTGATTCGTTTTGCTTCAGTTGCACTAAATGACTTAGTTTGAAATATAGGCTTGTCCGAAGACAAATCTAAATTACTGGTTTCACGGCTAAAAGGCAGGATTTTTCTTGCTCTCAAAATAATCTTTTCTTGGTACAAAGATCGAGAAAAATCATTCATTTTGTTATTTTTTCAAAGCAAGACTGTGTTTATTTTGAAAATGTTCATCCTTCAATGCACTCATGTGATCTGACATACGGTCCTAGGAAATGATGGTTTTTATCGACTTCCCTAAAAGAAACTTGGAAGGAGTTTTGCTATGCAACTCAAATAAATATGCTCCCTTACCTATTGGTCATTCTGCTAAACAGTGCAGCATACTGTAATACGAGCTGCCAAAACCGAATGAAACAGTTATTGCTAAGGCATATAAATGTAACTAAATGATTTGCAAAATAAATTGATCGAACATAGATCAGCAATCGCGAACAATAGGCGCAGTCATTTTCTTGCATGACAACATTTGACCACATGTTACGACAGCCGTCAAAAACATCCTGTTGGAGCTCGAATGGGAAGTGTTGCCGCACTCAGCCGACTCGCCGGACATAGCGCCTTCTGATTACCACCTACTCAGAATGCAGCACGACCTTATTGATACGCACTTCTGACATGTTCAAGAAGTGCGAGAATTTGTGGATCATATGAATGATTTCAACAATATGAACGAAGACAATGAAATGCAATTTTTAATTCATTATTATTTTTTGTATTATGATAAGTATATGTGGAATTGAAAAACATTATTAGTTAATAAAAATAGTTACAAGTGTGGAGATTGGAATTTAGTATGGATTGATATTTAAGATTCAGAAGTATTTCATATTAACTCACTATAATTTTTTTATCTATTAATATAAAAAATATTTACGTACCATAATTATTGTTCGAATAACTTATAATTTTTTTAAATTTCGTTATTGCTTACGCGCATGAAATGCGACGAAAGCTTGCTACATAGTTATACATGGTGTTCGTGATATACAAATTGCAGCACCTCCTTTCTGTGCAGTTTGAATATAGACGGCTATATTCCATAAGCAAACTCTGTTATTATCTTAAGTATATTGTTCTTATGTAATTTTTGATGTAAGCAATAATATCATGCTTGCTAACTTGTATAAAAAATATATTTTCAACACATTTACTTAATCATATAAGTGTACACGCATTTCTTTCTTTACAGACTTTTGGAAACTATTAATTGAATTTTGAATGCTTAACCATCAAGCAAAAAGATAAAAGTTTATACTTGCATATATTGTAAATATAAAATATTAGTACAATTAGTACTAATGCACAAATAATATATTCTAATTAATTTTTTTAAAAATTATGATTTTTTCATATGTTGGAGTTATATGTCAGAGTTATTACACAAAAAGAAAAAACAAATTTCGTGATAAAAGGCGAAATAAGCTACTACAAGATTATATTTTAGAAAAAGGGCTTTATTAAGTACACAATTAGCAAATAAATAAAACGAATTCTCCAACTGAACTTTAGTGTGTAGTTAATACATATAAAATTTTTTATCAAATTTTCATTTCATTGCTGGAAGTTTAAAGACTTTGACTAGTCCAACTCTGTCTGCAAGTAAGAATTCGTCAAAATATTGAAAATAATAATATTCCATTTGATAGAGTTTTTTTTCGAAAGCATACTGTTTTACTTGTCAGTGCAGAAAAGGTGAATCATTTGAAGGTCGCATTTATTTTTTTGTAGGACAAAAATAGTTTTCTCATAATGAGGTACCTGCTATGACAATCAGTGAAAGCAGTTATTGAATGCACAAAAGTTAAGATGTTTGTCGTATGAAGGCGGTTTAATATTTCTTACTAGATATTCATCGGATACAAATCTTAAACTTGTAAGTTCTGATTACACTTTTAAAAGGATCATTTGACTAAATTAAGACTGATCAAATATTCAGCAAGCAATATTTATTTAAAGTAACTTCAGATAATTTAGACGAATTAATAGCTTCTATTTGAAGAATTACTCAAAAACTTTATTCAGGGTCGATACTAGTCCCACGAACAGGAGCAGGTAGGTTAACATAATAAAAAGCTTTTTCTTGGTATAATTGGATTTTATTATTGAATATAGATGCCTTCCTGATTCATATAATTTTACCATCATTTTCATTAATTTGTGACACAGTGCATTTTCTTCATGAAACAACACTTTTTTCTTTAGATAAGGCCATTTTTCCTTGATTTATTGTTTCCAACGCTCTAACAACGCTATGTAATAATTGACGGTATTTCTCTTCCCAACTTAGATTATGAATATTGCACCACGCACATCCCAAATACTGATGTTATAACTATGCGAGCCTATCCTTGTCTAATGAATTGGTTTATTACGCTTGAATAATGCTAAATTTAAATGCTCACTTCAAATCATCAACACGTTCTTGTTTTTGAGCGATTATAAGAACGTTTGCATTCCACTTTGCATACAGCCTTCGCATATCTAAATATTTATATACGATATATCCAACAGGTTTGTTTGATGTTTTTAGAGTCTTACTTGTGCGATCAACTTCACATTACGATTATTCAGAATTATTTTGTTAAGTTTTTTATGTTGTGTCGGGAACAGCATTTTCGCACGTCCACTTTATGCATCGTCTTCGATGCACATTTCGCCTTGTTTAAATTTAGAAAACCATTTCTTTTACAACAGTTCTTTTTTCCTGATTTATAGAATCAAGCCTTGGCATCAACAGTATTTTTTCTCAAAACAAAGCAATGTTTGTTTAACATACGAAATTCTTTTTTATTTATTTTTTCATAATCACAAAAGCTTTATACTTACAATGCTATATTTCACGAACAAGTTGTCTGATAGCTGTCAAATTGATACATTTTATGTACCTTTAAAGATTAGTATTAACTAAAAATCAGATGTATTTAATTACATTAATGCTATTTATGTGTTAGTCTACTAAGTTTTCAGCCCACTTGGATTGTAAGCCCTTCTGTATAATTTACATGACGAATAATAATAGAATTATTTTAGCTGGACTATTTGACGAAAATTTTGAAGATACTCAAATTATTTAACTAATACTAAAAAATCCGCATAGAATTGCTCTTATACTAATGAAAAGAGATATTTGTCTTTAAGAGAGGGGAGAACATATCAAAACTTTGTGTGATGCTTTTCTGAACTGACGCACACGCCATGAATGCAATGAATGAATTTTCACACATGCAATGAAAATTCATATTGTTGATGTCTATGCTACAACATTTAGAAGTATCAGGCTGCACTACTGTGCATAATTTCAAAATATCACATAAATTTAAAAAAATAACAATATTTGTCTTTTTTGAGCATAGAATTTTCAATAATTAAAATGCAATTTGACAGATATACATCACGCGTAAAGTTTAGAAAGAAAAAAAATATTTATTACCCATGCGTCTATAAATATTACGCAGGTTTAGAGTATTAATGTTATTTTAAGACGCATGTGCACCGTATATAAAGTAATTAGAATAGTTTCGACGCAGTCATTCGAGTTGTGTCTCAGAAGGTAATAAAAGTAGACTGAGACTAATCCATCAAATAACTATCTGTGCGGAGAAATTTTCAACGTATAGTATACTTCGATCAGTTAAAATCTTGGATGATTGTAAAAAATGAAAAGGAAAAAGTTGTCTATTTTTCGGCGACTCATTTGCAGGTGCGAAAGAGTTGAAGCTGCGCCTCTGAGACGCATGATCCAATTGCGAAATCGATTCCAAACGCAAAATTCCAAAAATCATTATGTTCAAATTTCCCGTATTTTTTACCCTGAGTAGTACTAGTCGAAGAACAAAGAAAGATCTAGTTGCCTTTTCAATTCACATGGATCGATCGAGGTTTTCAAAACATCATGACCTGCTAAAAACGAATTTTGAGGGTGGCCTGTCGAGAAAATTCAAGAAAAAATGTTATTAATAAATTAATTATTTAAGAAGTTGTAAAAATGAAACCATAATATAAAAAGATCTTTTAACGCTTTGCGTTTCTTCCATTTGTCTTGTAGAAATTAATCAACTCTTGTAAAATATACAAATTTTTTCGTCAAGTATTCTCGAAATTCGTATTTGAGAGATCAAAATAAGGTTTGAAAATTGTGGTGGATACATGCGCATTGGAAAGGTAACGGGAAACCTCTGGAACTCCGGCACTATATAACAAGTAGGCGAAAGTATTACTTACTTTATTAGATGTTTAGAGTTATTTATAAAACTATTGAGAAAAGTAAAAATTTTCGAATTATATAAGAATGTAAGATATATCATGCATTTTTCAACTCATGGAAAGGGTATTGCTAAGAGGCATTGCTGTAAAGAACTTTATATATATATATATATATATATATATATATATATATATATATAATTTAAATAAATTCTTCTGCATAATAAAGCTCTGCCAACATATTTCAATATAGCTACAAGCATATGTTTCCTCCGTCACGAAAACCTGGGCATTAAGCAGATTTTCAATTGAATAGTTAATTTCAGTTTAAATAATCAGTTAATTTAATTTCTTTGAAGAGCTTGAAACTAATTTGCTCAGATTTTATAACATGCTATAGTTTGTTGTCCTTCTCACACGAATACGTACCCTTCTACCTCAGAAGGAATCCAGCATGATAGGACTGGCAGTCTTTATGTTCAGTGAGACGGCTTTCTTTATGAATTTCGGATTATTACATAACATATCTATCCATGCATAAAACGAATAGCCTTTTTATACTTAAAGCTGTATGACTAGATATAAGAAAAGCTAAATAACACAGTTCTAGGAATTATTACTTTTTGTCAATCCTTTCAAACAAGTAAAGTATAATCTATTTCTACTTACTATGTCATGAAATGTGAACAGGCGAACTCATCATTTTTTTGAATGAAAGAACTGATTTTCGTATAGCCATATCATCAAAAATGAATAAGTTAACTCTTGTTAGTAAAAAATGATTAAAACTATATTGACCATTCTCAGTGTAACCATTCATACAGATAGTGTACTTTCTTGCTTATCTGGGGTTTTTCAAAGATGATCTGTTTTTCAAACAGATTTGTTCAATAAGCTGCTTTTTAATGAAGCAATTCTGTCGGTACAAAATTTTTACTTTAAGTACAGATAAGAAAAGCAAAACAATAGTGTTCATTTCAGTATATTGAGTATATTCAGAATACAATACATTCTCATTTAGACATCTGGTAGACTATAGCTATTTTAAATGTCAAATAATACTTATTTAATTCGATAAAAAATATACATAAACAATGAAATTGAGCACTTACTTTTTATATATATTAGGCTGTCAAATATCTTCCTAATGCTTCTTTGCTCTTCATTCAATGCTTTATAAAAAGTGCTACAGTGGTCGAATTTACTTCAAATATGCGCCGGTTTGTTCGATAATCTATTTCCATCTAGAGGGCAGCTTCATAATACTCCTCTCCTTATTTGCGAAGAACTTGGACAGTCACTTTTTACAAGCCTCTTTTGAGTCAAACTTTACACGACCAAGGGCGTTCGACATGGACAGGAATAGGTGGTAACTTCCCATCCGAACTCTGGTAGCTTCTGACGAGTTATCAACGAAGTGTGTGGTGTGGCGCTGTCCTGGTGAAATACTACACCCTTCCTGTTGGTCAATTGTGGATACTTCTGGTCGATAGCCTGCTCCAAGCGGTCCAGTTGTTCACAGTAGATGGTAGAATTAAGCGTCTGGCCATATGCGAGCAGCTCATAGTGGATGATTGCCTTCCAATCCCACCAAACATGCAGCAAAACCTTCATGGCCGTCAATCCCGGCTTGGCCACTGTTTGGAACGGTCCACCGGCCTTGGACCACGACCGTTTTCGCTTGATATTATCATATGTGATCCATGTTTCGTCGCCAGTCACCATCCGCTTGAAAAATGGGTCAAGTTCGTTCCGTTTCAGCAGCACATCGCAGGCATTGATTCAATCCAGAAGGTTTTTTTTGCGTCAAATCACGCGGCACCCAAACTTCAAGCTTTTTTGTATCCAGTCTTCTGCAGATTGTTTAAAATGGTTTGGTGACTAACTCTCATCTCCTGGGCGATATCACGAGATGCCACATGTCGGTCTAACTCGATAAATTCCATCTCCCAAAATACTGTTAATCTCACGAAAAGTTTCTCTAATGGATTTGCCTTTGACGAAGGAAAACCTTAAAATAGCGCGAATTTCGGCGTTAGTGAACTCCATGTTTACACGTCTATAACTGTTGAACGCAATATCCAAACTAATTATGCATAGCGTCGTTTTGTACGTTATCTCAAGACCTTTCAAATGATGTATAGTATTGCCAGATAGGAGCTCTGTCGCGCTTTATACATACCCCCGAAATTCATAAGACAAAAAGGCGAAGGGTGATATTTGACAACCTAATATTAAATTTATCATTTTCTATTTTTATATTGCAGTCTATCTATAGATTTTAAAGTTTTTAACTTATCCTAGATGTTAACATTATATTTCTAAATGTAAAATGTTTTCAAATTATACTTCATGTATTATAATAATAATAAAGTGATGTTTAGTTGGTAGAGAAAACCTACTTGGTCAGGTAGGTTTTTAGATTTTAATTCACACTACCAATTCGGAAACAAAATTGGGACACTGAAAGGTGTCATTGGCAGAGCAATAAAATTGTCATAAGGATTTTAGATAGAATAATTTGCAGATTGTAAATTGAAAGTGAAACTTTCATTAATAATGGATATTCAATTAAATTTATTGTTAAATTAATTGCAGAGAGATTGTTTGACATTGATAACACTGAAAATAGACATAATACACGAGTTAATGTTAACAGAGGATAAATTATTGTTTTACCATATGTAGAGGATTATCGGAAAGAATTAAAAGAAATTTTCGGAATTATAAAATTCAAATTTTCTTAAAAAATATCAATAATTTAAGTAAGTTGTTGAATAATTGCAAAGGTATGGGTGATCAATGTTTAAAATCTACAGTTGTTTACAAAATTCATTGTATGGATTGTAATGAATGTTACATTGGACAAGAAAGTAGATATTCAGAAATGAGAATTTATGAGCATAATTATACTTTGCGTAGTTCAAATATTACTTCTGGTTTACAAGAACATTATTTGAAGTTTTTACATTTTCTTGATTTTGTAAATGTGGATATTTTAGAGAATGGTATTAATAATAAGTATAAAAGGGAGAGTCTTGAAAGTATTCACATTTCCAAGAATAAAAATAATGTGAATTTAATGTGAGAGTCTAGTAAATTAGATAACATTTATCATTCCTTATTAAATTGATTGGTTTTGAACATTTTGTGTAGAGGGAGCATGGTATATTCAAATTAATAAATTTTTAGTTTAGTGGGGATAGGGGTATATATAAATAAGAATTTAAATATAAGGTTTAGTTTAGTCCCTGATGAGGAGCCGTAGTGAGATCGAAACATTCGACAACCTGAGCCTATCTTCAATTGAGTAAAGATGGTGGGGACAGTCAGATTGCACTTTATGGATAAAGAATTTTTTTTTCACCTAATATATTTTTATTTCAGATTAATCTACGGAGGTGATTTTAATCAAATACAGTCTGACTGTCATTATAACTTTCAATTAATTATATATTGATATGTATTAGTATGATATAAATATATAGTTATATTATTATGTATTAATTTTAATTTATTTAATTGGACTATAAAACCAATAGAAATATTTATTAGTTTATTATGTATATATATATAGTTTCTCTTTTTATAAATTGAATTGATAATTACTACAGTATTCTTTTCTCTAGATATTTTCAACGACAGTATTGTTTTTGTTTTAGCTGCCGGCACAGTATTATCTCTAAATATTTTGAAAACCCACAACCGACATGTGAAAATCACTGTGATGTATGCAAAGGGAAAGATACTGTAAGAGAAAGAATATTACAGTACATAAAATTGAATCATTCTAGCTTTACTGGAAGTGTCATCAAATTATTTCTAAATTCTAGTTTAGATAGAAATATGTAAGTATTATTTACAAATGTCAATGGTAATGAGATATTTTAATGTTTACATTATTTTACATAATCTTTCTACATTAAAGTTATTTTGAAAAAGATATTATATATTCGATGAATTGGATTGACAATTATGATCAATTACTGGCATTATGTGATTATAGAAGTATAAATAACTTTCTTGATTCTGAAGAAATTAATTCTTCGATAATATATTTGAAAAAATTAACAATAAAATCAAGCCCTTTGAAATTGGTTGCTAATCAAATAAGGTAAATATATATATTTTTAATTTCAATTAAATTAATTCCAATTATTTTGACGTTATAAAATATGCATACAAATAAGACATTTATTAACCTTAAACGATTGTCTAACCTTCTCTATCGTGCAATATATATATATATATATATATATATATATATATATTATAGCTTCATTCCAATTATTATTTAAATTACAATTCAAATCTTTTTATAAAATAAAAATTATTAACACAAACTTTAGTTCGATCGTATAGTTTGTCATATTATTATTTAGCATATAACGTTTAGTTATTCTCATTTGGGGCTCGTTATAACCAAACAGCAAAAAAGCTAACCTGATTAAATTGTCAAGAATATCAGTGAGATTTTCGACTCTAGAGAGTTGGAGACCTCACCGAATTAGCGACTCATATTTAACAGAATAAATCCTACGATCGCCGCTTCATCATCAAACATTCATCAAACGGTAACCACTTATCTACGCATCCAAACCGATGCATGTACCATCGGTTCGAAGGTAATCGCAAAGTATAATGCTTTCGAATTGTCACAGAATGGACCGATTTAGCCCTGTTTTCATCATGCTGACCAGATCACAATTTCTACTATGATTTCCACGAAGCAATGACCACTCAGAATTGAGAAACTTAAATGCTGCATCTATGGGACACTATGTTCAACCCGTTTTCTAAGACGAACACATTGTATATTTAGCTGCATAGTATGAAAACTTATGTAACGAGCATGTATTATTAAATGTACTGTGACGAGGAACGCAAGCACTGCGTGCGCCTGCCTTCCCCGTCCCGTTGCTCTCTCTCTAGCCGTAGCATGTACATATTTATCTGTATATTTATATGTAGAAATGTTTATATGTTGCAGGCCGACGCACAAACACCGGCGGAGAGGTAAGTGAGAGAGAGAGAGAGAGCGGGGAGTGGGGAGAGACAGCCACGCGCGCGAATTAGGCAGAAAGAAAGAGAGCCGCGAGGAGAAAACAACGCGTACCGGCCTTCTACACACGTCGTCCGTGTCCCTTTTTTTCCGGTTGCTAACGCCGTGCCGCGACGAATCGTGTGTGGGAACCAACCTTGTGTTCCAAGGTTCCCCCCCCGCCTCGTACCTCGTCCTCGGGGAGAGTGCCCGGTTCAACGCGCTTGTGGTGCCACAGTGGTGCGAGGGTGTGCAGTGCCCCCGCCCCGAATACGAGCTCGAGCGGACGAATTGTCGTCCGCCCCATCTACGCGGAATAACCGCCCCATCCCGGGGCTCCCGGAGGTCCACGTCACCGCCGCCCCCGGCAAAGGAAGGCGCTATTGCGCTTCGAAAACGCGCTACGAGACCTGCGGATTCCGGCTCTCTGTAAGTGGCAGCTCCTTTTCTCTCTCTCTCTCTCTCTTCCCGAACGCCCCGCGCGCCGTCGCCTCGGCGACCCTCGGCCTGCGTCCCGCACGCCTCGTATATAGGCGCTGCATTGTATGTGTATATTTGGCGCCGCGGCATTAAATCGTATTTAAATTTTAATTATCTGTCTTATTTTTTTTTTCCATTATCATCAAGTGTGCTCTATTAGCCATCCTATTCCACGCGCCGTCCCACAACGCGATATTTCGCCCTTCGCGGACCGCCCCTCTCCCTCGCCGAAATCCTTCGGGGCTAAGCCCAGCCGGGCACAGATTTGCAACGGCCGTGCCCGCCGTCCTCGTGCTCGAGGCGGACACGCGCACCGTTACAGTACACGGGGTAAAAGTAAATGTGTTACTTGATCTCAGTGTAAATAATTGTTTTATCCACCTCTGTTTCATACAGACTGAGGACAAAAAATACGAGACTAAAACAATTATGAATTCGTCCGAAACGGGGTCATGTTGTTTGTTCGCAAGATGTTTTAGTTTCTTATCCGCATCCATGACCAACGCAATTGGCAAAAATTTGTTGTTTCTGACAGATTCAACATGGAACAAATTGTTTGGAGAATATCAAGGTACGGCATCTAGTTAAAAAGAGATGCCCATGTCACGCACTCCAACAATCTGCAGCATGTTTAGTCTGAGAATTATAGAACAAAGCTGAATGTGTAACAAACAATACCTATAAGTCCATTACAAAGAGATATCCATTGACAAGCGGATCTTTCAAAACTCTGGACACCATTGCCATAAATGTAATATCCTATGGAGGTACATTGCCCAAAAATGATTTATATTATATATCGCGAAGACTGTTTTCTTGATCAAATCTAAAGTAATCCGATGGTAAACTTGGCTTAGATCAATGTTCGATAGTTACTGCGTATCTCGCAAATTTCAGAAGGCCATATGTTGGAGTGGATATGCACCCTCCTTGATAATATAATTGATTACTTGTTAGTCAGTTCAAAGATTGATCTTGCTATTCTCTTTTGGTACGATTGTCGTAGTTCTTCCAAGACTTTTCTGAGGGTTCTACAATATTTTATTTTTATAATCTCCGCGTGTGACCGTACCAGCAGACTCCCGGAAGTTCTCCGTAATTGTTATTTCAGGTATAAATGAAATTGCCATCCGGATGACTGAGTTGCTTAAACATTCTTTAAATTTATATAAGAGCTAAAATCGATCTACGGGTTATTAGGTTAACAGCATATACATTGTTTTCCAAATCTACTGCAAACCTACGCACTACTGTGGTCGAAAAGTTTTATAGACACATTCACATCATAAAAATAAGCGTAACAAATGAGACGAGAACTTTACTTGTATTCAAGTGGGTTACGGTAACTCAACCGAAAAAGGCCCTAACCGCATAAAAAACAGAAGGTCCCTATATACCCAACAATATCTGGAATCATTGATTTAGTAATATATCCCAGTTTCCAAGACGGCTAGCATAATTTTCTTCCTCAATTTCAATAAAAATTGAAATTTTTAAGTGGTTTGAAATATTACTATTTCACTTGAAAACACAAACAAAATGTACTCCTGGCTGGAAAAAATTATTGGTTTCATCTTGTATAATTTACTTTTTATAAAATTATCGATATTTTAAAATTGCCAGAAGATTGAAAAAAATTATCTCTTTTTTCCTTAATTGTATAATGTTGAACTTTTTATATCGATCACAAATAGATATTTTTGATCTTATTTCTTTAATAATATGATCTGTTAGGCGATATATAAGGCGATATATATTAAAGGCGATATATAATATTAAAAATATTAAGGCGATATATCATTGTAAAAACTAAGAACATTAAATCAACGGATGCATTTTATTATACACTTTTTCATTAGTAGACTTACGCAAGCAGGTACCTAAACAAATGAAAAATTAGTTAACAGTTAAGTAATTGATATATCAGCATTGTCTAATTTCGTTAAATGTTGTTTATCAGGACCAATAATACAGATAAACTTCACATTTGTCATATTTGGTTTAACATATCGATGTGAATCGATGCCGTTTCTCATCTATTTTCAATAAAAACACTTAAGCTTTGACCTTGCTCTTTTCCATTTTAATTGATATTTCATAACACAATTTATTACAGACATTCAGATATTAATAATAATCTTAGCAGTAAAGGGAATAAAGACGCATAGAATTGCGCCATTGACAGGCGTATGGAATAGTAGCAGACGAACAACGAAAAACATTGTTTTTTTTTCAAACATTTTCTTTGATTTTGTCAATTAGTAATCAAGCAATTGATATTATTAAAATTGAGAAAGAAACTTTATAAATTTTAATAATATTTAAATTTATAAAACAAACTTTATAAATGGTTGAAAAGGTTTGAACAAAATATCGTTTTGCTTAATAATACGGGTTACGAGAGGATAATCCTCATAAGTAACAATGTCATCGTGGAAAAAGTAGTTTTTAATATTTCGTTAAATATCCAAACTTGCGGCTCCATAACTGTTAATTACATTACCTTAAATGTAAATTTAAATTTAAATGTAAATGTAAATGTAAATTTAAATTTAAATTTAAATTTAAATTTAAATGTAAATGTAAATGTAAATTTAAATGTAAATGTAAATTTAAATTTAAATGTAAATGTAAATTTAAATTTAAATGTAAATGTAAATTTAAATGTAAATGTAAATTTCTACCTTATCTCTGTAAACAATGAAACGTTTTTGTTTCACTGCTTACGGCTTCTAATATTTTCTTTAAGTTTTCAAAATAGTTTGTTGCGTACACAAAATTAAGTACACTATCAGAATGATAATTTTAACATATACTGCTCTGTCGGCAAGGTTCAAGTTAAATAAATTTGAGAGACAGCTAGATTTTTGAGAGAAGCGCTCGAGACAGTGAAATATTTTTCAATAGGAGGAAAAATGCGGTTGAGGCCTTTCTTTCGTATGCTTTCGAAAACTTATGGGGCGGAATGTATTGGTGAATTGGCTTACCGAAAGTGATTCAAATGGTTCAAAAGTGCTGATTTTGAATTGAAGACAAAGATCGTTCAGAAAAGCCATAAAATTTTGAAGAACATGAATTAGTTGCTTTGCTGGATCAGCATCTGCGTCAGATTCAAGAAGAACTTATTGTATTGGGCACCACGTATCATTTGTATGCGGCGTATTTGCATGTTCTAAAGGTTGATGTAGCGGAATAAAAATAAATTAATTTTGCATTGTATTATCACTAGTGATGAAATATCAATTTATTATGATAATCCTAAACGCAAAAAATCGTATACAAAATTCAGTGAGCTCTCCGAATCGACACAGAAACGGAATATTTACGTAAATAAGGTTATGTACTGCATATGGTGGGATTAAAAGGGTGTCGTATACTATGGACTGTTTCCTAAAAGTCAAACCATCAGAGGACCATTATATCGAACCCAACTTATTCATTTAAAGCGAACCTGGCAGGAAAAACGGCCAGAATTTGAAACGAGGCATGGGTCCGTCGTTTTTCATCACGAAAGCGCTCGGCTACATTTGACGGTTTTAATTAAAAAATATTTGGAAAATAGTGGATAAGAAATTCTGTCTCAACCACCTTACAGTCCAGACTTAAAACCATCTGACTACCACTTCTTTCCACCCATGCAGAATGCTCTTACGAGAATACGTTTCAGTTCAGTAGAGGAAATAAAAAATTGGCATAAATTATCTTAAAGGTAGGAAAAAGTTATAGCTTTCGTTAAACGATACTTTGAATAAAGGATAGGTAATCATATTTTCATAATATTTTATTAATATTATAATAACAAAAGAAAGTGTTGGAGACGTTTAATTATATATATATATATATATATATATATATATATATATATATATATATTGTATTTGTGGAAATAATTCAATAAAAATTTTACATACATTAATAACTCATCCGCTTATTCGCCTTCATATATTTATGTACTCTTTTCAAGATCTTTTACTCTTACTTTTCACCTCTCTGTAAGCTCTAATTTTTTTCTATTATCTAATTAATTTCTACATTCAATTCTTATTCACTCATCATTTAATATCTCTCTTTATTCTTATATACATATTATACTCACCAATGCTTTAAGCGACGGTGATCAAAGAATCCCGCCGCAAATGAAACTGCATCCGAGACAATAGAATAAAATTACTCCATTTCATAAAAAAATACATCGTCGGCGCACTCCTCACATCTTTGCTTGCTCACAAAAACACGTGTATGTAAGTATAAAGGAAAGGTTATTGCGTGAAGGAAGGCCTTGATACTTGTATACGTTTACAGCGACGGGTACTCTGTCGCATTTCCCCTCCCTAGAGCATGAAGTCCTCTTAGGGATGAAAGGAAGAGCTCTCTTATGTAATTTTTACATAAAAATACAATATGTCGTATGATAAATTAGATTATAAAACATGTCAAATTATAAAAAATTTTTCTTTTCTATTCTCTCTTTATTCGTTCACTCTCCTCTCTCCTTTCTCGACTCTATTAATTTTCTCGCTGCCGGATCTCTCCATCATGTCAAGTTTTGATGGTGTGTGATACGGCAATTAAGGGGTTGGTCCCCCAAAAATCTACCCACCGGATCCGACGCCGTGCGAGGCGACACAGATAGCGTAGGTAGTAGGTTGACAGCGGGTAATGAAGGTGGCGTGTAAGATGGCGAAGGCGGAGGGGTTATCCGTATGGCTTCTTAGCGAACCTGTTCAGCAATGGCCTGTTACAGATTCATGAAATGCTGCAACTGGTATTCTTTCATAAAGTTTATAATTGAAGTGATTACTGAGTGACCCAAGTCCATCTGTCGATACTCCTCCGACATAAGCAATGATCGTTCTCCTTATTCGACCTTGAGAAGACCCGAGGACAAGTCCGTCTGTAACTTGAGAAAGAGCCAGGTTAGCAACATGTTAGGTTTCATAAGAGAGGTGTCGGCGACAGATGAAAAACTCGTTATTGTTAGCTCCTGCGTTGCCTCTCATACTCTCAAAGGTGCTCTTTCGGGATAAAGGAGCTGCCCTTTGGTTTCCTTTTGCACTTCCCAAGGTGGATGTGTCTGATAAATCAGAGATCTCCACGATCTCCATAACCATATCATTCTGTACATGATCCATTATTCTGTAACAAAGAAGAAAAATATTTTAGCTTATACCTTATCTTTACTCAACTCTCTACGTATGACTTATACTCTTTCTCTACTTAATCTCTCTATCTCTGTTGCTTTCTGATAAAATTTATTAACTACTTATTCTTCTTTTTTCAATAAATTTTTTTAATTCGAAAGAATGCACAACATTATTCATTCTCGAGTTGTCCATGTCTAGTGTATTGATATAACGGCTGTAACCGTGTATGGCATCATATTTGGGTTCATGTTTAGCATTTATAGATTTGTCTGCATTAGACAGATTATGTCTTTTCCTCAGAATCTTGTTGCTGAAGAAATTCCGTATATCTTCCTTTGTTATAACGTATCTTTTTAATATTCAGAGTTTCATTGATATGATTTGAAACTAAATCTCTTAATTCATGGTACGATAAGAGGATTAAAACTTTCTAATTACTCTTCCTCGTTAGTATTTACTATAACATTACGAAGTTCGGATTTCTTATGTATATTCTTTGCTGGTTCAGAATGCCTTCAAAAATTTAAAAAGGCGGGAAATACGCTTGTATTTGACTGGGATGATCGTCTTGATCACATATCTGAACTGGTGTAGGTATTTATCATACGTCTTATGATTATCGTTGACCTCCGTTGAAATTGTAGCTTTTAATGTTCTATTCGTCCTCTCAAACAGATTTGGACGTGCATAATAAGGTGGAATGTAAGTCATTTGCTAATTTTATATCAATAAAGTTTCTCTTATCTCAACTCATGAATGTGCTCTGATTCATCGTTACCTCTTTTCCTCTATCCCTAATATTCTCTCTCCTCTTTATTTTCTCTTTCATTATCTCTTTCTTTATCTCTACTCTTCGAATCATTCTTGTTTAGTGTTGCATTTCTTTTACTTTAATACTGATTTCTATCTCTCGATAAATTATTTTTCTTACTTTCCTAAAATTCATTTTAACAATCATCTTCATCATTCAAAGTATCGTCATCGTCTATATGCCCAACAAATCTTTCTCTAGAAACCTTTTGGAATCTCACCCATGCTCGAAATTCTGATTTATTATTCTTAAATCAATTATAACCTTTACCTTTGAATACTCTGTTGAATGTTTTCAGCCAAAATTCATCTGGAGCATCACATGTGTCATAAGCATTGTCATAAATGTTCAACAAAGAGCTCTGCCTGCTACTTTTCTTCTTCAAAAGAAAACTTGAAGCCTTTTTTAGTTTCTCTACTACACTCATTCCACACTTTAATTGTGTTTATGTCGAATATTTTTAGATACAATTAATAAATATTTCTATTGGTTTACAGTCCAATTAAATTAAAAATAATATATATAATTATATTAATATATGTTTATATTAAAAGTAATACATATCAATATATAATTAATTAAAAGTTATAATGATAATGAGACTGTTTTTGCTTAAAATCCCCCCGTAGACTAATCTGAAATAAAAATTTTTATTAGTTGAAAAAAATTTTTTTATTAGTACAGTACAATCTGACTTTCCTCACCACCTTTACGTAATTGAAGTTTTTGTTGCTGTTGTCCAGCGTTTCGAGCCCGCTACGGCTCCACATCAGTGACCAAACTGAAACAAAACACTCATTCCATATATTTTTACATGGTTCGTAGTGGCAACTTCTATGCATATACATTTTACTTTGACCTGCCTGATTATGATTGTCATATACTATACTCTTTTGTGTATTTCTACCTGGATAATTAAACGTATTTCATCTTTCCCGATCAATATTATTTCTCCAGTTATATTTATTAAACTCATTTCTTTGTAATCATTAATTTTTTATCGCTTATAGAGTCTAAGTTTTAAAAATATTGTTAACACTGAATATTAATTTTGCTTCCTGCTAGAGGATGCATGTTAATTTCAGAATATCTATATTCACTTGTATTTGCTCTATTTAAATCGTTATTAATTTCTTATATAATACTTCTCTAAATTTTTCTAATTTGATCTCCTAGAATCTTTTTTTCTCTTTCCACGATTCTTCAAGTTTAACACCGCCTCTCTTCTTCTGTCGAATGTTCAGTTCTGTAAATTATCAAAACAATTTCGTCTATAGCTCATTGGAATAGTTTATTGTGCTGTTCTATAAACAATTCAATCTACTGTCTAATCTGACTCTAAATAGTCTGATATTCTCGGTTTTTCAGTTCTTAAGCTAGCGTCTTTCTATTTACCTCTTTATTCATGGCTTTCCATCATACAAAGGCTCCATAAGTAAATATGGGTCTCACTATGGCCGTGTACATCCAGTGGGTGATGTATGTCTGTAATTCACATCTTTTTCTAAACATTTTCCTACAATTATAGAACTTATTTATACCTTTCTTCATTCTTTCCTCCACATTCCTTTTCCAGGATAGTTTGGAGTCTAGAATTACTCCAAGGTATTTTTCCTCTCTGGCGAATGTTAATGCTCGTCCCACCAATCTCGGCGGTTCTATCTCGGGAATCTTATATTTCCATGTGAAGAGGACGAGTTCCATTTTATCTGGGTTCACATCCAGTTCCTTTGGTCCTGCCCATTTGGCAATTTCTTTGAAGATTGATTCCATGATGTCTCTGATCGTAGTTTGGCTTTTTCCCGTAACCAGTAGCACCGCGTCATCTGCAAAGGCTAATACTTTTATTCTTTTATTTACTAGGGTTTCGAGGATCTTATTGATCACTATGATCCACAGGAAGGGAGAAATGACTCTTTGGGAGAAATGAGACTTTATAGTACTGTCGCCCATTTCTGAGTTTATCGTTCTGCTTCTCAGCATTTACATGATCCAGTCTTTGGTCAGTTTTTCAGTTCCTATCTCTTCATATGCATTCTTTATTGATTCTGTATGGATATTATTGAAAGCTCCCTTTATATCAAGGAATGTCCCTAGCTTATACTCCTTGTCTTGATGGCTTTTCTCTATCGTCTCTATGACCTCGTCTAGCGCACTTTTTACAGATTTGCTCTTTAAGTAGTCATACTGTGCTGAGCATCTCTTTTCTATATCAGTAGTTTCCTTTATGTATATATCAACTAGTCTTTCTAATGTTTTTAAAAAAAATAATGAAAGGCTGATTGGTCTGAAATCTTTTGACATTATATGGCTTGTTTTGCCTGATTTGGGTATGAAAACCACTTTGTCAACATAGTGTTGTAACAGTGGCGTGTCCCATTGAAAGCTACTTCGTGGCTCCGGCTCAGTGTGCAACCAGGTTCTTTTGGCTAACACCAGACAGGTTTATTTTATATCGTTGCGTAAGCATACCTTCGGCTGGATACGCCTCGGTTCCTGAACGCTCAATACGCTACCAGGTTCGCTTACGAAACGTTAAAGTTCCTTTTTGTTATTAAATTTTTATTATTTATTTATTTGCTTTTTCGCGTTGCTAGTCGCGTCTGTACACTGTACTTTAGCTTCAGCTCAACACGCCACCAAGTTTGTTCCAGTGTACTTCTCGGTATTTAATTCTACTTTTTTTTCTCTCGCTCAGCATGCAAGAGAATAGATATCTCCATTTTATAGTTTCCCTTTTCAAGCTTGGAGAGGGTGGATTTTTATTTCAAGCATTACTTTTGATTTCATAGAAAAAATAACAAATATAATTTATTAATTAAAATAATATATAATAAAATATAATAAAATATATAAAGAACGTAATAATAATAATAATAATTAAATTTAAATATGTAATTTAATTTTTTATTTTTGACGCCTTATCATTCAGCTCGATGTGTCCACTGTCCATTTCTGTGGACAAAAGAAAAATAAAATATAAATGTAAGTATTTGTTACTTTGTTTTTACATTTGATTTTATCGTTATCTTATTTCTAAATCGCGGCCTAAATTATGTAAATCGCGTCCACAAGGCTGGCAGCACACTGGTGTTTTTGCCCTTTGCTCCGAAATTTATATTCGCGCAATTTTTTCCAACTTATGAGAACGCTCTATCATTATTCAGAGCTTGGTAATTAGCGG
The DNA here is from genome assembly GCA_018907035.1 of Sycobia sp. Sy_11. Classification (NCBI taxonomy): domain Eukaryota; kingdom Metazoa; phylum Arthropoda; class Insecta; order Hymenoptera; family Epichrysomallidae; genus Sycobia; species Sycobia sp. Sy_11. Next base: position 1,074,369 of record JACCIC010000135.1, on the reverse strand, counting down.
CGCGCACCTCTAATTATCTTGTGCCATCACACGAAGTTGCGTCGCGCCGTACCGCGCCGGCCCGCTCTGAGTCGCATCGCGCTGTATTTTCTGCCCCACGCGAAGGTCGAAGAATCTGATTACCTTTTATTAAATATAATCAGATCTTCTATTACCTATTATAATAATTTGATTTACTCGATTATAATATAATATTAATCGAGTATATTATGTATTCATGAATAACATATAATTAATTAACTAATTTTAATAAGTTAATATTTTTTAATTTACAATAAATAAATATTTATTATTCTTTTCTTTGTACGTGTCAATGTACTCGTCGCAGAGTTTTGGATTCTCTTCAGCATTATGGGTATTATGCCATCTAGTCTCACCGATTTGTAGTGGTTGAATGAGTTTAGAGCCCATAATAGCTTTTCCCTTGTCACCATCTTTTTTACCGTTTGTCGTTTATCCCTGTTATTTGGGTCTCGTCGTAACGGTTGTTCGTTTTCTACTTCTTCTGCTTGACAGCCATGGAAGTATACCTCTATTAGTAACTCTAGAGTTTCCATTCTCGTTTCTGTCTATGAGTCATCTGATAGTCTGATATTCTTCAGAAACATCGGTTCCTTTTTGAGTATCTTCCTAAACTTAAATGCCTTATTTACCCATATGAGCAACTCACTGAAACTTTTATGGATTAGAATTTAGCCCTTCTTACTTAAGTTTATATTCATTAAAGCTGTTTTTATATTTAGACCAGCTCTCCTCTTTGCCTTCCTTTCTAGCAACCCTCATGAGTCTCCTAGTCTCCTTCCTTAGTCCTCTAAGGTCTGCATTTCACCATGGTTTGGTACTTTTGCAGCTCCTTCTTATTGGGCACGATTCAAGGAAGGCTTTTTCTAGGATGTCTCCCAGTTTATTGACTTCGTTCTCTATCTCTATTTGTATGGTGAAGTCTGACCTTTCGAATTGGGGCCTATTACCTATTCTTTTTCTCACTAATCTTCAGAACTTTGTCCAATCTATTTTTTCTGGATTCCTAAACGCTCTATTCTGCATGGTATCCCGATAGATTGTAAAGAGTATCCTCCTATGATCCGAGTAGGAATTTTCGGTTGATACTCTCTAATTATTTATCGCTAGCTTATCGCTATTTGTTGCCAATACTAGCTCTATGACTTCTATTCTTCTGTCCCTCCGTTCGATTTCCGTCATACCATTTGTGCTGTGTCGTGAAAGCAACATAAGTTTTAAAACTCTTCATGCTACTATACACCTTCTTTTCTTGCTTGTCGTTTGGGAATGGAATGGCTCATAGTTTATTGCTCTTAAACTTCGGATTTTGTTTTCTAAGATTCAAGGTTCCTGTATAAGGGCAATATCTATTTTCCTCTCCATTATGGTCAGCATCAGGTCCTTCGAGGGTGCTTCGCAGTGGTGCAAGTTAATTTGGATCACTCGCGGTCCCAGTTTCGCCTTGTTGCTTTCTTTCATTGGGAAGTCTCGCGTTCTGTGTACCTAGTACGAACTTGATACTTTCCTTATTCTGTCTTAGCAAAACAAGGGTTTCGGCATCCATGGCGGTGACCAGGCCTACGCTGTTTCCGCTCTTAATCTGTGCTGAGGAAATAATTCTCGAGCTTTGAGTATTTATTCCCTTATTTTGCCTTGCAATAATTTGCATTACAGTCTCGTTATTCACTACCGAAGGAGGTACCCTGATTGATATCATTTGTCTGGGTGGGAATAGCGACCTTGGAAGCACATCGAGTTGGGCCTTCTACCAGAGTTCGCCGCAGTCTCGGATGACACAGTTTAGGAAGTCTACATACTGCCTGTTTCTGCGACCTTGCTACGACCTTGACACCCTTTTATCAGCTGGCCCTGTCGAAGTTTGTTTCCTCGTCGCTTTCATCCTCTGATCCATCCGCGATAGCATGCAGAAACCTCAATTCCATCTTCAGCCACTTTTAAGTCCATCCTGCAATCTGGATCGTTTTGATCTGTGATGCCTATCTGGAATTTCTCTGGAGGGTTTCGGCTTTTTCACCGTTCTTCCCTCCTCCTCATTAGAGCAATTCGCGGATGGTTTCGACGCTTCAAAAGCGGTGATTTCGACGTGGAAGACAAGGAGCGTTCCGGGCGGCCGCAAATCTTTGAAGATCGAGAATTGGCGACTTTGCTTGATGAAGATTCTTGTCAAACGCAAGAAGAACTTGCTGAAGCATTGGGAGTTGACCGAACAACCATTTCCAAGCGTTAGCGTTTGAAAGCCATGGGAATGATCCAAAAGCAAGGAAATTGGGTGCCGTACGAACTGAAGCTGAGAGACGTCGAACGGCGTTTTTTCACTTGCGAACAGCTGCTTCAGCGACATAAAAGAAAGGGTTTTCTGCATCGTATTGTGACTGGCGATGAAAAGTGGATACGTTACGATAATCCGAAGCGAAGAAAATCATGGGGACTACCCGGCCATGCATCATCATCGACGGCCAAGCGAAATATTCATGGCGCCAAGCTCATGCTCTGTATATGGTGGGACCAGCTAGGTGTGGTTTACTACGAGCTTCTGAAATCGAATGAAAGGATCACAGGCGAGGTCTATCGACGACAATTGATGCGTTTGAGCCGCGCACTGCGAGAAAAACGGCCACAATACTCCGACAGGCACGACAAAGTTATTTTGCAACATGACAATGCTCGCCCACATGTTGCACCGCCGGTGAAAACATACTTAGAAACGCTCAAATGGGAAGTCCTACCCCACCCGCCGTATAGTCCAGACGTTGCTCCGTCTGATTACCATCTCTTCAGATCGATGACGCATGGCCTGGCTGACCAGCACTTCCATTCCTACGAGGAAGCCAAAAAATGGGTGGATGACTGGATAGAGGCCAAACCGGTCGAATTTTTTCGCAACGGGATTCGTATGTTGCCAGAAAGATGGGAAAAAGTTGTAGCTAGCGATGGCCAATACTTTCAATAATTCATTTGTAACCATTTTTTCACAATAAAGGCTCAAAATTTGAAAAAAAACGGGAAAGACTTATTCACATACCTGATAATTTACGAGAAAAATATCTGAAATAATTTTCAATTAATATGGTTACTAAGTCATATCAGTAACTAAAATTAGTATGAAAAAAAAATTATTAAAAAGTTTTCAAAAATAACTTAAATAATGATTTCACTATAACACACGCACATACCTATTCAAAATATACTGTCTTATTTTTAAAATAAATATATCATATTCAGATTAATTTATAATACACGCTTCTTTTATTCCATTGTAGTTGCTATATATACGTATATGTATTGGATCTAAAAGTAAGTTTTTAACGTTTTTTTTGTCCAAAATATAAGGTTTTATTATAAAAACATGGTTATAGATCCATTATCAAAGTATCCTTCCTCGGAAGCTCTAACTTTTTCCCATCTTTCAGATAATTTATACATTCCGGAGCAAAAAATTTCACACATAACGAGTAAAAAATATAAAATATTTTTAAGCGTAGGGAAACCGATTCTTGAATGACGACCAATGATAGAGCAAATTCTGCTTAAACCTGGCACCCACCCTCATTCAGCAACGCCTTTAAATTCTCGTCTTCAAAACATTTCGCCTTTCTGGAGCACTACTTGTCTTCAACAAAATTACCAATTTGGAACCGTTTAAACTACTCGCGGCTTGTCGATTCACCAATATATTCTGCACCGTGGTTGAGATATAATCCCGAATCTGTTTTCGTGAACCATCAAAGACGACGCGGAATTTAGTTGTCTTACGTCCTTCCTTTATTATCACATGGTAGGACAGGTAAGAGTTCGGTACAATCCGCTTATCTTCAAAAATGCGTCATCTGTGTCAAATGCGTCATCGAGCTCCTCATATTCTTTTCCATTTATACATCACGTAGTGTAGGCATCTGTGCTAGTTTTCGTTATATGCGAAGAAATGTTTCACAGCGATATCTTTGGGGTTACCAAGTTCTCGAATCCTTTCATTAATTAGGATTATGATGCATCGTCCTATTAACTCATTTCGCCGAAAAGTTTTACAATAATGCCATTTGCTGTAATCAGCTACAGCGCAACTTGCATTTGTTTCGAGTAAATTATTTTCACTTGTTCAAAAACGTTCAAGCTGTTCGGTTACCTGTGCATGTTTATAAAATAAGATTACCCCATAAATAAGATACCTACCCCGATGTGGCTTACAGTGGTATATATCCTGTAACTATCTATTCTAGTAGTATTTCTTGAGAAATGGAATGATTATTCTTGACTATTTATTCGACTTATTCCTTTATTCCAAAAGTTTCGATTGTACGAGCCGCAATTGCGCTAACAAATACTTTTAGCGTTGCATTTTCATGAATGAGAGCATGAAATGTGTCCTGCAATTCCTAGAAGTATACGAGACTTCTTTTGAAAGTTCGTTTACAAACACATTTTACTATTATCTGTATACACCAACTGTACGTATGTATGAAGCATTTCAATTATATTTACTGTATGGTATAAATTATAATAATCTTCTCGCGATTCACTTGTGCGAATCGTTGTACTGGACATTATTTTCATGTAAACAAAGAAGGCTATTTGAACATTCTGTCGATTAGTAATTAATATGGTTTGAATTTGTGTACCATGTCGAACGAATATTCATCTTGAAGGATCAATGTTTGTTTTAGATTTGTAAATAAAAATACTTTAATTGTGCTTCTGTCGACTGTTTTTAGATACAATTAATAAATATTTCTATTATTTAATCATATTATTTTTATTATTTTCTATTATCATATAATTTCTATAATTCAATCTAAATAATTAATTTTGTAAACAACTCCAGAATTTAAATATAAATCATCCTTATCTTTGCAATTATTAAACAACTTACTTAAATTATTGCTATTTTTAAAGAAAATTTGAATGTTATATTTCCGAAAATTTCCTTTAGTTCTTTCAGACAACCCTCTAACATATGATAAATGATAAACAGAAAAATGATAAACAATAATTTTGCTCCTATTGACATCAACTCTTAAATTATGTTTATTTTCGGTATTATAAATGTCAATCAATTTCTCAGCAATTAATTTATTAAAAAATTCCATTGGATATCGATTATTCATAAAAGTTTCTCTTACTGTTGCGGGTGGATAGGAAAAAGGGCGAAAAAACTCGAACTAGATGTTCTTATGGGCGTGTATTTAGTTTATTTATTTTAAATCAGGTGAAAATTATCTTATTGTAGCGAAATAAATGCACTAAATAATATTTTCGTTCTTACAACGAAAGCTTGAAAATGAAGAAGAGGCCGCAAGCGGCCACGCCCGCACTCCCGAGTATTAATCGTTGAGCTCCGCAGTCATTCTCGCGGACTTTTACTCGCAAGAGCATGTCTTTTATGTTGGATTTTATGGCGACCGTATAGTATCGGAAACGCACGAGTCCTCCTGGCAAAGGCCGTAGTAGATCAGGTCCCACATCCAGCTGATCGTTCAGACTGACCCTGACGTTTCACGGCCTCATTAAAAATAAGCCTGAGCTAATACGGTTTGTTGGGATTTTTTACTCCGAAGTGAGATAGAAACCAAATGCGCGATTGAGGTTTATCTTCTCTTACTTCTATGGCGAATCCATCCCTTATGAACTTTTCCATTTCGCATAATAGAGAGCCGGATATTGGGAATCACGGTTTAAACGTTTTTCAAGAGATGCAAGCCTCTTCCGTGCTATCAATCGGCTATCGGCATAATTTCGCTCTGCCATAAAAGTCCCGTTTCCCACGAAGCCCCTAGCCGCCGAGTAGTTTCTTCTAGCAACTTCAACGCACGATCGAGCTCCTCTGACTTATCCGCGGCGGAATTTATTCCGAAGTTATCGATTAAAACATAATTCTTAATAAGCTCTTCGAAGCTTTAATTCTCGATCATTTTCTCCCCTGTCGAATATTTTGATTTCGCACATGTTAAATAAGAGGTACGAGCGTGAGCGTTCTCTTTTCGACGATTTTTTCGCCATGCCCCGCCCAACCAAGCCAGCAACGGGACAAAGCAAACGTGACATTTATTTCACGCATTTCGCATGTTATAATAACGCTCCAATTCTCTTAGCCCAATAATATTTTCCGTTTGGCATTTCGAAACGCGTCCACTTGGATGTTTTCCGTAAATCGAATAAATTCCGAGATTTTTCGCGAGAGTGCGACGGCAAATCTAAATTTTTGATGGCGAAAGCGTTTTTCATCGGCTGTTTTTCGAAACTCCCCCTTATTTACCTTTTCGGAATTTGAACATATTTCTTTCCCTCACGATATTCCCTTAAGCCTTATTTCTATCGGCGTAGCTGTCAGTCCGATTTCTCTAATTAAAGGAAGATTTACTAACGTGATGGTGGAACCTTCGTCGAGGAGAGCGTACGAATAAGTGCGGGCCACGGGTCCCGCAATATCTACGGGTACTATTTTGAATAACGTAGATCCCCGTAATAGTCATTCTCGCGCGTGTAACTTTTTGCCGGTGCGCTTGCCTCTAGCATGACCATTTTCCATTTTCCGGAGGTTTTCTCTGCCGCGGGAGTAGCGTAATATAGTAGGTAATGCCCCTATTGCTAGAAGTATTACCATGGTAAAATATCACACAAGCAGCAAACACAAACTATGTTTTTTAATGAACGAACATCTCTCATCGACTCCTTGCCTTTAAAATTTCAAGCAATTATTTAATTCGTGTTGTCGGTCCTCGCAAAAGGCACGAACGCCCGCGCCGCGATTATGTTCTTTCGCGCTAATAACATAAACGGTGCTGACTTCACGTTCGTTGTTTCGCGCCGCTTTGCACCGCGTTCGGAGCTTCGCTGTGACGTTGACGAAACGTTATCTTACTGGAAAATACCGTCATAGCAAATTCGGCTTCTCTTACATAAACTCAGCCAAGTTTTCCATTTCGGTTTTATCGTACTCAGTGTTCACAGAATCTTGGTTAAAGGAGGATTTTAACGAGAATGGCAAATTTTCGCAGCACCTTTTAATAGGTCCGGGCTGTGCAAATAGCCGATTAAATGCATAGATTTAAAGGCTCTTACTGCGTTTTTTAGTTTCATCGCGAAGTCAATGAGTCACGTATAATCCGATTCTAGATCCGGTAAATCGTGAATGTCTCTAATAATTTTCTTCGCCATCGCGTTGTTATTATCATAGGGTAATTCCAACGTGCGTATAATTTTGTCCGCGTTTCTCGTCGTCATTAGTAATGTGCGTAGGGTCCCGCGCGCTTCTTCTTTGAGAGCTTGAAAAATGCCTGAGATATTTTCACGGTCTGTGTACTCGCCTAGTTCCGCCGACAATTTGTAGGCCTTTTTAAAATGGAGCCACTCCATCGGATCGCCGGAAAATTGCGGTAATTTCCTCACGAAACGCATCCGATTTCTGTGTACAAATATGAGTAAGACTTTTCAATTCCCGGGTTTATCGACTCGGACAACTGTTTTTATTTTTAAGTTGGTAGTACAGAATTATCTGTGCCAAATTTTAGACAATTATCTTCATTTGTCATATAGGTACGCTGGTGTTTTGTGAACAAAGAAAAGTTCTCCCTTCGTTTATCTTTATAATGTCTGAAATTATGTCACAAAGATCTCATATTAAATTTTGTGCGCGAAATGTAACATCGGCCGCCGGAACGTTCAGAATGCTGCAGGTTTGTCAGATGTCAATGTCAAGAGCAAGTTTTTTGGATTGACACAAATTTTTCAAAGAATGTCGAGGACGCGTTAAAGACGAACCGCATCAAAGATAACTAAGAACATATACTAATGAACTACACGTCGACAAAATCAAAGAATTGGTTCTGCAAAATTTGAAATGAGTTCTAATGGGTCAGTCTACACCATTTTGAAAGACATTTTGTGCCTGAAAAGAGTGAGCATGACAATTTGGATTGATGCCAAAAAAAAAAAATTTTTTGGCAAAACGATGCTTTCAGACTATTAGGACAAGATGGAACACATGATAACTAAAGAGGAAACTTGGGTCTATGCCTACGGTCCAGAAACAGTCGATGAATCGAGCGAATATCGCGCGAAAAGAGAGCGGAGACCGAAAAAATCAAGCCAAAGTCGATCAAAAACTAAGGTTATGCTTACTATTTTTTTATTATCATGATGTGGTACATTATGAATTCCTTCCTACCGGCAAACGATTAACAAAGAATATTATTTGAGGATCATGCGTCGTTTACGTCAAGCTATTCGTCTCAAAAGACCAGATGTATGTAAAGACAACTGTTGGTTTTTGCGCGATAATGCACTAGCTCACATTGTATTGATTTTATGTGAACATTTAGCCAAAAATTCAATCAATATCGTTCGATTTTACTCGCCTAATGCAGCACCATGTGACTGCTGGCTGTTTAACAAACTGAAAAGACTACTTCGGGAACACAGTTTTGATTCGATTGAAGAAATAAAAGCCGAATCAAAGAAGGTACTGATGGCTATTTCGGAATACGAGTATAAAATATGTTTTGAAATTTGGAAAAAGAGTTGGCATAGTTTCATTGCATTCGGAGGAGATGTTTTTGAGGGGGATGAATTAGATTTAGAAGAATAAATATTGATTTCAAAAGTTATAAATAAAGTCTTACTCATATTTGTACACAGTAGTATGTACGTATATTCGTCCTATAGAAACCTAAGTTTATTATTGTTATTATTATTAATATTATTAATATTCTTTTTTTTGCGGAGTCTGTGAATGCTGTTTATGCATCTCCGATGGTCGTTCAGCATGGATGGTCCTGAAAAACGGCCACCGGAGTATGTGCGACTCGACAGAAAACGCATGTCACTATGCAGTAAACACATATCTCCGTGTTGCACCGAGACCAGCCCGGAACTATTTTACACATTACTTCAGCCTGGGCGGCAGTCCTTGCGTGGTCATTTCAGGTTCGTATCTTTCATTCCAGATTCTCATGCATACTCGATATTACATTCACTCTTCACAGACTTTCAATCGTCCAGACATCCATCTGCTCTATTGGTCTGAAGCACATTCATAACGTATTTTGCGATCAACCGCCAGCTGTCCGCGTCCGTCATCATAATTTTCGTCACGATTTCTGGCGTGATCGCTCCTGTCCTCGTCTGTAGCTCTAGTTGTGGCTCAGTCCAATGTTCGCACACAAAAATGTGTGCTCCGCATCGTCCCAAGCCCATCCGCAGTACTTGCATTCTGAAGAGGTGACCCTCTTCATCTTGCAGAAGTACTTATGGAAGTATCCGTGTCCGGAAAGAAATTGGGTAAGATAGAAGTCCACCTCGCCGTATTTCCTGTCTTTCCACGGGCCGAATTCGGGTATTAGTCTTTTCGTCCACCGTCCTCTTTCGTCCGTCTCTTTCTCCGTTTCTTCAGTCACAGCGTCTTCCCTTCTAATGTTCGGGCTCCGCTCGTAAATTCGCTTCCGTTCGGCCGTGAATAGATCGATGGGAATAACCCCAGAAATCACGAAAACGGCGCTCTCAGACACGGTACGATACGCACACGCGATTCTTAACGCGCGCACCCTTTGTAAGATTTTCATGGCGTTCGCGCGTTTCCTGATATTCATTGCGTCGGCCCAAACCTCCGCCCCGTAAAGCAAAATCGAGTGGGTAACACTCATCAGCAGTCTACGAACCTGCTGTTTCGGTCCGTTCGTATTGGCCATCAGTCTACTTAGAGCCTTGGTCTTTTCTGCTGCCTTTGTCGCCGCGTTTCGTAGGTGGGACCAAAAGCTCAGTTTCGTATCCAAGGTAACGCCAAGGTACTTGACTTCGCTCCTGGTTTCCAGTCTTTCCGTCCCTAACGTCATCGAAACCACCGTCTGTATACGTCTGCGAGTCAGCAGCAACTCAGTCTTTTGCAGCGCGAGCTGCAGTCCGTGATCTGTCATCCATTCGTTTACGCGTCTCATGACCTGATTCAGCTTGAACTGAATCAAGTGATAGTCGCGTGCGACTAACACGGCTGTCACATTGTCGGCATAGGCAATGAGACGCGCGTTCGAGGGCATGTCTAGTCTCAACAAACCGTCGTATTGTACGTTCCAGAAGTCGGGGCCTAAAATGGAACCCTGCGCCACCCCCGCTGTCACGCGTTTCCATTTCTTTCCGTCCAAAGTATCATACGTCAGTCCTCGGTCCTGTAAGTAGTCCCGTATGATACGAAAGAGGTAGGAGTCAACCTTGAAAGTCAACTCCAACGCCCCGAATATCTCTGTCCATTTTGTAGAGTTAAAGGCGTTACCAACGTCCAGGGTCACCAGCAGAACCAGTGGTCTGGTTGCATGACAACCCCTGTTCGCCGCATGAAAGATGTTGGTCACGTCACCTATAGCTTCGATTTCGACCGTACTTTCCTAAATCCGTGTTGTTGTTCGGATAGGTCTCCGGCATTTTTAATTGCCTGTGACAGTCTTGGTCTCAGCAGTAGCTCCAACAGCTTCCCGACCGTATTTAGTAGGCATAGTTGCCTGTATGAAGAAGGCAAATCGGGGTTCCCCTTAGACTTACGGATGAGAACCAATCGAGCCTCCTTACAGAGCCTGCTAAAAACTCCCTCCACCAGACACCCGTTGTACAAACCCAAAAGGATGTCCGGGCTGCGCGAAGCGACCACCCGTAACACCTCACTAGGTATGCCATCGGGACCCGGGGCCTTGTTAGGCTTCAACGCATTCGAAGCTCTGCAGAGCTCTTCCTGCGTGAAGAGAGGGATCTCTATATCTGTCATTTCGTTTGTCGCGTCCGTTCTGTTGGGATGGGTTGGGAAAAGTCTCTCAACTATCCGCTCCATCACTTTCGCGTCTCGTAGTTCCGGCGAACCCCAATCTCCCAGGGCGCATGTAACAATTTTATAACCGTTGCCTCAGGGATCCGAGTCCACCTCGTCGATTAGTTTTGTCCAACACGGTTTCTTACTGTCATTGATCGCGTATCTCACTCGCTGTCTGGCGCGACTATACTCCGTAGAGTATAGTTCCTCTACGCCTCGACTTCGGGCTCGTTGAGCTTTCCGTATCAGCTTCAAACAATTGCTTCTGACATCCGCAACTCGGCTGTCCTCCAGTATGTTTGTCGTCTGTTTCGTACTTTCCGTTTCCTGGGAATGGTGGCATCGCATAGACGCTGGAGAAAGCCAGTCGTTGCCGCCGCTAACGCCTCCACCCTGTCCCGGTTCGTCAACTCTTTAGGCTCCTCCCGTAAGGGAGGTTCTGCATTTTGCAGATACCTTTTGAGTTCGTCTATGACTAGGCGTTTGGGGTTCCACCCCGTAGATCTTATGCCCCGTCTCCTCGTCTGTCTCGTCGCGTCTGTCAGTTTGAAGGCAATGTACTGGTGATCACTGGCCGTATAGTCCTGGATCACCTGCTACGCCCTTATCCTAATCCGAATTCTGTCCGAGGTCAGAGTCATGTCTGGTATGGAGTTACCATACCCCGGTCATCTATACGTCGGTATCGTTCCTTCTTTAACTACTGCGAGGTCCACCCTTGCGGCCATCTCCAGCAGCAGTCTTCTCCGTCTGTTGGTCAAGGGCATTCCCCAATCGATCGCCCGCGCGTTAAAATCGCCCGCGACGATCACGTTACCAGGGATTTCCCGCACCGCGTCCTTGATTTTTCCAAGTTTAGCCGCGTACTCGGAGGCACTGCAGTTTGGGCTCAGTTAAACACTGACATAGGTTATGTCAGCGACCGTCACCCAGGCACAGTCCTCCTCAGTCCTGCTGCGTACGATATTCGACGCGCCCTTTCCACGTTACCAAACTGCGGACTTACCCGAGCTGCTTGTAAGCCAAGTCGATAATCGTCTGTCTTTGTATTGCTCACTGATAATCAGCACGTCGATGTCCTGTTCCGCCAGTAATCTGCGGGAGCAGTGCGTCTGCCACCCTACTTGCATCTATTGCACTGGAGTATCGTCATCGTCAGTGTGTGACTGTCTTTGTCTTCTGTTCTGTTAGTGCTATCCTGAATGCGGCACACGAGGACGAGCCGGGTAAGTGTCCCCTGTCTCGGATATTATCCCCAGTGCACAGGAAACACTCCCCACGACTGTTGCAGTCCCTGTGGGAATGACCCTCAAGACCGCGTCGCCAGCAGCATCTTCGTATGTCCAGTCTCTTACTCTTGTCAGGGTCCACCTTTTGCCGTATTGTTCGTATCACGTCTACGTACGTCTGTCCCTCAGCCGGCTTGAGCATGATCGCTCCTCCCCTGCCTTTGAGGTTAGGGCGATCAGACCCGCGATCTTGGAGTCCTTTTATCTGCACTTTTGTCGGTTTGTTTTCCGTCTCGGTCGTTTTAGGTTTTTTATGTTTTGAGACCACCGTCGCCCATGTTTCGGTCTCGGTCGTCCGCTATTGTGCGGCCGCCTGCTCCGGATTCGGGGTCTGACGGTCTCTTTTCGGTTTTTGAGGAGTTGCCTCCTCACTTTCACTCCGTCCTTTATCTTTCTGTTTTTGTCGGAGCAGTTTCGCTTGACCTCATACTGTCCGATTTCCACTGCTTCGTTGATCTCACTCAGACCATTTTTTATTATTTGACTTACATTTTTTTGTATGTAAGTCCTTTCCATCATTTGACTTAGGACTCTGCTTATTGTGTAAAATTGCTCCTGCAATTTACACTCAGCAGCTTCCCAAGTTGCCGGCGATCTCTAAACATTCGCACTTTCATTCATACTGCTACCTGTAGCATTTTCTGTCAGACCAGCCAGGTTGCCTACTGGTGTGATAGGAGAGCCGGGAAGCTCCATTGACTCTACTGAGTCGCTTGCAGGCGGAACTCAAGAGCCTGCTATAATTTTGTTATTACCTTTCATGGTTATATTATTAACTTGTGTTAAATGTTTTATATCTGTGATGGTCAGGAGGATCACTTGTTGGAGATAACGGTTCAGCGTCCTAAATCTCCCCAGTACTGAAGTCCTCCTACATTCCGGTGGCCTCGGCTTTTCCTCCCTCACGACTAGCAGCAGGGTTCCATTCGTACGCCATATGGCACTACTACGAGAAGCGAGATTTGACGTCTGACGACGTCTTACCACTGTGTGGGGCAGCCTCCCATGTTGCCTAGACTGGGTTCGGACCCCCTACTTGTCGCGGCCCTGGAGTGCCATCTGGTTTTACAATTGTACCCTCCAGAAGGGGAACGCACATAAGCATGAAGTGATTCTCTCGCTAATCCTACCAATCAACAAGTAATCACTGCATTCGCAAGACCTTAGCATCGCTCAAACTAGTCACATTCATACGTGAGAGACGCACGTTTATAGGGCCTTTCATTCATTCATAACCCGCCTGGAAGTTACCCGTTTATAGGGACTCCATCTCCATCATTCGTGGGAAACTCGTTTATAGAATTCCCGATATACTCCCCAGTCCGAGTACGGCTATCTTGCAGATATGTAGGTGTGTAAGTCATGAGTGGGTGTGTATACGGGCGAATACCACTATTTTCGCTCGAAGTTCTTGTCCACGGCCACTTATTCGTCACTCTTAGAAGTGCTTATTTCGTGACTAACCGCGAGCGGTCGTTCCCCTATCCGCAATCCCGGGGACGCGTGTGGTAGCTGAACTCAAGGCCCCACAAAAGGGGGGCATAAAAAATATTATAATTGGAGTTTTTATGACATAGTGAAATATATTATAATTCGGAATGATCATAAGATCATTTCATTGCTTATAGTGTCTTTTATCAATATACCATTCTATGAATAAATATATCTTTGTTTAATGGGATTATCTTTGCTATCGAGCATAGCTAATTTAGTAATGAAAAAAATGAGAGAATAGATCATTTCCACTCTTATGAAAAATTAAACAAATGGATCGATTCGTGGATCGCTTTCAAACTCGCATACTTTTTCGGTATGGTATCTTAACAATTGTTCAAAAGATGACAATTGTCGGAAAAACCGTAACGAGTCACAGACGGTACTTTAAATCATAAACAGGTAATCACTTTTTAAGAATAAAGCCGAAAATTTTGGAAAAGCAGCGGAAGTAAAGTTGCGTACTTAATATTGAATTTATTAACCAATATGATAGATCTCATTGGCGAGCTGAGCTTTCTCATATTTGTCATGATTTGTCATAAAAGAATTGTAAAGTACAAAGAAAATTCTATCAATGTTGCGACGGTCAAAAACATGGCCGCGCAAAATTTATTTCGAATATACGCGAATAAATATTTCACTTCCATCACACACACAAATTTATTTGGAATTACACAATTAAGTGTCGTATGTGACTCACTTTTCGTCGCCAGTCACCATTCGCTTCAAAAATGGGTAGAGTTCGTTCCGTTTCAGCAGCACATCGCAGGCGTTGATTTGGTCCAGAAGGTTTTTTTGCGTCAAATCATGCCGTACCCAAATAATAATAATAATACAATATTTGTAAGCAGTATAATAACTGCAATCATTTGTATAATTATTATCATTATTATAATTATATTAGGTGCATCAACTTCGAATCCTGTCGTCGTACGTCCTGCCCGAAATACGCCTTATGGTACTCTGCCTGCTACTGTTTATGTACAGTGTCATCTGTACCTGAAAACGCTAAAGTGATGGATCATGAGAAAATGGAATTGCCACTCTGATGGTAAACTCACTTCTCGAAAGGATCAACGAACTGCAACGATCCTATAGCCTATCCGACCAACAAATCTTGAACAGATTTCCTGAATTGCTAAGAGGCGATGCATAGTTGTGGCACCGCAATTACGCCTCAAATTTAAAAACTTTGGCCCAATTAAAAGATGGGCTAAGAAAAAAGATGCTATCTATCGCTCAGTGAACGTCGACATCTAGATCGACAAATGCATAACCGCACATGAAGAACAAAAAACTGAAACCATGTATTATAATATGCTCGCTGAATATCGCTTGCATATACGCCGGAATGGCGTTAATTTTACGTCGGATATTGTACAACGAGTCGAAGAGGATCTAGAAACGACAAAACAGTACGGTAAACAGAAAAATTCAAATATATCAGTGCAGAAACCAGAATATAAACCAAAAAAAAAAAACAAAAATTCGAGTGCATAATTATAATAATAAAATAGCTACTGTATACGACACGAATAAGTGTTGCTGGAAGTGCAAAAAAACCGGACACGATCGATTTAAATGTACAAATTAACAATAAATTTTCGGTTCATACTGTGGCCGTGATAATATCTGTACTCGTGATTGTAAATGTTATCCGTCGGGGAACGCCCCATGGGCCAGGCTTATACAGAACCCAGCTCAGTCCACCAACAAAAAAAATGGAAAAAGACAATCGACATTTCGTGAAATTTATGACCGGCGATCATGAATTGTGAGCACTTTTAGATACTGGA
This sequence comes from Sycobia sp. Sy_11, assembly GCA_018907035.1. Lineage (NCBI taxonomy): Eukaryota > Metazoa > Arthropoda > Insecta > Hymenoptera > Epichrysomallidae > Sycobia > Sycobia sp. Sy_11. The sequence continues at coordinate 1,058,977 of JACCIC010000135.1, read as the reverse complement.
TCTGTGAGATCTTACATAAGTGAACAACTCAGTAAAATTTACATGAAATTCGGATGGCATGGTGAGCCAAGTAATTGTATTGCAGTGTTGGCAAACGATTCAGAAGTAAACCTTAGAAAAAATATATACGGTCCGATATACATATAAGGGATAAGATTTCAACAAAAATTCTTAGTCATGAACGGATTTAACCATCCTATGCTTTTAGGAATGGATGCTCTTAAAAAACTCGAGTTCTATATAATATTAAATAATCGTGAAGTCAGCGAATCGTCAAACAAACAAGTACATCAAGTATGTACAATTGAAGCGCCATATGCACTGCAAAATTTACATCCGATAGTACAACAAAAATTAAAAGTATTTGTAAAAACATAGATGGATAAATTTAATCATATTAAGGGCCCTACTTCTCTCTTGCAACACGAAATCATTCTAGAGGCGAAGACTCCCATTAAACAAAAATACCGACCAAGAAATCCAGCTATGCAAGTAATTGTAAATCAAGAAGTCGATAAAATGCAAGCTGAAAAACTTATTAGACCACCTGGCAATCCTTGGAGTTCACCGGTCGTAATAGGTAAAAAGAAATATGGAAAAGTTCATCTAAATAAGATGCTCATTCATTACCATAAATTAATGCTACACTGGATAAATTACGAGGTGCACGTTATCTGTCGACACTCGACTTAAAAAATGGATACTGGCAAGTAAAATTAACACCAGAAATCCATTCTATCACTGCCTTTACCGTGGCCGGAAAAGGTCTTTTTGAATTTAACGTAATGCCGTTTGGTCTGCACTCAGTACCGGCTACGTTTCAAAGACTTTTAGATAGAGTAATCACTCCAGAGATGGTACCTTCACCATTTGCATATCTAGACGTTATTGTCGTCGTCTAGTCTACATTCGATGAGCATATAGAAAAATTGAAAGAAGTATTTCACCGCTTAAAAATTGTAAAACTGAAGCCGAATCCAGATAAATTTCACTTTACTCGATCAACCCTAAAATACTTAGGTCATATAGTGAACAAAAACGATTTACAAACCGATCCTGAAAAAATTACCACTGTACTAAATTTAGCACCACCTCGTGCTATGAAAGAGATACAAATATGTATGGGCCTGATATCTTTGTACAGACGATTCCTGAAAGATATCTCGAATGTTGCCGCACCGTTACACCATCTTACTAGGAAAAAAGCTAACTAGATTTGGGGTGAAACAGAAAAAAATACATTTGACAAAATCAAGCAGCTTCTCACAAATGCACCCGTCCGTTCCTGTCCAGACTGGAGCCGCCCGTTTATACTGCAAACGGATACCAGTAACGAAGGACTGGGAGCAGCGCTCACACAGGCGTATGAGAAAGAGAAAAAATGAGAGAGTCATTGCTTTCGCCAGACGAACACTCACCGCTGCCGACGAGAATTATTCTGCCACTGAGCTAGAATGCCTAGCAATTAAATGGAGCATGTGGAAATTTCATGATTATCTTGAAGGATATCATTTTATTGTATTAACGCACCGCCAATCGTTAATATGACTCAATAATATCAAAAATCCATCAGTATGTTTAGCCAGCTGGGCACTGGAATTAAGTAAATACGATTTTGAAATAAAATATCGTCCAGGAATAGATAATCTACTAGCTTACACATTATCTCGACAGCCATTAGCAGTCGAAGCTACCAAAATCAAAATCGAAAATTGTTACGAAAAATCGTATAAAAATGTGAAGTGTGATCCAGAAAACTATCCCAATTATTGTATAAAAAATGGAAGATTATACAAGCATATTTTACACACTTTAGATTTTAACGATACCAGCGAAAATCTACAATGGAAAATTTGTGTGCCTAAATCCGAACAAAACAGAATACTAAACGAAGTATATGACATCTAGGAATTTCAAAAACACTGGTAAAAATCTCTGAAAATTACTACTGGCCCGGGATGCTCTGTATGACAGCCAAAGATGTGAGAAATTGCGAAAATTGCCAAAAATTCAAATCGCAGCAACAAGTAGCAGCCGGTAAATTGCATGCGACACCAGTCGAACAACCGCGGGAAGTCGTAGCAGTAGATTTCATCGGATCACTTCCAGATCTACAAAATGAAACATCTGGTTAATCGTAATCCAAGATAAGTTTACAAAATGGAAAGAGCTAAAGCCACTCCGGAAAGCAACCGTAGAAGCAATAACTCAGGCTGTAAAACAAATTATGCTACGTTTTGGTTGTCGGAAATTACCATCTCCGATAACAGGAGACAACTTGCCTCAAAAGAATTCACCGCTATGTTGGAAAAGGCTGGAATACAGCACTGAAGAACGCCTTCCGATACACCACAATTTAACCCCGTGGAGTGAGTGAATAAGTTAATCAAAGCCATGATTTCTCAATATATAGAGAAAAATCACGAACGTAGAAGCGAACTTAGAATTATTAAATATATCTAACTTATTTTAATATATTTATTTCTATTATTCATTTAAGTAATTGTTATGGTTTTATTGTTTGTTACAGAGGCATGTCCGATCAAGTTATTTGAATAAACGTATTTTATATTTTCGTTTCTAAAATATACTGTGTTAATTATAATTATTTTTCTGATCCGCCGCCCGATTCTGTATATAATTCTTCCCCTCTCAAAGTACTCTAGAAAATACCGCGTAAGCTATCCCGAGGGTGATAGGAACGTTACAAGGTGGTATTTTATTTGAAGCACAATAGTGCTAACTGTTGCATTAACTATATCCGAAGCCAAGTATGTAGCGGCAACTACCGCTGCAAAACAGAGTTCTGGTAGAGGTCTTATTGAATTCTACTGGTTTTTCATGTTCTGAAACATCAATGATAAATCAGGTTCAATTTTTATTTATGTGATATTAGTATGGTTGAAATAATGGATATCATAGTGAAAATCGGTCAAAGATGTATTTGGATGATTATCATCATTAAAAACTGTATAAATCGTATCCTATCAGATTTATTTTTTTAAAATACGAAAGTTTGAAAAAATACTTAAAAGCAAAACTTATAGATTATACAAAATTAATATTTTTTCTTATGAAGATTATTTCTGGAAAATAATTTAACAAACCTACACCAGGGCATCTTAGTTATTACTAGTCTTATTCAGTTTTATTATGCTAAAGCTGACTCACATTTGTTACAGCATAACTTGTTTATAAATTAGTGCATTAGTTGTTAGCGCAGTGGAATATATCGCAAATTTTGATTATGCATTCCTTCTACTAAAAAGATTAAGGCACGTTTAAGTAATGACGTCTATGACTGCTATATTTAATCCAATCCAACTTTAAAATAATAAAACTATAATTAAAATATACGAAATAACATGTACTCTATTCCGTATTTAAAACCTGATTTGATGATTAAAAATAAAACATTATACTTATATAGACTGTTCTGAATTAAATTACTAAATATTTTTATCAGTTTTATATTCTTTATAAAATAATAAAATAATGATATACTAATATAATGACAGTCAGCCTCTCCTTGTTTATGATCACCCCCGTAGAATCTGAAATAAAACTTATTACTACAATTAATAAATATTTTTCCATTGGTCTTACAGTCCAATAAATGGAAAAATATTTATTAATTTGTATATAAACAGTTGACAAAAGTACAATTAAATTATTACTACAATAAATTATATCAGAAAATTAAAAATAAAAATAAAATAAAATTAATAATAAAATAAAAATAAAAATAAAAATACAATAATAAGTAAAATAAAAATAATGAAAATACTATTCTATGTTAGTAGAATAAACTGAGGATGAACTAACTATAAACTAACTCAACTGAGGATAACTAACAAACTAACAGTTTAGTCCTTGAGGATGAACCGTAGCGATTTGAAACGTCGAACAAGAAGGTAATTCTAAATTTATGGTGGTGGGGGCAGTCAGGTTGTCCTTTACTAACATAGAATAGTACTTTTGTTATTTTTATTTGACTTATTATTGTATTTTTATTTTTATTTATTATTAATTTAATTTTTATTTTTAATTTTCTGATATACTTTATTCTAATAATAAGTTTTATTTCAAATTCTACGGGGGTGATCATAAACAAGGATAATCTGACTGTCATTATTTTAGCTAATATATGATAAAAATATTTATTAATTTAATTCAGAACAGTCGATATAAATACAATTTTTAATTTTAAAATTAAATTAGATTAAAATCTGAAATAATCAAATAATAAATATTAGCTTGTTAAATACCTCCCTTCCACCTTTTTGTCTTAGGAATTTCTCGGCTATGTGCAAGTCGCTACAGAGCTCGTATCTGGCAATACTATACATCATTTGAAAGATCTTGATATAACGTAAAAAACAACGCTATGCATGATTACTTTGGATATTGCGTTCAAAAGTTATAGACGTGTAAACATGGAGTTCACTAACGCCGAAATTCACGCTATTTTAAAGTTTTCCTTCGTCAAAGGCAAATCCGCTAGAGAAACGTTCCGTGAGAGCAAAAAAGCGGAAGGAAGATATTTGACAACCTAATATAAACTTACCTTCTAATGTTCATCTTTAAGGAATAAACTCAGGTGGAAACAACAAGGTTGTCTTTTGCTAACATGGAATATAGTTTGTTTTTTTATATTATTTTTCTTGTCTTAGTTTTTAATCTAATTTAATTTTATTTTTAGTATGAATTTGTATTTCATGTTTTCGGGGGTGATTGTAAACAAGGACATCTGACCTTCATTAGTCAGACTTTCTTTCTTTAAAATCACCCCGTAGACTAATCCGAAATAAAAAATGAAAAATGTTATTTTTAGTTTATGGATACCAATACAACAACGGAGTTTTCATCTAAAGAATCAGAATAAGAGAATTATATTTAAGAAATCTGATCTGATATTCTGTAATACTCTATATGCTGCAATGCTACTAGAACAATTATTTAATACCTTTTATGCAAGAACCATTAAAGAAGAAATATTAACATCTATTAGAAATCAGAGTATCAATATAAAAAATAATAAACATCCCGATCAATATTCCAAACCTAAAGGTTTCAAACATTCTATTCTAAATAGATTAGGAAGGAATAAGCAAGCTTATAGTCTACTAAGAAAAAAAATATATCTGCCTTTTGAAATTAATGTAATTGAATTAGGAACTTTCATTGATAGATCAAACATTAATATTATAATATGATATATAATATCTAATATATAATGTACTATATAAAATACAATAATAATATTTGAAAAATATTATATTCATAATACTTTATAAGAATAAAAAAATTATTATATAAATTCAATATAATGTAAAGGAAGATATTTTTATATGAAGCATAATGTTAAAAATTTTTCTAAAAATATAAAATATAATAAATTTATACTACATTGTTTAGAATAATAATATTACTATTATAGAAGACAAGCGTCTGTAATATAAACTAAGAGTGGTGCATGAGAATTTACGAAATTACTTATAAATAAACGAGTAATGGAGCTAAATATTGCTTCGAGAATAATTCTCTGGATACCTAATTTTACGATAGCTAGAATGATAGGAATCAATATATTTGCTCAGTAGTTAATAGATTTCAAATTTTTGCCTTGAATTTATTTTAAGTATGTTCTTTCTGTAATATGTAGTAGTGCGTTTTCAGTGATGAAACTATTTATTAGTTTATACATTGTCTTTCCCTAGCATTCTTCTTAGTCATATATTTATAAGCTCCTTTTTGCTTGTTTGTTGTCAACAAGTCCAATTTTTGAGTTTCCAATCGGGTTTTATTTGAGGATTTAAGCTTTCTATTTTGCATTTATTCGTCTAGCTTCTGTGTCATCAGTATCCACGATTTTCCGATTTTGTAGCACTCCGGGATTATAAAGTGACGATATATAAATGTACCTATTCGCACAAGTTTGTGGGTTTTATCAGTAAAGAATATAATTTTATTTCTCGACGGCCCATGTAATTTTATAAAATATTGGTTAAGTGTGAAATATTTACTTCTTGTGGAAAATATTTATTGATACTTATTTTTAATGAATTAAAAATAGTTTTTCTTTCAAATTCACATTTTTTTTCACAATGGTTGAATATAAATTTTTTAATTGGTTTCTGAAATGCCTTTCTACATAGACAAATTTTGAATTCGCATATATAAAAATATGTATATTATAGAGTCCTATAATTAAGAAATACAATTTCTAACCGTACTATCGAATAGGTTATTATTATCTATTTGTCAAAATATGTTATTAGGGGTGCTCAGTTTTGAGTAACATACTTTGCAGTATTTAAATTTATTTTTAGCTGTTAGTGTAAAAGACATAATTTATTTTATTTAAAGATTCGTGTTTTTTAACAATCTCAAAATATCGGATTAGTCGACTATTGAGAAGTGTAGCAGTGCTTTGCTGAAAATATTTTTTCGATGTTTGTTCATTGCCAGTTTTTTTAAAAGTTACAGCAGGCTCCAACAGATTATTGAGTTCATAGAATGTATATACTTATACGTGGGGTAAAAATTCCTTTAAGCTACTGCCAGTAAGCCGTCCCTCTTTTCTTGCACTTGCCTTTTGTTTACTGCTAGGGCTGTTAAATACTACTTTGCGTGCGGGCCAAAACGTAGATACCGTAGAAGGAAGGGTAGGAATAACTCCGCTGGTTTTACATAGGAAAGGACTGCAGAAAAGTTCGGTAGAATCGAAATAATTAATTTGTGTATTAAGTATACAACTTTGCTTCCGCCGTTTTGCAATAGATCGCTATAGCAGCAAGTGGTAGTCAAAATAGTCAGTCAAGTAAGAGCTTCGTCAAGATTTCGCACTAATTCGATAGCAACACGATAGAGGGAAGCTTTGTGTTTGATGCATTGTCAACAAAGATTCAGTTGTCGTTGATCTTTTCAAAGAGAACCACCTTACACGCCATGAGTGCTAACTACGCATTGCGTTACGAGGCTGTGATCCTTTGCATCCACTCGAAAGATCCTAACAATACGTCTTAATCAACGGCTGCTAAATATATGAGAAAGTCGAAGGCATTTGTACACAAGTGGGTACAGCGATACAAAGTCTCTATAAATGTCGATAATTTACCAGAACATGGTTCGATAGGAAAACTGGATAAAAAAGATGAAGAAAGAATAGTGAATCTGTTTTTGCGGAATCCTACTGTAATTTCGCGGCGAAGACAAGTGAAATTAATGCCAAATGGTTCAGATATATTCTACTAAACTATCCGAACTCATCTTCATACTCATGACCTGAAATGGCGCAACACAGTGAAAAACCTCTGTTGACTGAAAAACATATGACAAAGCGACTCGCTTGGATGAATGAGAATATTAATAGAGATTTTGAAAATGTTATTTTTATTGATGAATGTTCTATATGAGCACGTTGTATCCTCACGTGAACCGGTCAACTCATACCAATAGGCTTGTTCAGCGAACCGTAAAACACAGAATAAAGGTGCATCTTTGGGGCTGCTTCTCAAAGCACGGAGTCGGCACTTTGCACCTCTTTATTGACAACCTACATAATAACGTAAATGGCGAGAAAATAATAAAAATCTATAAAAAGGATTTGCTGCCATCTGCCAAACGATGGTTCATCAGAAGAAATGATGATTCAATTCTAAAGGAGGACAACGGGTGTGGGCAAATTAAACAGCAGCTATGTGGAAGACGCACACACACTTTGAAGCAGTTGTCTTACCAAATTCGTCGAAATTAGAGATCATTGCCACTAGAATACGCCGTCAAATTTGCAGCTAAGGCTCATCGAATGCTCTTAAATACCAATGATGAGGCCGCTGTTAGTGAAAGAACGTGCCGACAGTGGTTTCATCGTTTCAAGAACGGTGATTTTTACGTCGAAGACCAGCATGGTAGTGAAAGAGAGGTTTTCAAAGATGCAGAATTGAAGGTATTATTTCATAAAGACTTGTGTTACACGCAACAAGAATTGGCAAGATCATTGGGAGTAACGCAACAACCCATTTCAAAATGGTTGGGTGCCGTACGAGTTGAAACTGAGGGATATTAAGCGTCGTTTGTTTGATTGCGAACAGTTGCTTGTACGTTAAAGACGGAAGACATTTTTGTATCGCATTGTGACTGGAGACAAAAAAATTCATTACAATAATTCCAAGCACAGAAAATCATGAGGATATCCAGGTTATGCTTCCATAATGATGGAAAAATCGAATATGCACGGCTCCAAGGTCATGATCAGTATTTGATGGTATCAGCTCGGTATAGTGTATTATGAATTGTTAAAACCAACTGGAACACTCACAGGGGATCGTTATCGAACACAACTAATGCGATTGAGCCGAGAATTAAAAGATAAAGGTCTGAAATACCACGATAGACATGAAAAAATGATTTGACAGCGTAACAATGTTCGATCCCATGTTGTGAAAGTGGTCAAGACATGCTTGAAATCCTTAAAATGCAAACTTTTGCCACACCCGCCTTATTCTCTAGATGTTCCTCCCTCAGTCCATCACTTTTGTCGATCAATGGCATACGGCCAGGCTTACTAGCACTTCTGGTCTTATAAAGAATTCAAAAATTGTATCGTTTCTTGAATCGCTTTAAAAGATGACCAGTTTTTTTAACGCGAGTTTCGTATGCTGCCCGAAAGATAGGAGAAAGTGGTCACGAGCGTTGGACAGTATATAAATTATCAATGTATGACCAGTTTTTTACAATAAAGACTCGAAATTTCGAATAACATGATGGAAGTAATGTTGTACACCTAATACGTAATGCGACGCTAGCATTTTCGTTACTGAATGCATCTGCGTTCAACAGAGAGAAAAAATTACAAAAGTGCGTTGGCAATCATTCAGACATGCGGTTTTATCTTGATTAATAAGCACTATTGAAGTCACGTTTCTTCGAACAAGTAAAGGAGAGAATGGGAAGGATTCTATAGGTAAAAAGGTGAAAAATAATCATTTTTTGTCACTGGACTTAAACTTAGGAGTGAATCCATATATCCTACCCGTGAGCTGTATGGAGCTTCACATTTATTTAAAATATATCTCGCGTTTGTAATATTCGCGACGCTGATTGATAATCTTTTTTTCTTTTTTTTTAATCTAATCAGCGAATATAAATTGCGGATAGCTAATATATATATATATATATATATATATATATATATATATATATATATATATATATATATATTTATCAACTAGCTACGGTTGTCGCGCAAAAATTCAGGTGAGTGTAATAAATATTCTTGTGTTTGAGAGTACCGATCCATGCGGATATTGAATACATACGAGGGTGATTCCAGAAGTATCTAGCCTAACCTAGAGGTGGCGATAGTTGCTCCAAAAATACCACTGTATTAGAAAGTACACAATCTATAAAGCATATGTTTCAAGTTTGAAGACGCTGTGATGTTTAGTATTTGTTGGACAGCCATCAATAGTGAACGTTTTCAGTGAATTTGTAAACATGGAAAAAATTGGTCATCGCTATGTGATACAATACTTTTATTTAAAAGGCCTCAGCCATACAAAAGTTGAACTAGACTCTACTTTGCGTGAGACTGCTCCTTCGTTTGCAACAGTAAAAGACGAGCATCGCAGTCGACTGAAAGTGCGAGAGGTAGAAGACATGGTAAGCATTTCAAAAAGTGTGGTACATCGCATATTAACTGAAAATTTGGAGATGATAAACCTGTGCGCAAGATGGGTGCCGCATTTGCTCACAATGGAACAAAAACAGCGTCGTGAAGATGTTAAAATTGAGTGTTTGGCAATGTTTAGCAAACATAAAGCCGAATTTTTGCGCCGTTTCATAACCATGGATGAAACATGGGTCCATCACTGCACACATGAAAGAAAAGAGTGGACTGATAAAGGAGAACCAGCTCCAAAAAAGGCAAAAACCGTTCCATCTGCAGACAAGGTTATGGCGTCCGTTTTCTGGGATGCATGTGGATACCCTATTCGCCAGATTTAGCTCCCTCGGATTATTTTCTGTTCCCAGACTTGAAAAAATGGCTCGCTGGTCAAAGATTTTCCAACAATGAAGAGGTCATGTGGGCAGTTAATGGCTATTATGAGGAGCTTGACAATTCTTATTATAAAAAGGGTATCGAACTTATGGAACATTGCTGGAAAAATTGTATAGAGCTAAAAGGAGATTATGTTGAAAAATAAATATATTTTTACCAAAATTTTTGAGTTTTATTTGTTGGGCCACGTACTTTTGGGGGCACCCTCGTATAAGCCGAATTTATCACCATAAGATTAAAATGAATTTTCATTATAAACTTAGGCTTATAAGCCGGCGCATTATCGTGGTAAAAAAACCATCATTTCTTTGACCACAAATCGGGTCGTTTACGACGAATTGCTTTTCGTAGACGCCTCATAACAGCCAAGCAGTACTCATTAATGACCGTTGGACCTCCTGAAACGAATTCATGGTGAACCACCCTATGGTAATCGAAAAAACGATGATTATCGCCTTGATTTTCGATGAATGGGCGACTTGTATGAGCCAAGTTTTCGACGACTTCAAGACCTTCATTGAATGCTTTGTGCCTCAAATGCTTGCGTACGCCATCAAGTAGATTTCCCAAAGCAATTCAGCCACATTTTCAACGATTCCGTAGCCATAATTCCATTGTAAACACAAAATTTCAAGCAAACTCGTTGATCAACTTTTTTTCCATAGTCAAGTTCGCAAGATAAACGTTTGGGTCGTAAAAAAACACATACTAATGGAGATATGGCGTTCAAATTTCACACAGATATCAAGAAAGATTGTAACAGTAAAGGAAAAAAATTTTTGCTGAGTCAGTTTACGCGCAGAGTTTAAATACACCAGTCCCTGTCAAATTTGATCATATACTTGCTCGGGGCGATACCGAGAGTCAGAGAGAAAGGTATATTGATAATACAAGCGTATATATACTTGCGCGTGGCTATACTGAGAGAGAAAAAAAGTAGGTATAGTGGTAAGTAATACGCGTATGCATATTGCTGCGTCGGGCCTTACTGAGACTAATAGAAAAAGAGAGAAATGTATAGTGGTAATACGCATATATAAATACTTATGCGTTGCTGTATCGTAAGAGTCAAAGAGAAAGAACGCGTTTATAATTTTACCTATGGAATAAGAGAGAAAGATATAGCAGTATTACACGCGCACATATATACTTCCGCTTGTATACGAGATGTGTTCAAAAAGTAACGAGAATTTTGAAATTTGGCAGGATTTTAGAGTCCACCTGTATAAAAATTATGTTGGTATGCGTGCCCCTGAAGTATATAATATTTTCGGCAATATTCATTGCTTACTTTTTAAGTGGCAGCCGCTAACGTTAAACATGTTTTTTGAGCTCGGCGATTTTCGTTTGTGGAAAAAAATGCAGCAAAGAAATTGTATTCAATTTTGCGTGGAATTAACTGAATACGTGAAATTTATGAAATAAACTGTAGTGAAGTTTGCAAAATATGAACAAAGGCATATGGTGAGTATGCTATGAATAAAGCAAGGACTTAAAAGTGGTATAAGCGTTAGCAAGATGGCCGCAAAAACGTTGAAGATGACGAACAAGCCGAACGCCCAAGCACATCAACCACCGATGAAAACGTGAAAAAAGTGAAAAAATAATGGTTACGAACGATCGCGGAAATACAATCAGAGAAGTCACTGATGATGTTGGCATATCAGTTGGCTCATACCATGGAATTTTTTTGTATATTTTGGATATGAAGCGTGTTGCAGCAAAATTTCTTTCAAAATTGTTGAATTTCGAAAAAAAATAGCGGCGAATGGAAGTTGCTAAGAAGTCGCTAAATGAAGTTAATAACGATGCTGAACTACCAAAACGTGCTATAATAGGTGATGAAGCATGGGTTTACGGATATGATGTCGAAACTAAGGCTCAATTGTCCCAGTGGAGGCATTTTGGATTGCCAAGACCGAAAAAGGATTGACAAACGAAAATCGCCGAGCTCAAGAAACACATCGAACGTTAACGGCTACCACTAAAAATTGAGCAATGAATATTGTTGAAAATTTTATCGTACTTCAGAGGCATGCGTACTAACATAATAAAAAAAATTTTATACAGGCGGACTCTCCAAACCCACAAAAACTCAGAGAAAGAAAGAGCGAGAGAGTGAGAGAAAGAGAAATCGAAAAAGAAAGCGGGCGCACATATACTCCGGCGTGCGTCTATGCTTTACTGGAAGAGAGAAACAGAAAAGTATAGCTGTAACACACACACACATATATATTTGCGCATGGCTCTATAGTGAGAGTGAGATAGAAGGAGCACGTGGACATATATTTCCGTACAAGTCTATTTTATACTGTAAGCGTGAAGGATCAAGAGAGAGAGAGAGAGAAAGAGAGAGAGAGAGAGAGAGAGAGAGAGAGAGAGAGAGAGAGAGAGAGAGAGAGAGAGAGAGATAGAAAGAGAGAGAGATAGAGAGATAGAAAGGTATGCACGCGCATATATACTTGCGCTTGGCTATACGGGGAGCAGAATAGTACCGAGAGAGAGAGAGAGAGAGAGAGAGAGAGAGAGATGTACAGTAGCAATACACTTTTATTGACGCGTGGCTATAACGAAGTGACAAGAGACTCTGAGAGTTAGGAAGAATCATAGATGACACTTCACAAAGAAATATCTATACAGTGTGTGAGAGAAAGAGAGAGAAAGGGAGAGCAAAAACGGTATATATATATATATATATATATATATATATATATATATACACACTCATGTGGTAATATTCTAAGAGAGTGATAGGTACATTAATTACATATACATGCTCATCAAAACCTATTAATGGTTAGCATATGCATAGAAGGTGTAGTATAAGTTAATTGACATTTAAAATATTTATTTTACATGTAAGAACGTGGATTTTTAATAGGGATGTATGTGTTTTAGTGAAATAATTGTTTCTTTTTAACAACTTATATTAAATAGTGATTTTGGACAACCCTTTAATTTTTTTTGATTCCGCTCGACATCTTTATGAATCAATATTCTAATTCATTCATAAATAATAACACCAAATTTATAATTTGGTTTTATTTGTTTCCGTATACATAAATTTGAAAAAGAGAAAGCGGAATTATTTTTTTATGTTTTCATGTTTTTTATTAAAATTTTGACTAGTATTATTCAGTTATATAACTTAGCAACTATATTAATTATAAATGAATTCGAACATTTTTCTCAAGAATTAAACAATCGCTACGAAAGAAATTACTAATAAAATCCTAGATACCATTTTACGGCAATTTTAGAAAAAATTTTATTATTTTAGTTACCAAATGATAACAAAATAAACTAAATCAATACTAGGAAAAAGAAAACAGCGAGAGAGGGAGAGAAAGAAAGAAAGAGTACAGAGAGTACGGGTGAGAAAGAATACAGAGAAAGAAAAGAGAGAGAAAATTAGAATTTAATTTATTATAGCCTAAGGACTCGTGGTCCTTCATAAGCCAAAATAGAGATTGAGAGAGAGAGAGAGAGAGAGAGAGAGAGAGAGAGAGAGAGAGAGAGAGAGAGAGAGAGAAAGAATGTAATATAACCAGCTAAAATATAGAAGTAAATATGAGAATTATTTTTTTAGTGTGGATTTGACTCTATTATCTGGTTTAGAATATTTGTTGTACAGTTCAATTTGGTTAGAAATTCTAATATTCAATAAGTGTTCTTGTTCTATTAACTAACTTATTAATTGATTTATTTCTTTTTTGCTTTGTTCGAATTATCATTAATCTAAGGAAAAATGCCTCCTAGACTACAAACACTGTATAATAAATTTAAGAGAGCAAGAGAAATTAAAGAGAAAGTATATCGTCTCTCTCAACCACAAGTTATACCACTTATACAAGGAATAATAAATTAAACAACAATTTTGGAGCTGGACAATTATTGACAATTACTGACCCACGCTTACGGGATCAGTTTCTGAATTGTACTATCACATACCATCAAAGACCGACATGATGGAGAGATCCGACAGCAGGAAAATCGATAGACTAGAGAGAGGGGAGAGGAGCATAAACAAGTAAAGAAAGAAAGAGAAATGATAAGAGGAGACGTTAATGTATCTATTGATGTACCTTGTATGGAAGATGATTGTAATTTAAATTGTAATTTATTGTAAAAATTGCATGATGGAACCCCTCGATATGAATCTTTTTTTGGGGGTCGAGCCGTCATCCCTATGCTGGATTCGCGCTGGAGCACGAGGGCCTCCGACAAGCGTTTTTTTTCTTTTCTGTATGATTGTATATGTATGTGCGTGTAATGGTGTGAGTGTAGAAAGATGTGAGGGTTAGCAAGCCGTCCATGTATTTGTTTATAATATCGGCGCTTGCTGTCTCCGACTGTAATTGGTATGGATTAGGCGCGGTGATTTATGGGGAGAAAAGTGGAGAGGGCTGAAGGAACAGTGCGCAGAAAACGTGTGCTTCGCGAGCTCTCTCGCCCCTTGGATGTCGACATGACAGGTTGTTCCGTGCACTGGACCTTTAAAGAAATAGAGATTGTTGCCTGATTATATTGAATATATATTCGCTGCTTTGTGAGACTGTTCAGTCTTCTTTGCATCGTGATAATTAGTAAGTTAGAAGAAACTTTATTGCTAATTAAGTGTGGATCCAATTAGAATGAGATTAGAAGTAGTAGAAAGAGAAGAGTAGAGTAGAGAGAGAGAGAGAGAGAGAGAGAGAGAGAGTGAGCAAAAGAGAGTAAAAGGAAAATGATAGATAAACGACTACAGAGATGAACGAGAAGAACAAATAATATATGTAACTAGTAGAAAATTTATAATATAATCATTATTAATTAAAGTATTATATAGTTACAATTTAATTATTCCGTTATGGAATTAAATGAATGTAAATTATTAATGAATAAATAGTTATTTTTCTGTGTTATAATAATCCCTTGTTCTATCTTTTCTTTATAGTATCAATTATTTACATATTAGGTTGTCAAATATCTCCCTTCTGCCTTTTTGAAGGCATTCTTATGAATTTCGCGGTTATGTATAAAGGCTATAAAGCTCGTATCTGGCAATACTATACATCATTTGAAAGGTGTTGACATAACGTACAAAACGACTTGTAAACATGGAGTTCACTAATGCCGAAATTCGCGCTATTTTAAAGTTTTCCTTCGTCTAAGTCAAATTCGCAAGAGAAACGTTTCGTAAGATTAATGGTGTTTTGAGGGATGGCACGCTCTCACTTAGAACCACAGTGGAATGGTTTCGATGATTCAGAGCTGGTGAAAACGACACCATGGATAAGCCCACCGGCGGGAGAATCAAATCATGGAATTTGTCGAGCTAGACCGGCATGTGGCATCTCGTGACATCGCCCAGGAGATAAGAGTTAGTCATCAAACCATTTTAAACCATCTGCAGAAGGCTGGATACAAAAAAGCTTGATGTTTGGGTGCCGCATGGTCTGACGCAAAAAAACCTTCTGGACCGAATCAACGCAATCAATGAACTCGACCCATTTTTGAAGCGGATAGTGACTAGCGACGAAAAATGGATCATATACGATAATATCAAGCGAAAACGGTCGTGGTCTAAGATCGGTGGACCGTTCCAAACTGTGGCCAAGCCGGGATTGGCGGCCAAGAAAGTTTTGCTGCATGTTTGGTGGGATTGGAAGGGAATTATCCACTATGAGCTGCTCCCATAGGGCCAGACGCTTAAGTCTACCATCTACTGTGAACAACTGGACCACTTGAAGCAAGCTATCGACCAGAAGCGTCCAGAATTGGCTAACAGGAAGGGTGTAGTATTCGACCAGACAACGCCAGACCACACACTTCGTTGATGACTCATCAGAAGCTACGGGACATCGGATGGGAGGTTTTATCGCATCCACCATATAGCCAGGACACAGTACCACGTGATTATCGCCTGTTCCTGTCCATGTCGAACGCCCTTGGTGGTGTAAAGTTGGACTGAAAAGAGGCTTGTGAAAAGTGGCTGTCCGAGTTCTTCGCAAAAAAGAGAGGAGTTTTTACGAGATGGGTATCATGAAGTTGCCGTCTAGATGGAAACAGATTATTGAACAAAACGGCGCATATTTGAAGTAAATCCGACCGCTCTAACACTTTTTATAAAGCATTGAATGAAGAGCAAAAAAGAGGAAGGGAGATATTTGACATCCTAATATATATATTGTTAGATTATTTTAGCCTTCTATAAATAATGAAGCAAAAAATACATGAAACTAAATATTGGATAGTATCGAAAAAGGATGTAAACATATGAGTCCACCGGGTCTTATTACGATCTAGTCTATGCTGCCCTGCATGGCATGTGATTTATGAGCTTATTGTTTAGATGCCTGATATTTTTTATAGGTTTTAAGCTTCTCACAAGGGCTTGAACAGTTTTCATTATCGGGTACTGTAGTTTTAGTCTTCCGTTGCCCTTTCGTTTGAACAAACGTCTTTTCTTTCCTCGTTTGAAATAAAGTTCATGTTGAAAGATTATTTCGTGTATCTTTATTTTAATATTCCACATACTATATTTAATAAAAATTCATTATATATATATATATATATATATATATATATATATATATCAATATATTTTTATATTAGCGAGGATTATTTAATCCTGCACACGGATTCTTTGGAGTCGTCCCACGTTATAGGGGCACATAATAAACTTATTAACGAGGCTTGCGATCGGATACAATAAAGAAATGTCAGACTTAATTGATTATATTTGTAGGTTGTGTCAATAACTTTTTAATTGCAGGAAGTGCTGGTTCTATTTTTTATGTGTATGCTGAAATGTAATACTGTAAGTCGATAAATACGCAACCTACAAATATAACAGATGAGGTCTGATATCTCTGCCCGGGATCCACCGATGACGCCAAACGTTGGAAACTTACTTCACACCTGACAGATGATAGCAGGGGAAAGAATTTGGCTTCAAAATTATGTTGCGTATCTGTCAATAATTTTGTAGCATTTTATTTGAGCATTTCTTTCGCTGTCCCTTATTTTATCTAGCAAAATTATGGCAAGTTTCCAATCAAATTAACGTTATTTCCGGAAAGCGCTGCTTCTATTCTTAAATATGAGGAATATATACGGCTGAGGTCTAATCTTTGCTTTCAGAGATTTATGGAACGGAATGTATAGGCGAATCGACATGCCTGGAATGGTTGAAACAATTCAAAAGTGGTGATTTTGAAGTTGAAGACAGAATCACTGGAAATCCAAAAAATTTTAAAGACGAAGAAGCCAACGTTTTGCTCAGTTTGCGTCAGATTCAAGAAGAAATTGCTGTTACATTGGGACTCATTCAAATTGTTGGAAACTGGGTGCCGTACGAAGCCGAGAAATGTTTTTTTGCATTTTGCATGTCCCAAATGTTTCTGCAGAGGTATAAAAATATACTATTTTTGCATCATATTGTCACTGGTGATGTAAAATGGGTTTTTAAATGAGAACTCAGATAAATGCAGAAAATCATATACGAAGCCCGAGAAGTCCATCCAATCGACACCGAAACGAAAGATTTATGTAATTAAGGTCATGCATTGCATATAGTGCAATCATAAGGATGTCGTATACTACGGACCACTTCCGAGTAATTCAACTATCAATGTACCATTATATCGTACCCAACAGAAAAAACGACTAAAATATGAGACGAAGCATGAGCCTATAATTTTTATAAAGATAATACACGGCGGAATGTTGCGACTTCGGTCAAAAACTATTTGGATAGTGGATGGAAAATTCTGCCTCACCCGTCATACAATCCAGACATGGCACTATATGAATATCACTTTTCTCGATCAATGTAGAACGCTCTCACAGGAATGCTTCAGATCAATAGAGGGAAACAAAAGTCGGCTCGAAAGATAAGAAACTTTTTTGCTCCCGAATTCATAAAACATTCCAAAGATGGGACAAAGGTATAGATTTTGATGGATGATGCTTCGTTTTCAGTAGGCTTTTAATTGTAAAAGAATCAAGCAATTTTTCTGAAAAATTATATTAAGTTAGTGAGAGATACTATAGAATACAAACCAGAAATGGGCCTACAGTTATCTCTAGGTCGGACCAGAAATTTTTCACAACTCTTATCTTAATTATATGACACCCTATTAGGATGTCGGCACTTCTAATATTTAAATATTTACTGTCGGTTTTTTCACTGTCAAAGTTATCAATTTCTGTATGTAGCAGACGAGGCAAGATATTGATGTGATCCGTCTCCGCAATCAGGGGATCGTGGCTTGCTTTCTTCAATGCTTGCCAGAATACATTTACTTCAGTTTTAACTTTAATTTTCATCTATCCAGTTAATTTAAAATATATGAGTTTTTATGCATGTTTTATCATATCAGTGACAATATATTTTCATTTCAAAGGTGGGTTGATTATTGAGCTTAGGAGTTTGATTATTTGAGTTATATTTTATTTTCCCACGAATATCGTACCATGTATTGTGATTTGATTACAATTATCATTGCCGCTTATTCCTTTAGAGTCGGTTAGCATGTTAAAGCATTTATGCTAGTCTCTGGTTCTTCCTCTTCTCTGTAGATATTTTCCTTGATACTGGTTTTTCATGGCGGTAACTTATCTTTGTCTGGATAGCTACTGGTTGGTTTTATATCTTTAAAATGAACTGAATGATGGATTATTTTATGTGAGTTATGATACAGATTGTAGATAACAAGTATCAATTTGCTATACACATATAATAAATGGTTCCTCAAATTTTCGTGCCAATTTCATATTAAATATGTGATGCTTATTTTGAGGTTACTACTCTATTTAGTAACTGCTGAAACGTTGCGGATGATGAATGTAATCAGAACAGCATAACATTGTCTACAAACAAATACTTTCTATCTGCACGGAATGCATTGATCCCATGGCTTTCAGATGTAAGTATTATTTGTCAATATCCCTTTTTTAAATAAATTGTAGCTAAATTCCTGGATCTATTATTTAGTTATAATTTTATGATGAATTTACGAAGGGCATACTTTCCGAACAATATAGGATGGTTAAGGTCCTTCCTTATCTGAAAACTATGCTTTTCGGGGACACATTGCAGATACTAGATATAACCTGTAACGATATTTCCTAAAGTCCTTTTTAGGAAATATCCTTCGCTCAGGAGAACGATTACCAGCATAGCAATACAGTTGTTAGGCTTATCATTCCAATTTTAACGGATGCAAACTTTAGCTAAATTTATGCTAAATAGGATGACAACTTTAAAATCGTCAATGATTTCCTTCAGAAAATTTCTGTTATCTTTTTCTTGCGTTAATTTCGGGCCGACTTGTATGCGGCATTTGCTCGGCTCATGGATCATAAGAGTTCCTATAAATTTAAAATTAGAATTTTCAAGACTGCTATTGCATCAGTTGGTATTCGGCTGCTGAATTTTTATTTTATTTTTTCTTTCTATATTTTTCCATTTGTATTTAAAAATTCCTCTACCTCTTGAATAACATTGCTATTTTAAATTACCTTACCGAATCCGAAAACGGAATTGCCCTCATAATACAAAATATAGTTCCAATCTTCTGTTTTTTTGTAAAACCTCCACGCCTTCGCATGAACATTATGAGTGAATGGATAAAAGTATGTATGATTCCACCGGCTTTTGTATTTTATTATATATTTGTAAATAACCAATTTAATCTCTACGTTCTCTAATATTTACAGGTCAACTCTAACAGTTCCAGGTCTTCCACATGGATTTTCTTGATTATATCTTCATTTTCTACGTTTAAGTTCAATATTATGGGAGATATTTTCGTTATTATTCAGTATAGGCCGTTAAATTTTATGCATTATTTGGCGTTTCTATTATCTATCTTCAATGATAGTATGGTTTGAAATATTAAGACATATTCGCCTCTGCTCGAATCTAATACGTTGTATAGTAGACAATGTACTTAACCTTTATGTGAGCAACCAGGTACCCGGGTACCAACCGCGTTACATTTTTATCGATTACTCTTTGAAAAACATTTTTTTACGATCTGAGGCTCCGTATCCCAACGATTTAACGTTTTCAGAAGCTGTTGGCTATATTAGATGTATAAAACAAATTTTTTGTTAATGAAAATTCAGCTGTTGAAAAAAAGTAGCTCTGGGGGACAACCGGATACCCGGGTACCCACTAGAAAATAAATGACGTATTAACTTAAAATGAGCAATGTTAATTAAAAATATGATAATTATATATTACAGGTTTATAAATAAATAATTAAAATAGTTATTAAGTTAAACGTAATTGATTTATTAATAAACGTAATTTATTAATTCCAATGTTGAAAATGAATAATTTTACATTTAGTCTACGCAATCAGAGCACAATACTTTTGTTGAAGAATGTTCATCGCATACGGGTTTCTGACATTCTACGCAACTCTTTCTGGTCTTTCTACGTCTTTTGATTGTCAATCAGCAAAGATGACAAGAGCCTGTTACTTTCAATCTACCAGTAGTATCGAGAGGCTCATCTCTTTTAGCGGCAGGCACAGGACCGACGTGAACTCCGAGTATGTTCTCGACTGCGTTCTTCGTTAAGTGGTGGCGCATGATTTGATTGTTTGAAGAGCGGTCTTCAATCAAAGGCTTACATAGTTCTTCATTCAATTGACGTAAAAAAATACGACGCTGATGGGTCTTTTTCCTGATCATATTATTCTTTTCATAGTAAAATATATACGCTGTAAGTGCAGTAATGTCTAAAATGTTAACAAACAAAGCGAGTGGCCACCTCTGAGTGCGTCTGTGAGTGCTATATCTGCCTACCATCTGATCCATTGTATCAACACCAGCTTTGTATTTATTATAATAAGTAATCATGTGTGGCTTCTTTTGCTTGTCGTCATTCACAGCAGTATCGGAGTGCATAGTAGAAAGTAAGATAACAATTTTTTTCGGTACATATGAGTAAATAGTAACGTTACCTTCATGAAAACCAAAAAGAGAAGAGCATTGTTCTCAAGATTTATTAGGAGCCATTTTTTTAGGAATGTAAGGCTTAGTTTTTTCAAAGTACCAGTGATTGTCAATCTATAACAAATGTTTAGCAAGAGGCAAGGTAGTAAAAAAATTGTCCATCGTAATATTTCTTTCACTATTTTTGAACTGAGCTACAAGTTCCTTCAGGACTCTCTCTCCTGTGTGTTTCTCGCGAACATTGCCCACTTTGCCAGTATAAATAATTCCGAACAAAGGATACGCGTTCTCAGCGTCGCAAATCCACCAAATTTTGATGCCGTATTTAGCAGGCTTTGAAGGAATGTACCGCGTAAATTTGGTGTGACCGCGAAAAGGATAAAGCACATCGATAGTTAAGTTCTCTGTTGGTTTATATATTTTAGCCAAATTTGCATTGAGCATCATCCATATGTCACGAATAGGAGCAGCTTTATACACTTGTGCTCGTGCTTGGCGCGTATTTTCATCATCAAAACAAATAAATCGTAATATAGCGCGAAATTTTGTCAAACCCTTCGTTGCACGATAAAGAAGATAAGAAGTACTTTTCCACATCTCATTTGTATGATCGATGTTTGAATTATTCGGCCCCGAAGCAATCAAAATCCTAATAAACGCGTATATTTCTTGTATAGTCACGGGCCGCCACGACCGAGTAGAATTCAGATTCGTCGAGTTATAAATATCATACAGACGCTTTGCCTTTTAATTTGTATATCGAACTATGAAATCTACTATTTCAACTAATATAGTATTTTATAGGTAGGCTACCCTACTAACACCACTACTAAGATTGCGAGCAGCTGCCTACCCATTAAATATGAAAACTGACCGTGCGGTACCTGCTGTGCGCTCGAAACCTCTGCTCCTATTTCCATTTAAGATTTCTCTACTGATCTATATATCATGGAAATAGCCCAAATAGTTTCTGTTTATGTTTATTTATTACATAGAATCGGTTTGAATTGATCTTAATTATACTACTACTCAATAAATAAAAAAAACCAGATGTGGGTACCCGGGTACCCGGTTGCCCATCAACGTAAGAAAAGTTGGTTGCTCACATAAGGGTTAAACATCGTTCATTCATCACTCAAAATTTAAAACGTTCTCTACATCGCTGCATTTGGAAAAATATATTTTGAGAACGAACAGTATCATTTTTGGAGGGAACCATTCCCTCTTCTTTTGTCCCTTCAAGTATAATTTTTGAATTCCACTACAACAAATCTCTAATAATCTTTTGATTCTGTGATAAAGAATGTGGCCATAATCTCATTTAATTCCATAATGATCACATTGCAGTGAGTGCAAGCAATGCATCTCCTTCCAAACTCAGTAAAATAAATTATTTTAAAATTAAACTTTGCAGGCCACTTGTTTGGAATCTCTGTATCTGACAGAGAAATACCTTATCTTCAGGACATGACAAGATGCTACTTCTAAAAATAACCTCAAGTTGACTAGAAATGAAAAGTTTTGTGTTCACAATTTTATTTTATAACAAGACTATCTGACGTCTGAAATGATTCCCACCCCTTCTACGATTAGCTGAATGAAAAACATAAATATAGATTTCATTCAGCGCAGGAAGATCAGTTTATTTGCTTTTAGCTAAAGAAACTTTTACGAGTGAATGTAAGAGTGGAAAACAATATTCTGATTGGTCGGACGTAACTGAAGGGTTTCGGTTGACCTACCCCTCGCCGAGAAATCGCTTTTATAGTTGGGTAATTAAAAAAGGAAGGTGACGGTTCAAGATTATGAAGTAAAAGGTGTATATTGGATTGGTTGTACGAAAAAAAATATATCCCTTCTCCTGATTCGAAAGCACTGTCCATAGTTTTCATGATCAGACTCATAATTTTCCATTCACTTCTTGTTCTCTCTTCCTCTTCTTTGTTTTGGTTTAAATGAGGGGCATTTTACTTGAAGGAACAGACTCACTGTGCTACAGTCAAATAAGTTCAGTTTAACATTCTTTTCTGTTTTACCTTGTGAGTCATCCTCTTCGTTTATTGTTAATTTTTTTAAAGCTTATATTTCAATAAAAAAGTAAGTAAAGTATTTATAATTTAATATTTATATTAAATTATAAAAATATAATAATATATAAAAATATAATAATATGATATACTTAATAATGTATAATAATACTTAATAATGTATAATATTAGGAGTGTGAATAAGTCTTTCCCGTTTTTTGTAAGAGATGGCACCACCAATACTGTGCGAGTATTCAATGGTTACATATGTCATAATCAAAGCTTATTCATATGTCAACAATTCCATACTAACACATTAGTTAAAATTTTTTCGCATCATAAATTTTTGATATCGTGAAAATGTCGAAATTTGAGTCGAGTCGACGTCATTTGCGGGAAGTTTCACTTTATTGGTTCAATTTGAAGAAATCTGCTGCCGAGACGCATCAATTGCTTCAGGAGGCTTATGGAGAAGGTTGTGTCGATGATTCAAGTGTTCGCGGATGGTTTCGACGCTTCAAAAGCGGTGATTTCGACGTGGAAGACAAGGAGCGTTCCGGGCGGCCGCAAATCTTTGAAGATCGAGAATTGGCGACTTTGCTTGATGAAGATTCTTGTCAAACGCAAGAAGAACTTGCTGAAGCATTGGGAGTTGACCGAACAACCATTTCCAAGCGTTTGAAAGCCATGGGAATGATCCAAAAGCAAGGAAATTGGGTGCCGTACGAACTGAAGCTGAGAGACGTCGAACGGCGTTTTTTCACTTGCGAACAGCTGCTTCAGCGACATAAAAGAAAGGGTTTTCTGCATCGTATCGTGACTGACGATGAAAAGTGGATACGTTACGATAATCCGAAGCGAAGAAAATCATGGGGACTACCCGGCCATGCATCATCATCGACGGCCAAGCCAAATATTCATGGCGCCAAGCTCATGCTCTGTATATGGTGGGACCAGCTAGGTCTGGTTTACTATGAGCTTCTGAAACCGAATGAAAGGATCACAGGCGAGGTCTATCGACGACAATTGATGCGTTTGAGCCGCGCACTGCGAGAAAAACCGCCACAATACTCCGACAAGCACGACAAAGTTATTTTGCAACATGACAATGCTCGCCCACATGTTGCACCGCCGGTGAAAACATACTTAGAAACGCTCAAATGGGAAGTCCTACCCCACCCGCCGTATATTCCAGACGTTGCTCCGTCTGATTACCATCTCTTCAGATCGATGACGCATGGCCTGGCTGACCAGCACTTCCATTCCTACGAGGAAGCCAAAAAATGGGTGGATGACTGGATAGAGGCCAAACCGGTCGAATTTTTTCGCAACGGGATTCGTATGTTGCCAGAAAGATGGGAAAAAGTTGTATAATTATTGTTCAATAATTCATTTATAACCATTTTTTCACAATAAAGGCTCAAAATTTGAAAAAAAAAAAAAAAACGGGAAAGACTTATTCACATACCTGATATAATAATATTTTATTAATGATAAAAATATTTATTAATTTAAAATAGATAGTCACCGAAGAAAATCATTGAAGAAAATCACTTCAATTACAGCTATAGCACGTCTTGTGTAATTTATCCTGGAATTTTAGAAACTATCCACATGTTAAGTAAAGACAATATTCGTTATTTGTTGGCAATGACTGAAGTGTGTACGAAGAAAGTGAGGACAAAATGGAAGACTATAATCTTTTTCGACGAAAAAAACAAAAGTGCACTTGTTCAGATCAGCTGTCGTATATATAAACTGCGGTTGCATCGCATCTTAAAAATGTAGGAAGTTTCAACTCTAAGGAGACAGAGGATAAAGTGGAATGGCGGGGCGTCCAATCAGCGTTTAAAAAGCCGTACAATTTCGTCCCCGGTGTGAGCTATTTCGTGCTCCGGTTCAGTCCATCTCGGCACCTTACCGATCAACCCGCCGTCAGGCTCGCTCATGCCAGTTTCTTTAATTTCCGTTAATATTTAAACTATAGGTTTGGTCTACGATCAGCCTGCGTAAATCCTTGGTCGCTCAGCCCGCCACCAAGTATCTACAATATAAATATTTAGTTAAACTCAATTCAAACTCGCTCAACCAGACAGAGTTTTGAATGAGTTCACGTTTATTATTTATGGATAATAAACAAATTTCTTTCGAATAAATCAAGAACGAAAATTATATTTTATTATGGAGCTGGGTTTCTTGTATTTCTTATTTAAATCTTTCTTTAAATTTAACAAAAATATATACTGATAACAAAAATATAATTATAACAACATAAAAAATATAAAATTACAAAAAAATTTAATTTATTATACATAACAAAGTTGAACGTTCGCGCACTGCGCCGCTGCGCCTTGCCCTTTTTCTTTCAACATAAGGGTGTTCCGTTCGTCACGATCCGTTGTAATACAATTTTAACTTTTAATTATAATCATAAATATATTTCATCTAATATAAATTATATTTTTTAAATATTTCGCCCCGCATGGCTTTCCGATACATTTAAAATAAGCGATATATATAAATTTATTAGATTTTTGCGTCGCGTGCCCTAATCTCGCGCTGAGTGTGCGAGAACGTGCCGTCCGCTATCGCACCGACGACGGGTTCTTCCTCGAATTACCGATTTCGAGGCCACCGGCTCACTGAATTTTACATCCGGTGCATCACTATTTAAGTTTTGAGAAAGAGAGCGGCTCTCACTCTGCGACCGTTCCCCTCTCACTGCTCCGCACCATGAAGCTCGCGGTGCTTGCCCCTTACCGCGCCGCGCCTTAGTACTTTCGACAAGCCGTCTGCGCCGAGCTCGCCGCACCGTCTACTGCCTCGCGTTGGCCCCTAGAGAGAGAACGTTTGTTCCAGCGTCTTTAGGCGCGCTCGGTTTTTTTTTCTCTGTCTAATCTTTTTGCTTTTCCACGCGATTCTTCTCGCGCGGTCGACGACTTTATAGGAATTATATATTGTATTATAATACCATATATAACTACATTACTTTGCTCAATTTATTATTATATATTGTATAACAATTATTATTATTTATATTTCACAATTTATTATTATTTATTAATTAATAAATATATGCGTGCTTATCGCTCATCACAAAGCGAATAAGGTCTGGTATAGTAGTAATTTTGATTCACGCAGATATTCTCAGCTTCTTAATTGCTCCATACGCCGATCCCAGTGTCACACTGCACTATCAAAACTAAAATGAGAATGTATAAATCGTAAATTTCGTTTTATAATGTTGAAACAAATTTTATATGAATCTTTGAAAATTTCTATAACTGGGATGACTCTTATAGCTTCCATTATATTTTTCAAAATTAATTGAAAAAAATAAAACCTTGGTATATAAATATCATCTGCCCCATAAATATTGCCGCTTTGCAGCATTACTAAATAACTACTAATATTATAAATTTTATACATAAAATACGGATCAAAATTGAATAACGAATCAATAAACTTTGCTTCCTCTTTCTATTCATAGAGTTAAGGGAGTAAAAGGAAATCTACGATTTTATTACGGTTATAATGCACTTTGTCAATTCTATAGATAAAAAATGAGAATTTTAGTTTCTTAAGTCAATAAATATTTGAAAAACTAGTAGGTAAGTAAATATTCTTAAATAAACTAGTCTAAGGGATTGTATAATATTGATTTAGATAAAACTGTTATTGCCTACGTAGATTTAATATGTTTTACGTACGTTAAAAAAATTGTTATTAAATAAATCATTTCTTATGACAACTAAAATCTATGAGAAATCACCAAGATTTCAAATATGTCGATTTATTTGTTTTGCAGGACAGTCTTTTAGATACAAATTTAAAAACTCATACCTTTAAGAGGAAATGAGCATTATGACTGTTCACTGCATGGACTTGATGCATCTGAGTTGTTACTTCGATACACACTTCTATTATATCAAATGGGTATGAAAAAGCAGCGTGAAAAGAATATATAATTTTTAATTCAAATGTGAAATGTCACAAAACGATTATTATTTTGAAAATTAAGAAAAATATGATTATGTATTTATATAGTACAGAATTTTGTCTAAGGAGTATGTAAAGCTTCGAAATTAATAATACATGTCTTATATGTTAAATATATAAATGTATGGTTATTTATATAATAGGCTATTTTCATTTATTCTTACATTACACATCATTATACTTTTAGAGGCACTATATGTAATTTTATATTTTATATAAGAAAAAGCTTTTATAAAAACTTTCAAATACAAAAAATCGATTAGAGAAATTATCGATCTACTCTCTGAGACACCAAAATAATGAAGCTCACCGATCACGAAGAATGAAAATCCATTTTTAATGGTCATTTGTTTGTCATATATGCTGCAATGAATTTCCAAAAGAGTAAGTTCCAGCACGAGATAACCATCATCTTATAATATGATATGTTCATTTAATTGTTTAATAATTGACTTAATTTTTCAAATATAAAGAAAAAAATTAATTATTTTTTCTACAGTTTCAGAAGAACAGCTCATAATTAATGTAGTTTGAATTATAAAAACTCGAGGTATATTGCATTAATTTTTCATAATTCTACATATTATAAACATTTGATTTTAAAAGAGATTGGTACTTCTTGATTGAGTTTCGCTCATACTCCATAACAAAGAAAAATACATTTTATTCAGAAAGTTTATGGATGACTGCGATATGAGTTTTAGATTTATAGATACTTGGCAATTTTTACCGTCATCATTAGAAAAACTGGCATCATATTTAGAAAATGTACCACTAACAGTAAAGGAATTTCAATCAGATGGGTTTTCAAATGAAAATATATATCTTCTTAGAAGAAAAGGTATATTTCCATACGATCTTGTTGATGTATTAGGCAAATTAACCTGTAAAAAATTACCAAAGAAAAACGATTTTTATAACCAAATCAACTGATTCACATTCAACCGATGAAGACTATATACATGCTGTTCAAGAATGAAGTTATTCAATATCAGAACTTCAGGAGAATATTCCGACTTATAATTGATATGCGAAGATAAATAATCCGTATATAGGTGCGTCATACGAGAAAAACCAGAAGAGTAAATCTCTTTTATATTATGATATTAATAATTTATATGAATAAGCAATAGCATCATATCCGCCAAGTGGAAAATTTAAACGGATGAACTATGAATCCAATCCAGAATTCTTCAATATTATCCTTAAAAAAAACACACACGACCTATATTATTGAGGATTTAGATTATTCTGAAGAAATTCATGACGAATATCGTGATTTACCTTTTTCTGCAGAGCATTGTACAGTCCTTGGTTCAAAGCAGAAAAATTTTTCAATACCTTGAATGTTAAGAAAAGGTATGTAATTTATTACCGAGCACTTAAACAAGTATTGGATAATGGCTTTAGGCTAAAAAAGGTATATAGAATTATGAGTTTTGATCACAGACCTTGGCTTAAAGCAGATATAGAGTTTAATATCGAAAAGCGAAAACAGGCAAAGAATGAGTTTGAAAGACTCTTTTACAAACTTCATTTCATGCGGTTTCTGGAAAGTGCATGGACCGTGAAGGATCTCGTATATATGTACGATTAGCGAATATGTTCGGAGGTAAATATGGAGCAGAAGCACGCACAGCTTTGGCACATGTTAATAGTTGTGTAATTTTCGATGAAAATTTGGTTGCCATTCAGCTCATAACAAAAAAAGTGTTAGAATTAAAAAGCCTATATACGCTAGACTTTGCAGTCTGTACCTATGAAATATACTAATACGTGATTTTCACTATGTTTATATGAAAAAGCAAGTGAGAAAGAAAGTGTAAACTGCTGTATACTGACATCGACAGTTTCATGCGAGGTCAGACAATTAAGTAATGCGAGCGATTTTATTTCTCGGCCTGTGGTAATACTGCGACCCTTGTAACTTCGCCACATGGTGAAATGCACAGCGCATCCGCGCCTTTGTTCATCAAGATCAGAGGACTAACCATTCAAATGTTGGCTGACGAATTGAATCTTAACCGGGAAACAGTTAGAAAGATTTTAACCGAAAATTTCACCATTAAAAAGTGTACGAAAATGGTACCGAAGAACCTTTTAGATGAGCAAAAAACCCACCGAATGAACATCGCTCAAGATTATCTCGAGCAGGGTGAAAGTGATCCTACTCTTCTCGATCGAGTTATTACTGTGCGCTGGTGCGTTATCGTAATGAAACAAGATTGTTTCTTCGCAAGATGAGGTCGTTTAATTTTCATTTCGTGGCTCAAACGTTCCAATAAGTCTGCGTAGTATTGACCAGTGATAGTTTTACCCTTTTCAGAGTAATCAATGTATTGTAATCAATGTAAAAAACAGTAGCTATAACCTTGTTCGCCGAAAAAATTGTTTTTGCCTTCATTGGAGTTGCTTCCCCTGGTCCAATCCACTGTTTAGACTGTTGTTTGGTTTCAGGAGTGTAGTGGTAGACCCAAGTTTCGTCAACGGTTACGAATCGACGCAATAATTGGCTTGAGTGACGCTTATACAACGCCAAATTGGCGGTAGAAATGTTCTTTCGAATCAATTTTTGGTCGACTGTTAGCGAACGCGGCACCTATCTTGCACAGAACTTTTCCATATAGAAAAGTTGGTGCAAAACATTTTGTACACGTTCATATGACATCTTACAGGATTCAGCTATCTCACGCACTTTTAATTTGCGGTCTTTCAGCATTATTTGATGGATTTTTTCCATCATATCTGGAGTTGTGACCTCAATGGGGCGTTCTGAGCGAGGCTCATCATAGGTGCTCACACGACCCTTTTTATAGTGGGAAACTAACTGCTTAATGGTTGAATATGATGGACACGATATCCCAAGTGTTGCGTCCATCTCTTCTTTAATTTCTTTAGGCGTTAACCCCTTCAAATCAAAGTATTTGATGGCAGCACGATTTTCCAGCTTTTCCTTTTTTACGAAAAACACAGAGGCGTCTTGTTCAGCGTACTCTCAAACCTAAACTAACATGGCGATCACATTGAAACTATAGCTACAAGCTATCTAAAGACGGTACTATAAAACGCCACCTCAAGGTAGGCCTAGTGGCGCCATCTCTTGGTCAGGCCCGACACTTATCAATCCACGCTCGTATATGTGGCTTGATTATCCCTTGGCCTCTTTTGAGCCTGGAGTTTCCACTACTAGCTCGGGAATTTTAAATTCTGAAAGAAAGTTAATAAAATGCACTTAATTAATTTTCAGGAGTGCCTATTCTTGTTTAGATATATTGGAGTCCAAGGGACTTCACTTGGATACAGATTGATTTTCTTTCGAGAAGGAATCTTTATCCGCCTAGGGCTACCGACTTACTTCCGTACTATTAATTGGGAAAAGTGTAATAAAAATAAAAGATATTTATGTGTGGATTGGTGCATGTACAGTCCTACACTTTATGGATGTGTACAGTTCTATACTAAGCGATAGTCTAGTCAGCGTCTAGCTGTGCTACTCAATATCTTCTTATCGTCATATATATATATATATATATATATATATATATATATATACCGCCGTGTTATTTTCTTATAAAAGTTTAGCGAAAAATTATTGCAAGTTATAAATGACTTTTAGCTTAAAATTATGGCTTATCCTTAAATGATACAAATGTATTTTATAATAAAAACTTGTTGTCAAAGGTACTTTTTATAATTGTACGAAAAATTGAATAAATCCGATGATTTGCATGAATTGATATCTGCTTAAATATTCATAATGTGTATTATTTCATTCGCGCAAGTATGTAATCTTCGCTCGTGAATGTTAGTAAGTGTTTACATTTATGATATTTATAATATTTATACCTATAAGGTATATATACTTCACAATTATAATAGTTAATGTAGTCGACATAATTCCTTATTTATTAAATGTGTATATTCCTTAATGTTTATTTATGTTTGTAATATTCGTTGGTATAGGTTGCAGTAGATGTATCTAGATATATATATAAGACAGGCGGTCAATAAGTCCTTAGAAAATATAAGAGATGACGCTCGTAGCATCGCAAATAGTCTTTTTACAGTAAGCATTATTCCTCACTAGGTATCTGGCAAAGTTGCAGCCATATTCATCTAGTCGTTTGGTTTTTATAGTCAGTTGAAGTAAATAACGTTTGTTTGCTTAAGCAAATGGACAAAAGTGAGTTTAGAGCGGTGATTAAACATTTTTATTTAAAAGGCTTAATAGCAAAATAAATAAAAGCTGAGTTGGATTCAGTTCATGACACATCTGCCCGAGTTTTTGCAATATTTTACAATTGGATAAATGGATTGAAACGTGGCCGTAGATCAACAGAAGATGAATGTCCTTCAGGACGTCCCGTAGACGTTAGTACGCCGGAAATGATTGATAAAATCCAGAATATGGTTTTAAGTGACCGAAGAATAGAATTGTGTGAAATAGTTAAGGCCAGGGGTTTCGAAAGGTACCGTCGTTTTAATTTTGCACGATATGTTAGCTATGAAAAAGATAGCTGCGAAATGTGTGCCGCGTTTGCTCTCAGCTGAGAACAAACGCAACCGCGGGGTCTCTTCTAAGGCACTTTTGGAGTGCACGTGTCGCAATCCAGATGATTTCTACATAGATTAATCACTGTAGATAAAGCATGGATACACCTCTATACTCCCGAGACGAAAGAACAGTCTAAACAATGGATTATTAAAGGCGAACGGGCTCCAAAATAGGCGAAGATAGTGAAAGCAGTTGGAAAGATTATGGCTACTGTGTTTTGGGAGGCACGT
This sequence comes from Sycobia sp. Sy_11, assembly GCA_018907035.1. Lineage (NCBI taxonomy): Eukaryota > Metazoa > Arthropoda > Insecta > Hymenoptera > Epichrysomallidae > Sycobia > Sycobia sp. Sy_11. The sequence continues at coordinate 1,027,147 of JACCIC010000135.1, read as the reverse complement.
GGTGTTATCTTTATTGACTATATGGAAAAGGGACAGTGGATTACTGGAAAGTATTATGCGTCATTATTAAGTCAGCTACATGAGAAAATAAAAGAAAATCGTCATCATTTGAAGAAAAATCGAGTGCATACGTGCGCAGTTTCTATGGCTAAAATTCAAGAATTGAAGTTTGAATTGATAGACCATCCACCGTACTCACCAGATCTGGTCGTGAGTGACTTCTTATTTTCAAATTTAAAAAAATTGTTCAGTGGACAAGGGTTTACGTCAAATAAGGAGGTCATTGCAACCATACTTTCTGAAGGTTTAAAAAAATTGGAGATACGTCTGTCAAAGTGTATTGAACTAGAAGGAGATCATGTTGAAAAATAAAAAAAATTTACTGTATACTATCTGTTGCACATATGTAAATATTTAGCATGTAGTTTTGTTAGAGGCCACCGCACCGAAACACTAGCGAGGAGGTAAGTGAGAGAGAAAGCGGGGAGTAGGGGAAGATCATCGGGCGCGAGTTTTTCAGTAGTGAGAGCACTGCCGTGTTACGCGCGAGTGAGTCTTTTCTTGAACGGAAAAATAATCTACCTCGATTGCTATTGTCGCGTCGCCTCGTGAGTTTCTCCTTTGGATTTTCCTGTGTTATTCGCGCTTGTTGCCGCCCTCCGGGCTAAGATTTGCAAAGGTTGCTCCACGAACGTAGTTACTGGACTCGAGCTAACGAGACTGCCACCCGGCCCCTGCCTGTGCGGAGTGACCGCCCCATCCCGGGGTTACCGACGAGCTGGAACACCGCCTCCTACGTCTGTCGAGAGCGTGCTGCTGTACGTCCAGAGCTTGCCACCACCGCCTACTGTCATCTATTTTATTTTACTCGTTCCTCTTTTTTTATTCTTCTTGATCTGACTCGTCCCCTTGCATGCGACGTTTCGCTTTTCGCTATGTGTCGATTCGGAGTTAAGCCCAACCGGGCAAATCTTCTGCAATGGATGTCCCCGCCGTCCTCGTGTTCGAGGTGGACACGCGCACCGTTACATGGCGCGATCTCGGGATCGCACAAACTGATATAGTGTATAATGTTTATAAAAAGTTTATAAAAAATGAATATATATAATGTATTATATATCTATTTTTTTAAATAGCTAGTGCCCCGGAGAAATTCGCAAGTTATGCGTAGAGCTAAAAATTACTTTTGGTTATAATCTAAAATTATAGCTATATTAAAAAGTACAAATTTACTGCGTGTAATTCTCTGCGTAACGTAATTTAATTTACGTTAATCTAGAATTGATTAATAATTTGATTTATAATGCGTATAATGATAATATTAATGTCAAATAATAAAATACAGTTAATATAAGTAATAATACAAGTCGAATACAAGTCTAGATTTCGAAAATATGTTTAACAATTGCGACGAGACAATAGTCTCGCGCAGAAAATATAATATTGTAATAAGTCGCGAAGTCGCGAGCGGCGCGGCGCGGCGAAGGGGGAGCGCCGAAGGCTTCGTGGCGCGGCGCGGCGCGGGAATAAAGCGCCAGCAGCGGCGAGGATGAGCGAGCGCTCTCGGGCCGCAGGCGGCTCGAAGAGCGGCGGCGAGCGATAATTCGCGAATCAATTCGCGAATTCTCGCGAGCGGCGACGGCGCTGCCTAAAACTACGGCGCGGTACAGTGCGGTAAGGGGAGAGCGAGCGCTCTCTCCCAATTCTCAAATAGAGCCGCACTGACTGCGAAAATTCAGTGTGCCAGCGACCTCGAAACTGGCTTTTCGAGGGGGACCTGTCGTCGGCGCGATAGCGGGCGACAAGTCTCAGCACACTCGGGGCGAGACGCGAAAATGGAATAAAAAATAAATAAAATTTTGTAAATTTTAAGTTAGAATAAAATTATTTAAATATTGTACATCATAAAATAAATATATTTTATGATATAATTTGTTTATTTTTGTTACAGCGGATAATGGCGATAAAACGGGTGTTAGAATAACGACTAGCCATCAAATGGCTGACAAATGAGATTATTATTATTAATTAGTTTATTATTATTAAATTTTGTTTATTAATTTTTTGTTCAATTTTTGTTAAATAAACTTATTTAATATTTAATAAAATTTAAACTTATTAAGATCCCAAATCCAGCAAACAAAAAAAAAACAAAAAGAAAAAGAAATAAAAATGGTAAATAAATTAAATAAAAATCCAATTCAAACTCTGGCGGGTTGAGCGAGAGTGAGAATTGGATTTTCGCGGGTTCGGCGTGTACTAGAACAAACTTGCTGGCGGGTTAAGCGACTAGGGGCCGAGGCGGGTTGAGCCGGAGCCACTCATTTGTGCAAGTTAAAACAAATCGAACATAGCCTTTGGTGGGGTGAAAGGAACCCGATGGCGTGCTGAGCGATCGGGGCCGAGGCGCGTTGAGCCGGAACACGAACTTGCTCTCACCAAAGTTCTCATGTTACACAATTATAATACAAATCTAACACGTAGATTTAGATTCGATATTATGATAAACAATGTATGATCCACAGCTCTCACTAGCTCTCACCAAAATGCTCATGTTACATGGCGCCCGAACAGGCGAATTTCATGGACACAGTCGTGCTTATTAATACTATTTAATCTAAAAATTTAAAAAATCCTTATTAAATTTTGAATTTTGATTTATTGAACGGAATTATTTGCTGGATGGGATATTTAGAGTAGATAGCAATATTGTCAATAATCGAATAAAAACAATGAAGGTTTCGTGGATATATAACTTCGTAGGGAGCAGTTGCTTATAGAGTTAGCAAAATTCGATTTATGTCTAGACGGTAATGTTGTTGAACTCCGGCAGAGATTAGTTCGATATATAAGTCAAAATCCGGAATTTTTTAATGATAAGCCAGACGACGCGCCGGATTACGTAGAAGAGCACGATAGGACGGCCGATGAGCAGCAATTGCTCACGGAGAAATTGCAAAATACATCGTCTCCACTATTAGGAGAAAGTAATATACTTCCAACACCTAATCAAATTATGGCAAATATTCCCGTTAATCCGGCGGCAAAAATAGCCGACCAGATGAGGAAATGTAATTGCCATTTCGACGGGAAAAATGTTCACGCATTCCTGGAAAGAGTTTCGGAATTGCGTGCCGTCTACGGCCTAACAGACGCACAATTGTTGCAGGGCTTACCGGAATTATTGAGAGGCGACGCGCAACAATGGTTTCGAAATTTTGCCAGAGATATCACGTCGTGGGAGGGATTGCAAAAATTAATGAGAGAATTTTACTTACCTCCAAATGAACAACGACAGTTAGATAGGCAAATAATAGATCGAAAACAAAAATCGAAGGAATCGATCTTAAATTACGCGAATGCCTTATGTACGTTAATGAGACGTCGCGGAGGATTTGATATTCGTACACAGATAGACAATTTGTACGAAAATATGTTGCCTGAATTGCAATTATATGTTGCAAGAGAAAACATAGCCTCCGTAAGTGATTTAGTCCGGAAGGTAGAAATTGTTCGAGAAAAATTAAATAGAATGGAAGGAGATAAAACAAAATCAACTTCCGAAAATCATCGATCATTCGTGAAATCGCGAAATGCAATAATGGCAATTACGTCGTCGTACGACAAGAGTAAATGTTGCTGGCGCTGTAAGCAACAAGGCCATACACGTTTCCAATGTAAAAACGCAGAAAGAAAATGTTGCACCCGGTGTGGCAAAGACGGCGTATTTTCGCGCGATTGCAAATGCCAAAAGCCGGGAAACGAAATCGCGGCCAGATCATCACAGGCCCGGCCGACCAACAATTAGATTTACGCTATTTTGTAATAGCAAAAATAGGCCAAAAGAAGTATAAAGCATTAGTTGACACAGGTTCAGTTAATTCTTTTATACGGCCGGACGTGGCGAACCATTGCAAAAATAAATGCCATTGGACTGCGGTAGAAAAACCCAAAGCAGCAATACTGGCAAACGGTGCATTGATATCCGAAATGAAAGGGATAAAAGGCACAGTCAAGATAAAAAATTATAATTATATTAAATCAAGAATTCTACGTAATGAATAAATTAAGTAGTAAAATTATCGTAGGAATGGATATTTTAACTAAATTGAACATCGACGTTTCATTGAAAGGCAAAAAACTTAGAAATAGTAATATATTTATAAATCAAATCTCAAGTATTCAGAACCTTCAAACAGGATTGCAAGAGTTACCAAAACAGCAAAAGAAAGATTTAGAAAGATTTATAAATACGGAAATGGAAAAATTTAATTCTATTAAAGGGGCTACGCCTTGTGTGAAACATGAAATACGACTGACGGACACTACGCCATTAAAACAACGTTACCGAGCTAGAAACCCGGCAATGCAAAAAATTATCAACGAGGAAGTTGATAAAATGATAAAGGAGGGCATAATACGACCGTCAGACAGCCCATGGAGTAGTCCTGTAGTAATCGCAAGGAAAAAAGACGGCAAACCTCGATTTTGTGTGGATTTTCGCTGTTTAAATAAAGTTTCGAAAAAGGATGCTTACCCCCTGCCACAAATACAGTCAATTCTTGATAAGTTGCAGGGCGCACGAATACTATCAACTATTGACCTTAAAAATGGCTATTGGCAAATTAACTTAACAGAAGAAAGTAAGCCTCTTACGGTTTTTACAGTGCCAGGACGAGGCCTTTATGAGTTCAATGTAATGCCTTTTGGTTTACATACTGCCCCAGCAACGTTTCAGAGACTGCTAGATACAATTATTACACCCGATATGGCACCAAACGCATTTGCATATCTTCATGACATAATTATCGTCACCGAGACATACAAGGAATTTAAAGAAATGCTAAGGACAGTCTTTGAAAGGTTGCGGGCTGCCAAATTAAAGCCGAATCCAGAAAAATGCAATTTTGCAAGGTCACAACTTACGTATCTGGGACACGTGGTTGATGCACAGGGAATTCGAACAGATCCTGAAAAGATTAAAGCAATTTCAGCAATACCACCACCAAAAAATCAAAAGGAATTTAAAAGATTTTTTGGAATGCTTTCCTGGTATAGGCGTTTTATTAAAGATTTGTCAAAAACAGCAGCACCATTAAGTATACTATTAAAGAAGAAAACAGAATGGACATGGACACAGGATCAAGCAACGGCTTTTGAAGAGCTAAAGAAAAACTTCACGGAAGCTCCTGTTTTGGTATGTACAAATTGGAATCTGCCTTTTGTCGTGCAAACAGATGCGAATTTACTTGGCCTAGGCGCCGTGCTAACACAGATAGACGGAGAAAAAGAGAACGTCATTGCGTATGCCAGCCGCACACTAAATTCAGCAGAAAAAAATTATTCCGTCACTGAATTAGAATGTTTAGCTGTGCGGTGGGGCATATGGAAAATGCGCCCATATCTAGAAGGTTATCCGTTTACAGTGGTAACGGATCACCAATCATTAAAATGGTTGGAGAAGTTAGATAATAAATCAGGAAGGTTAGCACGATGGGCACTGGAATTAGCACAATGGGATTTCGATATACAGTATCGAAAAGGGACAGAAAATAACGTGGTCGACATACTATCACGGAATCCAGTCGAAATAAATGCGATATCGAAAACGGAAAATAAATGGTACTAGAAAACTTATAAATCGGTATCAGAAAATCCGAAAGATTTTCCGGATTACAGGATAGAAGGCAATAGATTGTATCGGCACATATTACACACGCTTGATTTTAATGAAACAAATGAATTAAGCGAGTGGAAAATATGTATAAATGATTCAGAAAAACAGCGAATAATGAAAGAAAATCACGATGATCCCACGGCAGGACATTTAGGAGTAGCTAAAACTTTAGCAAAATTAGCTAAAAGCTACTACTGGCCAGGCATGTTCCATGAAGCCATACGGTACGTACGCGCGTGTATAAACTTCCAAAAGCATAAAGCACAGCAGTCAGCCTCGGCGGGAAAAATGCACGCGACAAATGTAACACAGCCATGGGAGATGGTCTCTGTTGATTTGGTGGGGCCTCTCCCACGATCGAATAACGGACATATTATGCTTCTTGTAATGTAGGATCGATTAACGAAATGGATCGAACTACGTGCATTACGAAAAGCAACGGATGCTGTCATAGGACGAGCAATCCAAGAACAAATTATATTACGTTTTGGATGCCCGCAAGTAATAGTGAGTGATAACGGTAGACAATTTATTTCGAATGAGTTTCGCCAAATATTAAAAAATGCGAAAATTACTCATCGAACTACGCCACCGTATTCACTCCAGTGCAATCCTGTAGAACGGCTAAATCGCACTGTAAAAACTATGGTAAAACAGTACATAGATAAGTCCCAAAAAACATGGGATAATTATCTAAACGAAATTTCATTCGCATATAACACAGCCATGCACGATAGCACGGGTTATACGCCAGCTTATTTAAATTTCGGAGGAGAGCTAAGCGCACCAGGTAGCCTGAAACAAGAAATAGGACAGCGTTCAAAATCAAAAGCAGAAGAAAGGATAAGGAATATTCAGGAAGCACTTGAGCTCGCCAAAATAAAAGCGGCACAGTCTTTCTTGCGACAGAGAAAATATTATGACTTACGCCGACGCGATTGGCAACCACGTGTTGGCGAACAAGTCCTGAAGCGTCAACACATACTGTCAAACAAAGCAAATCAGCTCAATGCAAAACTTTGCGAAAAATATAGTGGGCCATTTGCAATAATAAAGAAAGTTTCCCCAGTCATATTTGATCTGTAAGGAGCAGATGAGAAACTAATAGAAAAAATTCATGTCAAGGACATAAAACCGTATACCGGTCACGATACGTGAATTTTTGTAAATAATTTTGTAAAATTGTAAAATATTGTACATTGCAATAGTAATAAGTAAATAGGATAATTAAGTAAGCGAGATCTCTGTAAATAATTTTGTATATAGCGTGTTAATAATTTAAAATAGCGAGTCAATAATTTTGTATATAGCGCGTTAATAATTTAAAATAGCGAGTTAATAATTTTAATAGCGAGTTAATAATTATGTATATAGCGAGTTAATAATAAGTATAATGTAATACGGCTCGGAAATAAATCAGGAGGAAAGAGGTTGTTTTCTTAAATAAACGCGACTCACGATGGAGAATCTATATTCCGCAAACACACAGGATCAAGACACAAAATTTAAATAATCAATCAACTATACAAATTTTGCATATAGGCATGGGCTTTAAAATTTCCTATCTCGACGATAAACTCGAACATACGGTCGAGTCGGGAAATAAAAGTAAACAAATACGCCCTTGCCCACTATTCAAAACGTTCTAACTTTAAGATTGAATTAAAGTTAAAGAGGAATAATTTGATCAGTGTAAAATCAACCGTGATTAAGTTAACATGGAAGCGATTATGAATATGACGCCGCAGGAGTTGTACGAGGAGTTCGAGCGTTGGCTAGACGCTCAGGACACCTCGTACTTCGGGGAAGTGGCTGGGGATGAGGGATATTTCCCTCAGCCTACCCCACAGCAGTCACTGGTGACGGCAGAATATCAACCGACCACTAAAGGAGTCCTGGAGGCTATGGCCAGTAGGCCAATAGTGCGGCTGGAGCGGCTGCAGACGCGCCCGAGACCCTTAGCATTTCCTCCACCGCTCATAACACTCCCGCCAATCCAACGGCAGCAGCGGGACACGTCATTTAAGGTGTCTCCGAATCCGGCGGAAGGATTCTGTCGGATTTCCATCCCGGAGCCCCCACGGCCCAGAAAGGTAAAAATCCCGAATGGGCCGGAGGTCGTGATCCCGCCGGGAGTGCGTGAGTACAGGGCTCGGGACAATGGTCTGCGATAGCGCATCCGAATAGACGCCAACACAGGAGCAGTAAGAGTAGGAAAATCTAAAGGTTTGTTTTTTTTATTTTCGAAAAATAGAAGTTATAATATGCGCGAAACCGGGTTCCTCACAATTTATTTCACCGAGTCCGGCAAAATAAATTAAAATAGTAGAGCGGTAAATAAATATCTCCGTTTCATTATTTGTTATCGCGTTTCACTCTACACGGGGGAAGGGGGAGATGCGACGAGACAATAGTCTCGCGCAGAAAATATAATATTGTAATAAGTCGCGAAGTCGCGAGCGGCGCGGCGCGGCGAAGGGGGAGCGCCGAAGGCTTCGTGGCGCGGCGCGGCGCGGGAATAAAGCGCCGGCAGCGGCGAGGATGAGCGAGCGCTCTCGGGCCGCAGGCGGCTCGAAGAGCGGCGGCGAGCGATAATTCGCGAATCAATTCGCGAATTCTCGCGAGCGGCGACGGCGCTGCCTAAAACTACGGCGTGGTACAGTGCGGTAAGGGGAGAGCGAGCGCTCTCTCCCAATTCTCAAATAGAGCCGCACTGACTGCAAAAATTCAGTGTGCCAGCGACCTCGAAACTGGCTTTTCGAGGGGGACCTGTCGTCGGCGCGATAGCGGGCGACAAGTCTCAGCACACTCGGGGCGAGACGCGAAAATGGAATAAAAAATAAATAAAATTTTGTAAATTTTAAGTTAGAATAAAATTATTTAAATATTGTACATCATAAAATAAATATATTTTATGATATAATTTGTTTATTTTTGTTACAGCGGATAATGGCGATAAAACGGGTGTTAGAATAACGACTAGCCATCAAATGGCTGACAAATGAGATTATTATTATTAATTAGTTTATTATTATTAAATTTTGTTTATTATTTTTTTGTTCAATTTTTGTTAAATAAACTTATTTAATATTTAATAAAATTTAAACTTATTAAGATCCCAAATCCAGCAAACAAAAAAAAAAACAAAAAAAAAAGAAATAAAAATGGTAAATAAATTAAATAAAAATCCAATTCAAACTCTGGCGGGTTGAGCGAGAGTGAGAATTGGATTTTCGCGGGTTCGGCGTGTACTAAAACAAACTTGGTGGCGGGTTAAGCGACTAGGGGCCGAGGCGGGTTGAGCCGGAGCCACTCGTTTGTGCAAGTTAAAACAAATCGAACATAGCCTTTGGTGGGGTGAAAAGAACCCGATGGCGTGCTGAGCGATCGGGGCCGAGGCGCGTTGAGCCGGAACACGAACTAGCTCTCACCAAAGTTCTCATGTTACACAATTATAATACAAATCTAACACGTAGATTTAGATTCGATATTATGATAAACAATGTATGATCCACAGCATCGTGAAATATTTTCGATAATCTCGTTACACACTGCGTAATCGTAAATGTATGCTTATACTAATTTCTGAATATACATAGGAATCGGCAATATATATTTTATCATCAAAAAGATATGCGTATGATAATTCATTATAATGAATGTGAATAATGATAATATTTTATTTCATATAACTAAAATAAATGTGACACATAGAAAGCATACCACGACAAGTCAAACTATATAGTCGCGACACGACAAATATAAAAATTGTGAACTCGGCGACCTGCATACACACACACACACAGACACAGTCAGCGCTGGTCTTCTATTATGAGTTCTCTTAAAGAGTTCGGAGTACCTGGTTATTTACAGAATGTCGTGGCCAGCTACTTTGAGAATAGGATAATATTATACCGAACGGATGAAGGCACTGTATCGCATAAGGTTACTGCGGGAGTCCCCCAGGGCTCAGTTATGGGACCTATATTGTGGAATATTATGTATGATGGCGTGTTGAGGATTCCACAACCGCCTGGTTCAATAACAGTAGGGTACGCCGACGATATCGCTCTAGTAGTGACGGCTAAGACCCTTGATGAACTTACTGAAAATGCCAATGAGGCAATCAGCAACATCAGTAGATGGATTAAGACGGCTGGTCTACAATTAGCGGAGCACAAGACAGAAGTAGTTCTTGTCAGCAGTCGTAAGAAGGTAGATAGTATTACTCTTAAAGTTGGTAGCTGCCGCATTAGTTCTGCGCCATCTTTACGATACTTGGGTGTCCAGCTTGATGCCAGGTTAAATTTCAAAGAACATCTAAAGATATCTGGCGAAAAAGCGCAACGAGTTTCAGCTGCCTTGTGTCGGCTCATGCCTAACATTGGTGGCCCACGTCCACCCCAGAGGAAACTATTAGCTTATGTTATTAATTCTGTCAGCATGTATGCAGCACCAATCTGGCATCATGCATGCGGAATTAAATCGTATTGTGAGTTGGCCATTGCGACCCGTCGTCGCTCCTGTATACGTATTATTAGTGGTTACAGGACGGTATCCACCGACGCAGCTTAGGTACTTGCCGGAATTCTTCCTTTCGATTTAACTGCAGATGAACTGGCTAGGCTGCATAACATATGTAAGGCCGCAGTGGATTCCCTACAAGGTGCTATAAATGTGGAACGTCATCGTTCTATAGAAATATGGCAAAAACGATGGACCGATTCTAGCAAAGGCCGATGGACTTATCGTATCCTCCCAGACATACACAGATGGATCAAGAGGAAGCACGGGGAATTAGATTTCCACCTAACTCAGTTGTTGACTGGACATGGTTGTTTTAGGTCCTATTTCCACCGCTTTCACCTGGATAATAATGATCTCTGCCCCATCTGTCCGACTTTGGTCGAGGATGCTGAGCATATATTGGTGAGCTGCCCTCGTTTTAGAACACAACGTGAGCACTTGATGAACATCATCAATAAGCCAATAAGACCAGAGAGCATCCTATCAATAATGCTGGAATCTTCTGAAAACTGGAAGGCAGTAGCCAGTTTCGCAAAAGAGGTGATGACCAAACTTAGATATGCCGATAGAACTAGGCGAATGGCCCAGGATGAACCAGGCTAACTGATTCTATTTTAAGATACAGAGGACGAACACCGAACCCCTGATCACCTGTGTGGATAGGGGACGTAGGATAGTGTCATAAGAAGGGGAGTCGTATAGGCTATGCAGTACGCCAATATGCGCGACCAACAGCGCATCATTCGAGAGAACCGCCGCTCGACTGAGGCTTCTAAGGAGAGCAGAACTCAAAAAAAAAAAAAAACACACACACACACACACACACACACATATAGACCACCGCGACTCTACGATATACATACGAGTGTACTTATGATGACGTAATTTGTTTTTCTAAAAAATAATAAGGTCAAAATTAATTTTTCTTTTATGCGTTTAGACTTTTTAGTTTTCGTTTTCATTTTCATTTTCATTTTTGTATTTTTGTATATTTTTCTATTTTGGTATTTTTTGAAAAATACAAAAATTAAAATTTTGTTATATTTTGAAAATAATTTTATTTTGTGTGGTATTTTTGTTTTGTCCAAATTTTTGAAAATTTTTGAAAATTTTGAAGAAATACAATTTTGCCAAAATTACAAAGTAACTAAAAATAAAACTAAAAAAGACTAAAAACTATTGTTTTTTTTTACTTTCGTGGTGAGAATAAAAATTTTTTTTCTTATATTTTTGTTTTCGCGTTAGTCGCCTATAATTTTTGCACAATCCACTGTCTCTTGATACTACAGAGTTTCATTATTTGTCCAATAAATGTGTTTTATTCTTTATTTTATTTTCTTTTTGCTCAATGAAAACAACGAATATTAAATAACTCAATAATCAATAACGAGAATAATAAGTAAAATCTATGTATTTTACAAATTATTAGTAACAGATGCAATAGAAGGTAACAATTGAGAGATAATTAAATAATAAATAATTAAATGTTGTCAAACCATAATTAGTACAATTTTGTTAAATAACAATTAATTAAATTTTATTCAATAATAATCAATTTAAGACAGTATTCTACTTTACAACTTTGAAAAAAAATGTTTTTTTTTCTACAGGTTTTGAAAGTAAATATATTCAAGAATTTTAGCTCAAAATTTTAGAAAGGTTCAGGTAGTCTAAGTATACTTCTCACCTTCCAAACGCACTTACATGACCGCACTATTCCGATCCGCCCAGGGTGCGCGCCGGATAAGCCATCTACCTGGCCTTATTCGCTGCAGCAGCTGTTCCCTATTATAAATCATTACAGCTATATATATTATCATCAAAATATATACCTTTGCTTCTCAATATTACCTTTCTTTTATAATTTTGCTTCTGTATTTCAGTTCTGTATTTCAGTAGTGTAGAATCAGACGTGATTCGAAGTTCAAAAGTGAAGCATCTATCTATTCGCAATGGATACGAAGAAAGTATATCGTGCACAGAAAACTTCTAGTCATCCATCTAGAACTACAAAACGATTTTTTCACGGAAACAGATTCACTGACGAAGGAGGTACTAGTAAAACGAGTACGTGAGCAGCAAAACTGAAAAAGTCTAACGATCCGAGTTTTGATGTGAAAGTTGATAATTTTGGTGGTTATTTTTTTATTCATTTTTATTGTGTTTTCAATGCTCTGACAGTGGGCAGTTTGTTCTGAAATCGATCTACGAAGATCTAACAAAAATGAAATTACTGGAGAGATGTGTGCGCGGAGACACTCAAAATAACAATGAGTGTTTCAACTCAACAGTTTAGGCTATGGCACCTAAGCATGTCTATAATGGAAAAAAAATCGTTAAAATTGCATACCTCACTGCTGCCTGCATTTTTAATGAAGGGTTCAGCCCACTTTTGAAAATAATGGAAATTATGAGCCTGAAAATCAACCAAACCACCATGCAGTACGCCAATATGCGCGACCAACAGCGCATCATTCGAGAGAATCGCCGCTCGACTGAGGCTTCTAAGGAGAGCAGAACTCAAAAAAAGCAAGTTAAATTAGATGAAAATACTCGCCTGGAACAAGTTGAAGGTATATTATATGGCCCAGGCATCGCTGATTGAGCATAAGATAATTTTTTCTACGATTTTTCACTTACAAAAACATTAAACGCGTTTTCTCAAAACAGGGTTTTCAAGTACCGTGGTCGTGAAAACTAAAAAACTATTGAACTGATCGCTCCTTATGAAATTTTGAACAAATATTCTATATGTTTATATCAACCGCCCTAACTACAATCAACTTAAAATTTTAATTCTAACTATATTTTTATTGCAGAAAAGAAGGAAAAAAGGCAATTTTTTCTTTCATATTTTAGCCGCCATTTTGTTGATTTTGCACATACATAATATATTCTAGTTAGATCGGTTTCTGGAGTCATACTGAACATACAACTATTTGATTGATTTGTTCAGTCCCTCCGTCGGCAAAATTTTATGACCACGACAACGTTATCTACTTTTTGAGGTGTTGGCTTTGACCATACTTTACATGTATAAAAAATGTATAAAATAAATAAAAAAAAATTTTTATGTACTTCAAGAGTCGCATTAAGCATTTCAAATTCTACAGCTATATCTTCAATAGCATTCTCAGAAAAATTTCACAAAAATAGCGTTTTTTTCGAGGGTCTAAAGTAGAATACTGCCTTAAAAATAATAACAATTTAATTGAATAACAATTAAATAACAATTAACATTTTTTTTCTTATCTTTTATTTCTTTTCTTCTTTCATGATAAAACATGAAATATTTTGTTGGGTGCTCTATCTTGTAACAACCGTTAAATGAGCATCGCTGAACGGGTTAGTTACTGGAATTATTTAATTCATTAACTAATTTAATATCCATTAATTAATTATATAGTTAATAAATTCGCTCTCGTCAAAAATTTTTTTGAATTGGTGAATTGTTTGTTTAATTAAATTTTGTTGTTTTTGCTGTTTTCCAATTGCTGGAGTGTTACTGAGAAATTTGTCGTTCATTTAGTTAATTAATTAATTTTTAAATTTATTTAACAGTTATGATTCATTGATTTCAAATTTCTCGTCCTTTTTTTAATTTATAAATAAAGAACAAATTTCGATTTTTTTTATCTCTTTCGTATCACGCCAATTAAACAGATAAATGATGACAAACGCTCCAAATAACTTTGATGACTGGCTCCAAAGCTTATGCGAGCATGAGACAAACATCATAACAACGGAGTTGGAATTAAAAAATGACGGTTCCTTATTTCAAAGGGCTGTCAGGCTATATCGCACACTGGCAGGAAACTATAGCCCGAGAGACTTTGTAGAATGCGAGAGTGGAGGCGATGTCGAAAAAATACGCGCGCGTAGAGATAAAAATTTATTGAAAATAATTGTAATCTCGACAATACGTGATGCAACAAAAACGTATCTCCTAAATAACATGGAAGCGATATACGCCGAGCAAGCTGATAAATCAGCTGACATACAGCAGGTTCGGGAAGTTAATCCGAGCACAGACCAAAGACGTAGCACAACAGCCTCCAATCAGCAAATGCAAAACTTAATTGATTTTAATTTAGTAGAAATCAACAGGCATGAATCGCTCGCATGTAGCACAACCAATGAATCGCCGATTCAGGCGGCCATAATGAACGTAGAAACGGTTGCCGATTCGTGTGTCAGGAATGATATTACATATCAGCCTCAGGCTGCTAACCTCAGATATAATTTATTAATTAATACTGCATGAGACAGTCTGCAGAATATGCTATAAACTTGGATGCGACAACAGAACAACACTGTCCATGATCTGCAGCAGAGGCAAGTCAAATGCATGCTACGTTGACTAGCATTCAGCAGCAGCTGTATAAAACACCTCGACGCGATTGTGTCACTCTCCAAAATACATTCGATCTTCAGCACTTGGAAAGTGGCGAACACTCTAATAGTAATAGGGTTCGAAGGTTGACCGGCGAGCCTACATTCTCGGCTTCTTGCCACCATCGGTACCAACGGCCTGGGAGGGGGGACATCAAATGGATCGAGATGTGATCAGCTCGCTCGTTAATATAACATTATCTACGCTATCAAGTACCTTGACCCGGCTCACGGACATTAGTAAAAGCGTGCGCCAATGGAAAATCTGGTTCAATGATGCCAAGCGTTGAGGAATTCCTGCAGAGAATCGCGGAATGTCGCAGATTGACGCCGCTCCCGGACGAGGGCATCCATGTAATGACGGAGCTCCTGCACGGTGTTGCCTTACACTGGTACCGTTATCCCGGAAAGATTGGACCCCGTGGCAAGAGTTCTGATACGCGGACCGGAGCTGCTAGGGCCTCGATCGACGCTTCCAAGCTGAGCTGATTAGTGAAGCACAGCAGCGCATGCAGGTCAAATGCGAGCCAACACGTATCTTCGGGTTTTGTTTGTTGACAATCCTAAATTGGTTCAAAGAGCCATGGTCGAACGAGAATCAGCTCGCTCTCATCTACCGTAATCTACTCCCCGAGATACAGAAGTTAGTTCCACGGGAGAAGATTACGAGCGTAAATCGGATAATTGAGCTCGCTCGAGAGGCCCAATGTTTTCTCGACGCCGAGCGCTACTATAAGCCACCTCCATCACCCGAGGCCTGTATAATGCCCGAAGTGGCTTTCCATGCGGTAGACACGTCTCGGACGCGCCCGAAGCCAAAGATCATGGCCGTGGACCTGAAGCCGCCAGATTTCAGAGCTTTAATGCAAGAAGTCTTGCAAGAGGCGGGCTTTAGAGCCACCTCTCCTGATTTAGAGGCGCCAGGTATTGCAGCTCTTATGACGAAGAGGAGCAGTCGCATCACACGCCCAAGGTTGCCGTGTACAGGAAAGAACAAAGCATCGACCCCTAAATCAGAAAAAAGCCTCCCTTCAGCGGAAAGCTCGCACGCAAGCCCCTCAGCGACAGGAATAAAGGTAGGACGGCAGGTCCTGATGCACGGTTCCTGCACTGAAGTTGTAGTTGGCCAGGCCACATCTTGCGCAGTTGTCCTGAGTATTCGGGGAACGCGAAAAAGGGCGAGTCATTGAGGACTCCCTCGCCCCTACGTTTCGTAAGATCTCTGAGGATCAGCAGGCAGCTGCGAGGACACACTGTAATGATTATTGCCCCCTCCTGGTTATAATGGAGGAGCATGCTAATCATAACTCCGCTGGCTCGACCACAAATGTCGCCCTCGATCGGTATTCACGATGATGGGTACAAGTGGACATAGGCGAGTTTCGCATTCATGCACTGCTCGATGCAGGGGCTGCTTGCACAGCAAGCAATAGGCCTGCAGATTGCATCAGCCCTCGATCGTCTAGTTCGACCCTCTCCCGTATCTGACGCTCGACTCGCCACGGGAAAAATTGAGCCGATAATAGACCAGGTGGCCCTACCGTTTGCCATTAGAGACGTCGCAATGGAGTTAGACGTCATCATAATTCCAGACTTGGAAAACGACTGTCTGCTCCGTGCAGACGTCTACCGCGCTTTCAATGCGATCATCCACCCACGCGACAATACCATGTCGATCAAGGGTACTGCGGATTTCGTTCCGCTACAACTTTGCACCGTCTCGGTTACATCAGCGTATTCGCTTGCTTCTATAAGCTTAGCTGATATCGAGCTCTCGAGGAACTCCTCGACCGGATGCTACCTCCAGCTGATCAGCCTCTGGGCTGCACGCATCTGACTGACCACGTGATCAATGTGGGCGATGCTAAGCTGATTAAGCAGCGTTATTGTCCCGTTTCTCAGAAGATAGAGTTGGAAATGCATGCGCAAGTGTGCAAAATGCTCTATGAAGCCGTGATTCGCCGATCGACGAGCAAGTGGTCTAGTCCCGTCGTAATGGTTTGCAAGAGCGACGGGAGCTACCAATTCAGCGTGAATTATCGCACACTGAACTCCGTGTCAGTGTGTATCCGCTCCCGTACATGGACGTAATCTTAATGAAATGGCGAAATGTGCGAAACATTTCCGCTTTGGACCTCAGCAGCGCCCATCACCAAGTTCCTCTTCGGGAGGAATCACGACTACTTTCTGCCTTTATTGTTCCAGGCATGGGATGTTCGAATGGGTCCGCATGCCATATGTATCGCTGGTGGGCCTGCAATTTTTCAGCAGTTAATCGACAAGCTGATCGGCGCTGAAATGGAGCTGGTAGCCTTTGCCTACGTCGATGATGTAATCATCGCTCCGGAGAGCTTCAACTAGCACCTCAGGTGGCTCGAACACATTATGCGACGAATTTCCGATGCCGGCTTAACTATTAATAGGTAGGAGAACAAATTCGGATTCGTAGAAGTACGGTTTCTCGGCGTCCTCGTGGATCATGATGGTTTCCTACCCGATCCGGATAAAATTGCACCAATCTTGACTTACGACGCACCAAAGAGCTTGAAACATCTCCGTAGGTTTCTAGGCTTTGCGTCCTGGTATCGCAAGTTCTTGAGAATTTTTCAGCGCTTACTGAGCCTCTCACCCGATTGACCAAGAAGAATACGAAGTATCATTGTGGAGAAAGGCAGCAGCAAGTCTTTGAGCAAATCCGGGCGCTTGTCTGGACCAGTCCTCTCTCGACCGTCGTTTGGGGAAACGTTCGTTATACAAACAGATGCCAGTGACTCGGTACTAAGCACCGTGCTCACGCAAACAATTTATGGCGTGGAATGTGTACTTTTCTATGCTAGCCGCACGATGACTGCGGGTCAGAGTAATTGCCTAAGTGCCTCGCCGTTTTATGGGCTGTACGTAAATTTCGTCGGTACGTGGAGGGCTACCACTTTCAGGTGATCACGGATCACAGCAGCCTTCATTGGCTGCACTCATTGAGCAACTCGACGGGCAGGCTCGTCCGTTGGGTCTTGCAGGAATATAACTATGAAGAACTGCAGGAATATAACTATGAAATCATTCACCGGAAAGGTGCTTTGAATTGTGTATCAGGCACTCTCTCTCGTTTGTACGAAGATGATCCGACCTGTGGAGTTGCCTTCCTCGGCGTGACCGATGTGCAAGATTCCTGATATTTGCGCCTTCGTAAGAAAGTGATGAGTGATCCGACCCACCATCCATGGTAGAAAGTCGTTGGGCAACGACTGTGCTACTATCGTCCTGATCCTACCGTAGAAGATTTAGTAGATACCGTAACGTTTGAGGGTTAATAGCACTCTGAAGACCGTAATAGTCGCCTTCCTTGAGGAGTCTCATAGCACTCGCGATGCGTATATCGCCAAACTCATGTTCGCGTACAATACCTCCATACAAGACTGCATTGGCGTAAGTCCGGTCTTCCTTCATACGGGTCGTCACCCCTCAGCTCCTGGTATGCATCAAAGCAGCCCCCATAGGTTACACAAGTAGAGGCTGCTCTACAGCATTGTAAAGAGCCCATGGAGAAGTCATCTGATCTCTATCTAAAGGCAGCGGAAAACTCGCAGAAAGCACAGGCAAAGTAAGCTCGGTACTATAATGCGAGACGTCGCGACGTTCATTACGCTATTGGCGATCGCGTATGGCGGTGTAGTCGCATCCTCTCGTCTGGCATACAAGGCGTCAACGCTAAACATGCCCCGAAATTCGACGGGCCCTTTACAATCATGGAGAAACTCACACGAATGTTTATCTACTGATCGACTCTACAGGAGGAGATGCTGGTAAGCATCACGTCTCCGACTTAAAGCTCACGACTGCGAAGATGGCGGTTTCGACACGGAAGAGCCTTCGGGTGAAGAGCGTGACTGCGATGCGTTTGATGATAATGTCGAGGAGAGCGCACGGAACCGCATTGTAACACCAGTGGTGAGCGTACGGCGCCCCGACGACGCGCCTCATTGTGATCCTGATTCGAGCGTGCGAAGCGATACCCCCGCGGGCAATGCCACGCGACCTAACACCGATGTCGCGCCGCGTAGATTAGGAAGACCGCATAGGATGCGAAACATGACCCGTCGAAGAACTGAAGCGTGAGCCCTTGTAAAGCCCCGTAACAGCGAAGCCGCCTGCCATAGCAGCATACACCTGGTAAAGCGAAAAGCAGATCATCCCAGGAAAAGCTAGTGCTCAGCACTACCGCGAGACATCCAGCCACACCGAAAAGTGTATTCGCCCCCAAGGAGCGAAACTGCCCAGCGTGAAATGAACCGCTGAAGATGAACGAACAAGAACATTCCAAATTACAATGTACCTTGAAACTAATAAAGAAACCCTATAAATATTACATTCTTTCGGAAGAAAGTTTTCTTGCCCGTCCTCTTCTTATTAAGACACTCCCCAGCTGTGTATTGAGGTTTAGAAAATTTTTCGTATCCTGACACAATGGTTAAAATGAGGGAGAAATGTTGTGTGGAGCTACCACGCACCGGCTACCAGCGTGTGACGCAGATCGCACGCACCGCTGACGCTTGCTATCTCACGTGCCTATGATCCTGCTCCTGTCGTAGCCTGTGTAAATATATGTATATACTATCTGTTGTTCATACGTAAATATTTAGTATGTAGTTTTGTTACAGGCCGACGCACCGACACACTAGCGAAGAGGTAAGTGAGAGAGAGCGAGAGAGTGAGTAGGGGAAGATCATCGCGCGCGTGTTTTTCAGTAGAGAGAGAACTGCCGTGTTACGCGCGAGTGAGTCGCCTTTTGCGAATTGCCTCTCGCTCTCCGAGTCGATTTGGGGCTAAGCCCAGCCGGGCACATCTTATGCAACTGCCGTGCCCGTCGTCCTCGTTTTGAGACCGACACGCGTACCGTTACAATATATATATATATATATATATATATATATATATATCCTCATACAGATGCATATCCGTATGTATATACACCTGTATGACCGCACGTATACATATCTATACATACATATACTCATGCATTATCATATATTTACTCGTATATATATGCGCAGACACAATACACATCAATTCACCATTATATATTTATTTAAGCGTGCCTATACATATTATTCATTTGTGAAATACAAGTTATATTGTATATTTTTCATTTTCGAATATTATTTTATGTTATTTTGTAAGTAATGAATAGTATAGCATCGAAAAGCTTCTTGTCTTTTTTTTGTATATAGTAACCTGATATTTTGAATATGTTTTAAAAATGAATGGTGACACAATTTTACACTTGGGTAAATTCCACAGATATGTGATGTATAACATCGACAAAGTTATTTCAACGACGATTAGGCCAGATTAAAATTCTCTTTCCTCGATATGTGCAAAAATATAACTTTTAATTTTGAAATAAGTTCAAATGATTAAATAAATTACTTTTTGTACGTTTCGCCCTGAGTTACCTGCTGGGCACGTCAGTAGGACGGCAACGACGACTGAGGGCGTAACGTACAAATAGTAATTTATTTAATCATTTAAACTTATTTCAAAATTAAAAGTTATATTTTTGCACATATCGCGGAAAGAGAATTTCAATCGGGACTAATCGTCGTTGAAATAAATTTGTCGATGTTATACATCGCATATCTGTGGAATTTACCCAAGTGTAAAAATATTCTATTCTTAGAAATGTATATTCAATTGTTTAATTTAGTTCCACAAAATAATTATAGTGCATCCTTAATTTCTATGGTTGAATAGTTTCAGAACCGCCAAGCATATACATACATCCAATATTTCCTACTCCATATATGTTATTGAATTTACTGCGGCTTGGATCTAAAATATTAGTTTTATCATTCCTTTCGTGCATAGATATGAATATTGAATTCATCATTGAGTTATCCAACGAAGCAAAATCATCAGAGGAATCATAATCTTTTATGGAAGTTGAGCAAATATTAATATCTATCATAATACTCAACTTTTTCGCGTCTTAGTTGGCTGTTGATTGTTGTCATCATCCAAAATGAAATTAGAAGACTGTAAGTTTTTACTTTTTGATTTGACACGATTTTTAAGTGATGTAATGACTGGTTTCGGTGTATCATCTTCTTTTGAAGATTCTGCATCCGCTGTTTCAAGAGAGCGGATTTTCTTCCAATATTCTTACAAGAGCTCGCTAACGATATTTATTTCTTTCTAAAAGTTTAATATGCTGTTGTAATGCATTTTAAATTTGAACTGAGTGATTAAGAATTTGTTTAATTCTTTTTATTGCAAAATAGTGAAAGCCTTTCCTTTATCTACCATTATTCATCACTCTGTCAATAACAACACATTCATATTTATCATTGATCCATTATTTAAAACAAAGATTTTGAAAATTGTTGAATGACAGTTCAGTATTGATGTGATCATCATAGATATGTTTTAGATTCATATAGTCTTGATGATAAAGTACTAACAGATTAATATTATCTCTGATAACATGTTTTAGTATATGAGCATTTTACACTTTTATGTATGCCCATGCAGAAAAATGCTCTAACTTTATCTTGTTTTTGACAAGCTATATCATCAAAAAAAGAATTGAATTCAGCAATACATCATCTGCTTATATTACATTCATGTTCACTAAATGACAGATATATAACGACGTCTATTGCTTATAAAATTTTTTAAAGAAATTGATACTTTGGCTGATTTCACGGTTTTGAGTAACATATACGTTCTCGAACCTAAGAATATTAAACTATAACCTAAGAATATAAGCTATTTGTTTTTCCACAGTTTGATGGGCTGCAAAACATTGCTCGTATATTATTTGGTGGTAACTCTCCATGCCGCTTTCTCCTTTTTTCGGTTCCAAAATCCAAGTTCGTGATGAGCAGTTTGGTAGCCTGCTCAGTGGAATCGATGTTTCTGTAACAAAGTCAAATATATTATTGGATGATGGAAATATATAAATGTATGTTTTATAGTTTTTTAATAGCAGTTATAAAATAGTAGTCGAAATGATTGTTCATAAATCTCGAAAATAGTTTAAAATTGGTGGTAGACTACTGGATGGCGTAATCAACAACTTACCATTGGAAATTCATCTTCATAGCAGGAACTAAATTAAAGAAGCGAATGAACAGAGGTGATCCAGAAATAGATTTGCTTGACTAGGCATGTAAAAAACGTAACATGCAATATATTGAGGCAGTATTCTACTTTAGACCCTCGAAAAAAACGCTATATTTGTGAAATTTTTCTGAGAATGATATTGAAGATATGGATGTAGGATTTGAAATGCTTAATAAATATACTCTTGAAGTACATAAACAAAATTTTTTTATTTATTTTATACATTTTTTATACATGTGAAGTATGGTCAAAGACAACACCTCAAAAAGTAGATTACGTTGTCGTGGTCGTAAAATATTGCCGACGAATGGTCTGAACAAATCAATCAAATAGTTGTATGTTCAGTATGACTCCAGAAACCGATCTAACTAGAAAATTTTATGTACGTGCAAAATCAAAAAAATTGTGGCTAAAATACAAAAGAAAAAAATTGCTTTTTCCCGTCTTTTGTCTGCTGTACGAAACTGTACGAAATTTACCTACCCACGATATATATGCTTCATGATATAGACTTCATGAAAACATATGAAATACTTGGACGCGTAATCAAGATTGTCCAAATGACTTTTTGCTTGTGAAACCACCCCATCAGAAAGATCTCTCTTTTATTCTTCTCAATTGATGTCGATATAAGTATGTTTTACTGCGGACATCATTAAAATGTTCCGGAAAATTCAAGTTGCAACGTCCGATCGAGATTTACAGAGGATTCTGTGATCACCTAACGATTGTGAACCCCCGATGGAATATCAACTAAATCCAGTAATGTACAGAACACCGGGTGCTCGAAAATCTTACGTAGGCCCTGGTTCAGGCAAGCTAGTAAAATCGGCTTTCATACCTGTACGCTCGTACGCGCAGATGCCGGACGGTAAAGTTTGTTCCAACGAAGGCGAAGTCGATTTGCTATTGACAATCGACAACCAACAACTGAAAGCGTGCTTCAAAGTATCTGCCACTTTGAAGTATGCCATGATACTTGGCATAGACATATTTACGTCGATCAAAATGATCAGAAACTTTGCCGACCCTACGTGGCACGCGCCTAAAAACGTCATTTGGCACTTCGACATACAACAACGTGACTTACCAGAGGCTATTACGGCCGCCGCAGCCATCAATGGGGTAGCACAATTCAAAGACTCGGACAAGCGAGAATGAGACCGAGTGCTACGACATTTGATATCGGAGAGCAAAGGAAACCTGTAATTGGCACGCATGCAGCCATACGTTATCGACATCCAAGGGCATCGTCCTATAAAGCAGCGTCTCCGACGAATACCTGAAAAATTCCTAAACCAGGCACATGCAGAAATCGATAGACTGCTCGAGGAGCAGCTGCTCGTGCTCGTGCTCGTGCTCGTGGAGCAGAGGCCCGGTAATCGCCCCTAAAAAGGACGGAAAAATAAGGTTTTGTATTGACTTCCGGGCAGTCAACGCCATCACTAAAAAGGACGCGTACCCTCTTCCGCATATGGATGGACAACCTACGTGACGCGCGGTACCTGACTAAAATAGATCTCAGTCAGGCTTACCATCAAATACCGCTTGAGGAAAGCAGCAAAGAGGTCACCGACTTTGCGGTCCCGCAGAAAGGCCTCTCGCAATACACCAGATTACCTTATGGGCTAACGAGCGCCCCGGCCACCTTTCAGCGTGGTATGGACCTTGTTTTCGGGTCAGCGTGGCAACCGAACGTCTTTGTGTATATGGATGATACTATCTTCACTATGAAGACCTTCGAACAGCACATTCGCGATGTGAAAGCGGTACTCACCCGCCTGAACAAAATTGGATTGCAGATAAACAAGGAGAAATCCGAGTTTTGCTGCCCGGATGTCAATTACCTAGTTGGCGAGAAATTTACAGTAATAACAGACCACAGTAGCCTTAAGTGGTTAAACGTACTGAAGGACCCAACAGGATGCCTAGCTAGGTGGGCAACATCACTCCAGGCCTACAACATCGAAATCGCCACAGAAAGGGAGCACTTCACCACGTACCCGACGCCCGGTCAAGGCCCCCTCAACACCCCGAGTCCTCTACCGCTACCCTTACAACGGACGATTAAGAATCGACGACTATACAAACACCGCCCAAACGAAATTGCAAAAGCATTGGGCCACGACCAGGATGACCATCTCACGACAGAGAGCGAGCCCTCCACGAGTGTCATAACACTCTCACCTCAGGGCACTTTGGAGTAGATAAAACTACTCACAAAGTCGGCCTGTAGTACTGCTGGCCAGATATGAAAAGATACATACACAAACATGTGAAGCACTGCTCTGAATGTCAAATACACAAAGTGTCGCAGAGAGGACCCAGGTGCTTGATGTCCCAATGAAATATCGAACGACCCTGGTGCAGTGTAGCTCCAGACATCATGGTCCCGTTCCCAATCAGCAAGGGACAGCATAAATATCTAGTGGTGTTTCAAGACCTCTTCACCAAATACATCGAGATACGCCCATTACGCAAAACAAATGGCCAAGCGATCACTCGGGCACTAGAAGAACAGATTATCTTCATCTGGGGTTGCTCAAAATACCAAATTTCGGATAACGGTACCGACTTTGTCAACAAATAGCTCAAGAATAAACTCGCGGATTTAGGTGTTATACATCAATTTATTGTGCCGTACCACGCACAGGCAAGCCCTGTAGAACGGGTAAATAGGGTCATCAAAACCATGATTGCGATTTTTGTCCAAAACGACCATAGAAACTGGGACATCCACCTCCCAGTGTCAAATACTACAATAAGGGACGCCGACCGGAGACATTTGAGGTTAATGACATGGTGTGTAGACGCAACCTGTCCTGTCATCAGGTCCAGGCCAATTTTCGGCGAAATCGAGGACATGAGTGACGGCAAAACGACAAAGGCGCATGTATCAGATCTACAAAGATACCACCAATTTAACGACATTAATTCATCCCCAGGTACGAACATTGAGCAACATGTACCGAGTCAACGGACGAGGCAGAGGACTGCGTCGTCCTTCGACTCAAATCGGTCCTTATTGGGCCCAACAGGGTCAGATGGTGCTGGCCAAGGCGAGTCAGCAGCAACATACTGCTGGAACTGCGGTGATGGTGGTCAGCGCTATTCCGCTTGCCCACACCCCAGAACCAAACGATTCTGCTACAGGTGTTTTTTTCTGAATTTCTGCTACAGGTTTTCTTTTCAGTTAGCGTAAATTACTTTTTTTTGTTTCTCTTTTGTATCCATGCGAAGGGTAAACCAATGGTAGTCGTGTTTCCCCAGATCATATATTATCCCCTACCGTGTTTTTGTCAAATTATGTATTATTACCTACTGTGTTCCCCAATGTATATCTGCAACGTTCGCGTCTCGCGCACCGTCACCACTCCAACCCCTTCGCGACCACGCGCCCCTTCTGCGGTTTGGAAGGGGGACATTGTAACCGCCCGAACGGCGGTCGTAGGTTAGAGCGCTCGGGAAAAACCACGAGTGTTCGCGTGAGCTCGAGAAATAGTACGCACGAGCTGCGAGGGCGCTGGGAGCGCATCTTTAGGTACGAGGCTCGAAGTAAAGAGCTCTTTCGTCCTCGGCATGTGTATAGTTTGACGCACTTTTCGTCCGTTCCGCCTTGTTGTTTTTTTCGTCTCACGTTTTCCGTCGACTGAAGTCGTGAAAGTTTGAGGTCGCCATCTTAGCGTCCATCGCGTCGGCGTGTTAACAAGTTGAAGTTTGTGTCAATTATGTGCGCGTAATCCAGGGGAGCGAGAACAGCACGCACGGTAACATCCTTGCCCTAGCCCCGGACCGAGAGTGCAAACGGCTGAGGAGGCGTACACGCTGCCGTCCGTGTACCGTTGCGCGTTAGCGACGCCATGAGTACGACACGTAGCGGCGCTTTATCTCAACCTATGCCCCTGCTGTCTTGAGATTTCCAGTATCCTGTCGGTTATAGGCCTCTGCTGCTTCGATATGTAGCACAAAAATACTTCGATCTTAATGTGAAAGAGTCTCACTCTAGAGTACGAACTCTTAATGCTAAGAGGTTTCAAGCTACGAAAAATCACGCAATGAATGCGCATCATCCATGTGTAGTAAGGTAAGATTTAGTTTAGTTATTGATTGATTATTCAAATTGTTGATATTTCTAACCAGAAAAATCTCGGCGTTTTTCTCTACTCAAGCAGTGGAGGTTTCCCTGTCCTGCTTTAAATAATCGAAATATTATACGTATTATGTCTGTGTCCGAAGGTTCTCTCCCTCGAACCCTTCTCCCAGATACTCCGCTGAGGAAAGTTTTTATTTTTTCCTTTCCACCCTTTTTTACACGTAATTTCAGCTGCGAGGACCACAGCGGTGAAAGAAAAACTGACCAAGGCAGTCGGTGGATAATCACCAACGTCACATGATGAATTAGAATATGTATATTCTAATAATCTAATAATATAAAAAATAATATATTTCAATAATCCTACTTCTTCAACTCTATCAATTTAATTAAACTAGTTTAAATTAAATCGATAGAGCTTTATTTTATTTAATTTCTGTTTAATTTACATTATTAATAATATAGGTTTAGTTATTTAAATAGCATTGTAATTGGGTATCAAAGAAATCTTTGAAATTTGTTCATAATTTATTATAGATTTTAATACTATAGAACATGATGTTCAAAAGTAAAATATTTATTCTTCTCTATCTTTCTTATTCCGTTGGAAAATTCCAATTTATATAGATCGAAGTACAATATATCCATAGCATATATATTAGGCTATTCATCTGATTCAGTAAGAATATTTGAACTTTTTCGACTAGGATCACAATCATGCAATATCCATACTTAGTAGTTATGTATTTTAAGTTCGTAGTCATATAAGTCTGCCATATAAAATCCTTCTTTCTCAGACTGTGCTTGTCCGTAATTACCCTCTTAGTATCTGAACTCAACATTACTACTAAACAATTTATTTAGAAATACAATTTAATTAAAAATTAAAAAATAAAATAGTCTCATTATTTATATAAGTTCTCCTGGATACTTATTCTTAATGAATTTTCTCTAATTGATTTTAAAAAATATGAAATGATTTATCTAATTGATTTCAAACAAAATACTACAATATTCAGTTCTAAATTGGGATTTCAAATTATCAATCAATGAAAACATTATTTATCACTTCTTTATCGATAGTTTTCCAAAACATTTATACTATTTATGATCTAAAGAATCGTTTCCTGCCGGAATTTATTTTATATAATATAGCATTTCATATTTTTACAAGTGAAATGCTATATTTTATGTAGCATGTGTCGGTGATTATTGCACGACGGCTTCAGCTGTCGGCTGTAAAGCAGCCTCGTCGGGCTGAATGCAGTAGTACAGTGCACTGCGGTATTATACGCGAATTTCTGCCAGTTTGTCATCCCACACACGGTGATTTTCCTCGACGAAGCTACTGATCATCGTCTTCACCGCACGATTCACACGTTCTATGGGATTTGCGTGGGGGTGGTGGTAAGCAGACGTATATGCGTGATACTTGGCATTTTGGCATATTTGGCGTTGTCGCACGTCTACTGCCACGTTTGTATACATGTCGGGCCAGTCTTTTCACAACCCAAGTGGCCAGCTGTGGGCTCATCGTGACACTCAATATGGATGCTCTCTCGCTGCTCTTTGGGAATCACGAATTTTTATGCCGTGTCTTCCTCGGTGTCTCCGCCAGCGACCAGACCGGTCCGTAGCGATGAAGCTGCCCGCTTATTACTTTCTAGACGGGATAATACGACGGATGCTTCTGAACGTCATACCCTCGTTGCAAGTATTAGGTATCCGCCGATCACTCTGCCGAAGATAGCACGCAGAGCCATGGACTGTCTTCTCCGTGCATACGAGAGAGGGCGTCTGGAACGTAGTTCAGTGCCCCTTTGCGATGCTCCACATCATAGCTGTGTCCTTGTAATTAAAAACGCCCAACGGGTAAGGGCTCTCGTCAGGTTCCGCTGCTTGCATAGCCAGCGGAGGGAGTTATCGTCGGTTATCACTTGAAAGTGATAATCTGCGAAATACGGCTGAAACATTCATATGGTCCAGAGTACGGCAAGACACTCGCCCTCCGTAACACTATAGTTGCGCTTGGCGGAGGTCATCGTCCGGCTTACAAACTCGCTCGTGCCCGTCAATGACCTGCAGTAACACAGCGTCGAAACCCGTGTCGCTCGTATCTGTCTATACCACGAACGTTTCCTCAAAGCGTTACCTTTGCAGAATAGGCGCGCACGCGATGAATGCTTTCATCCACTCAAACACATCATCTTGTTCTCGGCCCGGATCGTACTACCAGCCCTTTTTCGTGAGCCGAATCAGAGGTTCTGCGGTGATCGCAAAGTCGCGTAAAATTTGCGATACTAGGAGGCCATGCCCATAAATCGCCTCAGTTGCTTTGGATTACGGGGGGGGGGCGGATATGTATGATCCTGCTCGACTTTCGTCGGATAGCGCCTAAAACCTTCACGATTCACCAGAATGCCCAAGTACTTTATTGTTAGCGAGATGGATAGTACCGCTGCATACGGGCTTCAGCCGCTCCGAGATTTATTTCGTACTCGACCCACGGGGGCTGTGAAGTGCATCGTCACTTCGCCGGCCACGTTGGGTGTATTCACACGCTTTACATACTTGATACAGAGTTTATCGGTGCACGGATCCAGAACTGCTCTGAAGGCATGTACAAAATTCACACCTACATAACAGTTGTCATCGAGATCCGGGAGGATGACGACGTGAAGTTCTTTCACGATGCCCGCCACGGCATACTCATGCACTTTTTATCGATACTAATTATATATCATTTTAACAGTTATACCATAAATTTATCATTGTATCAATTCAGTGTCGAAAATTCAATGTAATGCCGCGAACACCGATCGAAATTCAATCCCACTTGGATGTGGATTCATGCACACAACGAAATTTTATTTCTGTAAACTCGTTCTTAATTCTGATGTATCGACAATTAACTATCACAGAGTGCAATTACATACTTATGAGTATCAACAAACACAGGTGTACTTAAATGTATCATAGTTCTTGTATTTGTAACACTTTCACGAAGAATATAAACTTATTGATCTTCCTTCTTATTTTTCTATTGATAACGCCTTCTTCCTTTGTAGCTTTATTTAATCTCAATTCCCTCTTTAAAACGCCCTTTCTTCTATATTTTCTCATCTTCTTACTTTTATGTTCCTTGTGCAACAACATCTTCCAACCTTTAATCTTCTCTTTATGATTAGCTTTATCAGGAAAAATATACTTTCAGCAGCTCTAGAATTTTACTTGTTTTTCTCCCTTTCAGGTGTATACAGTTATCTTTACTTAAGAATAACTCATGAAACCTAAATAAATGAGTTTTCATTCTGAACACCAAATGTAAATCCTGACAAATTCTAACCTCTCTCGCGAGCATGGTGCGAGCGCTGGGGTAAGGAAACGGGAGGGCGTGTCGAGCACAAGGCGCGATGGCGCGCACGAGCGCCTTGAGGCTTTCCTCGTCGTGGGATGGCGTGCGCGTCGTCTTCGTTCTCTCTGGACAAGTCGGCGTGGGCGTTTGGTGACACTCGTCACAATATATATATATGGTTTCGCGATGGTATAAGGAAAGGAAAGTTGAAATCGATCGAGATATCGATCACCGCGAACGTGCGATCGACTCGACGTGATATGAATGCGCAAGATGAACGCCGAGCACTCGACAGAGAGGCTACCGATCAGCGATCAGCCGAGTAGAGCAGACGCACTTTTTCGCTATTCAGCTATCCGTAATTACCGCATCGCCGTTTTACCACAGGCGGAGAAAATATATACATGGAGCGAATATCCACCTAAGCCAAGGAGAGGACGTAGCGCACAAGCTATACCTACCCAACATTCAGTATCGACGAGCGCCACTGAGACAAGAAAAGGCAACGGAGACTCCGGCTGCACGCCATGACCCAGCGCCGCTTCCCCGGCCGCCATCTCCCCAGCTAGGCGCTATACAAGGAGCGAGGTACTGCTGCACGTGGACGAAGCATCTCTGCGTCCCGTCACGCCATCTCCAATCGCAGGCGCAGTGCAGGCAACGAGCCGTTATCGGACTGGAGCATGAGCTGTGCCACCTATGCGCATCAAACCCCGGCGCCATTCACAAGCATCGTTATCAGCAAGCTAAGTTGATAGCAAGGAGGATGCGTCCGACAACTACTGTTTCGAATTGACCTAATTGTCTAAGTTACGTCTTTCGATGCCACGCTAGTCCCCTTAGTGATTTCCTCCCTTTATAATAACGATCCGCAAGTAGTGTACAATCTCGCGACGATAAATGAATTAATTCTACCTTTTACGGCCACACCAGTAAAATAGTTTATTTTCGTGACTCCCACATAGTTAACGTACAGATTAATTGCTCCTTTTGTTTAAAGCCAGCCTGTACCTATAATTTCCCCCTGTACGACGTAGTCTATCGAATCAGCACTGATGCCCTTGTTATGAAGAATTAGTAAGAGGAAAATCCATAGAAGGAATTGGAATTTGCAACTTCTGCAAAGTGGTCTAAGTCTGTAAATATCCACAGAATGGTGGAAACAAAAATTAGAAGGATCGAACAATACATAAAAAAGTTGGTAAAAATAATAAGCTACTTTTATAGCTTTGAAATATACCAGAAACACCTATATGTAGTACATGCATAAGCAAGCAGCTTGTGACTAAGAGGAATTGCCAACTAGAACAGTACGGGTAAAATCAAAAAGAACTATAACATATTAACTAAACCAGTTATTTGGGTTTGAAACAATAATTAAAGTAATGTATTAATAATAATATTTTTTTATATTGTACATAGAAGTAAAAGCACTCTGGTTTAAACACTACAAATTTTTATTAAGAGTTAATGAACTTCTACGCTTGAAAACGAACTTTAAATAATAAATTGAACTTATAAAAATTTGTAATAATTTATAATTATAAAATAATTAAATAGTAAAGGAACACTGTGTAAAGTACAAGTATCACCTTATATAACTAAGTGAATGAAATACTCGGCATCTGCTGAATCATTATGGATACAAGAGAATCACACAGGACCAACAATTATAATTTAAACAATATTAAATAAACAAATCAATTAATTAATTAACAACAGGATAAATGTAATAGATAATTATGAAAATCTAAATTGCTACTAATACCAGTAATTCTTTAATACAATTTAGCGAACACAATAGCAACCGCTAAACTAATAACATTAACAAAATTAATAATAATAAAACATAATAATAATAAATTAAATAAATAATAAACAAGATATAAACAAATAAATTATGCATAAATAATGAGAACATTTCTAAACAATCAAGAAGCGGCTTCTTATCACGTGACTGGTGAATTAAACTGATGAATCTTGCAGATAATGTTATAAATAATTTAAATAGTTTAAACAAATTCTAAAAGTTAACGAGGTTTTATAATAGTTAACTGAAAGTTATTAAACGAAAGATTCAGAATAACGTACACACGGATACAGTATAAACAATTACAGGCCATTAAAATAAACAATAGTGACAATCAATAGACATCATAGAATAGAATCAGCAAGTGCATCGCAAGAATTTAGGAATAATTAAAACTACAATTATAATTTAAAGAAGATCAATTAAGATTGATCCAACCAAAAAGTAATTTAAATAACTAAAATAAATAAATATACTAACCAAAAAACGTAGATAGATTAAGATGGGTATATGAATTAATATCATCATATAATTATATATTAATAAACAAGATTATTATAAATAAATAAACAAATAAATTATATTTTGGATTATTAACTTACCTAAAAAAAGAAAAAAGAAGAAAGAGACATACTCACACACGTATCAAACACCGGAAATAATTTTCAACTATAGTCTTTATCTCAAACAGCGATCGTGAAATTTTCCATGCTCCTAGAATTTCTTTTTGAATATATCGAAACAACTTTAGAAAAGAAATACTTAAGAGAAATTTCATGCAACAGAGAGAACAGAGAAACAGGTGACCTCACCCGGATCTCGCCTCGTTTTTCTCCCTCTCTTTCGGATATAATACATCGAACATGAGCAATACTATCGAGGATGAAAAAAACGGCTGAACAGTTTATTTGTCGAAATGGACAAAGAAGATTTGCAGAAAGAAGCGACAAAGCTTCAAATAAAAATAGACGAGCCAATAAAATCTCTGCGTGATCGACTGTTACGGTCCGAACCTCGTCGACTTTTCGGTAATTATGCAGCTGCAGGGGATTCAGCAGACAAAGCTGACATGCCCAATAAGGCTCCGCAGAAGATACCTGATATTTCAGAGATGCTGCACTTAACGGAGCTCCAGAGTAAAGGCACAGGGGCCAGAAGGAAAATCCCATCGAATGATGATATCCTTAAGCAGGAACTGGTTCAAATGGATAGAAATAAGTCCCTAACGAGGAGCCATATCGCCACACCGCCCACATGGCCGAACAATTCTGGCTTACAAACACCAAGCAGGCTCCATCACCGCCAACAATGGACTTCGCTAGAAGCAACGAAAAACCTGTATATGTCACAGGAATGACAGGCAATATGCTGAACTATTAAGAGACGCGAGGCTTAACTCCTGGAACAGCACGAGCGAATTTCAGGACAGGAAACATGCACGATGTGACACGCACGTAACAACACATGTACCGGGTAGTACCTATATTAAAGAGACCAGAGCCGACCAACGACTACGGCAGTGGAATGTATGGTTCTCAGGAAGCCCGGCGAGGATGTCAATGAATTTATCGACCGACTCGAAGAAACAGTGGAGAGCTTGAATTTTACTATCACGCAAATCTTAAAATTGATACCCGGGATCTTGAACGGAGCAGCGCGTATATGGGCAAGAGGTGGTTATATACGATGTTATATACAAGGGGTGGAGACTATGCTGGATATTAAGTCAGCAGTCAGACGATAGTTTCGTCCAATTGATTACCCGTTGCGCCTGAAGATGAAGTCCGTGATTGTACACAAGGACCAAACGAATCAATTGGTTCGTATTCAATAGGAATAAGAATTTTATTAGACAAAATGTGCCACCCCTACCGCTCCAAGCCCAACTGAATCGAGTGTAGAGAAACATCCATCCTGACTTTATAGACCGGATGAATTGAAACGATTTCCAGAGAATCAAAGAGTTGCAAGTACTTGGTCAATAAGTGGAATTGAAAAAACAGCTGACTAAGCGCTAGAAAGCACCGCCCTCAGTGGATAAGTACATGATCAGCCTGTTTGCTACTCTTCGGGACAAGCAAACCTGGCCGCCTTAGATGAGGATAACACCAAGAACAAAACCAAGCAGGTGGTGCTGTTAGAACTCTCCGTCTCGATTTTAAATCGGCGAGAGGAGGCACAACGACATGTATCCCCGAGAAACGGAAACAGAAGCCCGATACCGCGACATGACAGAGGACGTTCACCAGAACGAAGAGACCATAACCGAATAAAAGTATACATATGGGATTTACCGCAAGAAAAGTAGATTGTCAAGATCACTATATCAATCACCTTCTCGATCTGCCTATAACACATATCCCTCGAAAAACTGAAATAGAAGCCCGTCTCTGGCCTATTCCCTATATTCCCGGAGAATTTTCGAACGATTACGTGTATCATACTATGAAGATGAGAGAAGAAACACTGACTCACGACCGAGATGTACGGACCGACAGTACCGCTCTCACAGCCGTAAGGGACAATGCCCAGTCGAAACTGGAAACAATAACACTAACCCGACAATAGACCCTGCTGGGCGTGTAATCGGCCGCGGCTTTGGGCAGACAGGTGCCTCAAAAGATGAAGGATCTTCTGCTACAACTGCGGAGAGGAGAACGTTACTACTGCGAATTGCACCCGCTGTGGACCCGAAAGGAAATAGTCGAGAAACGAATAAGGGGGTCAGATTCAGGAGTCGACTCCCAAACACCTTATGACATGCTTCCATCACAAAAAACAGTTGTAGTAGATACAGCGGCACTATCTCGCCGTTGATCAATTACTAACGTATATCATTCTCCCTACAGAGCCATACATGCCCGGGAAGTCGCGCAATCCCATCCTACGGCAATGATGCCCTAGGATGAAAATGGTCAATTTCTAAATCTAGAAAATGCGGGACAAATATTCCCCGCACTAAAAGACCCTGGATAATCAGAATGCCAAAGCCCGCTTCAAGGTGTGCAAGTCGCTAACGTACGATATGATCCTTGACGTCGATATATTAGTACACTTAAAGATAACTATAAATTTTTCCGATGTCACTTGGCATATACCACGGAAAATACTGCGAAAAAGCCACCTGCAGGCAATTACAGCCCTAGCAGCAGTCGCTGGCGTGGCTACTCTAAGCGAGAATGATAGAGAAGCTTTCGGGAAAGCCTTAAGAGGCTTATTGCTGAAACCAAGCAGTATAATCCCTCCGGCTAAAGTACTACCTCACCAGATTGACATACAAGGATATCGACCCATTAAACAGTGATTACGGCGCGTTCCAGACAAATCACTTCGACAAGCCTAGGTGGAGGTCGATAAACTATTGGCTGAAGGTATTCTTGAGCCGTCCAAAAGCTCGTGGTCGAGCTGTCATCATGCCTAAAAAATATGGGAAGATCCGTTTCTGTTTATATTACAGAGCGATCAACCAGATAACAAGAAAGGGTGCATTTTCTCCCTCATACTTGTTGATTGATCTACGATACCTCTCGTATATAGACCTGAACCAAGCATATCATCAGATACTGCTAGACGAGTCAAGCAATGAGATCACGGCGTTCGTTGTTCGACAGAAAAGTCTGTACAATATACTCGAATACCCTACGGACTCATCAATACCCCCATAAGTTCTCAACGTGGTATGGACGTCATGTTTGGACCAGAATGGAAACCAGCAATATTCGTGTACACTGATGATATCATCGTTGCCACTAATTCATTTCATGAACTTACAGAAAAGTTGGCAGTGCTACAGTGCCTCAAGGAGGTAGGCTTACGGGTAAACGTGGAGAAATTCGAATTTTGTTGTCCTGAAGTGAAGTACTTAGAGTATATCGTAGATAAGGACGGTCTACGCAATGATCTGGATTGAGTACCCAGCTCACAGTAATCTAAAACAACTGAGAACATTTCTAGGAATGGTGGGCTGGTACGCCCGATTTATTGAGAATTTGGCAGAGATAAATCTGTCATTAACTAAATTATTGAAAAAGAATACTGTGTGGATATGGAAAAGCGATCAACAACGCTCTTCGAAAAATTAAAGGTTTTGCTAACGCAAGCACGAATACTGGCGAGGCCCGCGCCAAACTGCCCAAACACCTTGCAAACTGACGCCAACAGTAATTTTGCCATACCGAGTAGTAGGCTAGTTATTAGTAGGATTCCGTGGTGGAACCCTGAGTGAGATACAATGAAAAGAGCTACGAATCAAGCCCGTCGAGCTTTCCAGATAGAGCGTGATCCTGTTATACGGGCCACCTCAAGAAAGAATACAAAGTGGCCAGAAAGGAGTATGTCCGTAGACTCAGGCACACTAAAGAGACTAAGTGGTAAGACTTTGTCAGAGTGAAGGGTAATCAGAACCTTTGGAGCATAGCTTACCGGCTTCCAGTGGGTAAGCGGTCCATTAAAGAAGTTGCTTGCAACGTCCGTCTGAATGATACCACCTACAAGACGGACTGGATGAGTACCGCTACGACAGTACTAAACACCCTGTTCACTCCAGTCAATATACAGAATGAAGATCAAGAGTAAAAAGATATGACGTGCTTGACCAACCTTACCGCCTGTAGGGGTAGAGGATGAATTTAATCTCGCTGAGTTGGATCAGGTCTTGTCTAGAATGAATCTGGGTAACGCCCCTGGTCCAGACAGCTTCGACTTGGCCATCATTCGAACAGCACTGCCAACCATCAGACAGGACCTGATCAATATATACAACATATCGTGCTTGAGGTTCTCGGTTTTCCCCAATGAGTGGAAGGTCGGTCAAGTCATCAAAATCCGAAAGGGTGAAGACAAAAAAGAACCTGACGACCCTGCGTCTTACAGACTCATTTGCCTATTGCCAATACTCGGCAAAGCCCTTGAAGCTCTAATACTGAACAAATTCAGCAGGATCTTTGACACAAGGTTATCTCCAAGACAATATGGCTATAGGAGAGGGCAATCCACAGAGGACGCCATAATTCAGTTGCGTAGGTCTGTGAGTGAATCGAGCAGAAAATATGTTGTAGCAATCTTTCTGGTCATGAAGGGTGCCTTTGACAATCTCTAGTGGCCCGCTGTACTAACAGCATTGAAAAGCAAAGCGTGCCCTAGAGGTCTTTATAAACTGATAAGAGATTACCTGAAGGACCGTCGAGTCCTTATTAGAGATGGCTTCGAGGAAGTACAACTTGGAATCAGTAAAGAATGCCTGCAGGGATCCGCACAGATTAGGGTGTGAAGTCAATATCTATACACTCCTTGTGGAGGGAGACTTGCGTAGAGAGGTCGAAAGGATAGGACAGATTTACATTGAAGAAGATGAATTCTGGTGTCTCCTCAATAAAATGAGGCTGGCCTTTGAAAAATTTGGAATGTTGATCTTGAGAGATCACCTTCACCTAAAGTCCCGTCTCTGATTAAAATCGACTACTCCAGGCTGTAGAGATTAGAAAGTATGAGACACAATGGATCCATTTCGGCGAACATCTTAAAATCGGCTGTCATTTGAAATCGGTACAATCCAAATGAATGGATTTCTTTAACAGGATTAGATGACCAGCAAGATGAGAATGCGCCTTAAATTTAAGGCGCTTAGTACTGTCTATACCGGGCTTTTCACACCTATCGCGGACTATGCAGTGGCAGATTGGCACAATTCGATGTGTTTAAAACAGCAACGCAAGTTGGCATTCAAAGTCACACGCTCATTAGAGCTTCCAGTGTATACAGGACCTTCTCAACAGACGTTCTAGCAGTCAGAGCGGGAAAACTCTTCCATCGTGCTAGAATGGAGACGTAGAGCGGAACTGTAAGCAAACCGTAAAAATGCAGCATCACCTGAGGACTAACATCGTGCGGCATGAGAGATATCAGAAAGATATCTCGATGACTGGCAGGTAATCAGGGATAACTCGACAAAAGGTAGGCTGACATATTCTTATCTGCCTTGTGTCAGAGGTAGGATAGGGGCAGATTGGATCAGACCGTCGTGAAAGCTAATCTAATTTCTCGCAGGGCATGGAGAGTTCGGGTCATATCGCTCTCGAGTTCATCTGAGAGAGGGCGATACATGCACATATGGGGAGGCGAATACACCAGAGCACGTTCTGGCCGTCTGTCCCAAATATGCGGAAATTAAGATAACGTAGAAAAGGGAAAACAACAGCTCTATTGAGGTACCAGTTCTGTTGAGCCAGACGACTTACATAACGCTCGAACTAGTCAAGCAACTCCTACAGACCAAGGAGTCGATAGAAGCAATTGAACATTTGCTAGAAGCAGAGATAACAGAGAAACCTGATGAGGTAGTTAGGAATCTGACAGTGGGCAAAAACATAATGTATTAAAACTCTAATCATATACACTGACAATTATATGCACTGGCATATATTTAAACTGGCAATTATATACTGGCAAATATATTACATATATAAAGATTTATTTATTCCTACAAGTAGACCGGCTCTATGCACTATTCTATCAATCAGGCTTTACAGTGGTTAACAACTCGAGTCTGGAAATACATGGTGAAATAAACTATGGTTTGAAACCCACTATAAACTGTAGGTCCACAAAAGTCGCAATGATGTACAGATCTGCACCAAAAGAAAAGATCAGCAAAAATGAAAAGTTTTGGAGTACAACCGGCCGAAAAAGCGAAGGTGCGACTGGGAATGTTTTATGTGTAACAAATCATAACTGAGCGACCTTTTTTGTGGGCAGGCATGCGCAATGAAGAGTAGCAATAACATCGACAAAGTTGTAGTTGCATTAAACGATAACCGTAACTCTAATTGCAGATGAATTAAAGAACTTCTGGAAATACCCCAAACCACCGATCGGTGTATTATCACGAACGTTTTGAAAATAAGAAGGTATTAGCGTATTTCGTTCAACACGCATTAACTAATGAACAGTGATAGCAACCAGTTAATGATGCACGTGACTTGCTGGAAATTATTGAAATGCAGCCAAATATTCTTAAAACTTTTATTATGGGTCATGAAAGTTTGTGTTTTACATAAAATGCAGCAATTACGCTGAGTTTGTTGGAAAAAGTGCTGAGTGTGTTGGCAAAAATAATGTTAATCATTATTGCTAATTCTAAAGAGATCATTCACAACGAATTTGTTTTTCAATATACTACTATGAATACTGCATTTTACAAACAAGTGATCGATCGCTTGTGTAAAGGAATACCGCTGGGTTTTCAGGAAGCGCCCCGCACTCAAGAAAAGAAGAACTCACAAGAATTTAGATGGGATAGTAGAGCTTGTTGATCATTGAAAGTACACTATGCAACCAGGATCACGAATTGACTATATCGAAATAATGGGTGAAGGCAGGAATTTAGAGCTTTGCACTCATGATAGATCAATGAAGTTTATTCTCGGCTGCCTTGCTTCTTTTACTCAGGCGCTTACGATCTCGGCCTCGGCTCTCCCTTGCTTTTTAATGCGCTATGTAAACTAAATAATTCAGGACGACCATATTTTATAATTTATTATCCGGCGTCGCATGCTCGACCGTTTGCTTCCGATCAATGATAGATTATTATAATTAGTAACCACTCAATATTAAAATATTGCGCGACGATGTTGTATGGAGGTTACATAGCCAAATCATCGTAAAATAAAATCTATATCATATTTTCTTAAATATGTAATGAGATTATGAATTATAGTATAAATTAAAATACAGATTATAAGAATCAAATTTGTTTTTTAATTAAAAAACTGATTAACTTTATTATAACAATGTTTACATTTTTCATTCGAAAATTTGTCTATATTATAACTATGGTAGTTCACTTATTTTTAGTTGACTAAATTTCAGTCTCTTGAAAATTCTTAGATGTCTAGAAGGTGATGTGTAACACTAATTTTCGATTCGGTTCTGATTGTTCTGAAAGCATGTTTTTAGCTTTTGTTGGTTATTCTTTGTTTTGTTTCGAAAATTCATAGATTGATTTAAACTTTGCGTACCCACGCTCGCCACCTGCAGGCCGATGACGGCAGAGCTCTGGAAACGCAGATCAGTTTTGAAGTCCTGAGCGATTTTCCGCACGAGGCGCTGAACAGGCAGTTTACGAATCAAGAGTTTCGTGCTTTTCTGGTAGCGACGGATTTCACGAAGGGCGACCGTTCCCTACCTGTAACAATAGCTCTTCTTTACTCCTCCGGTGACAGGCTCACTTTTGTGCGCAGCCTTGGTGACGAGCTGCTTGCGCGGAACCTTGCCTTCGGTGGATTTACGTGCGGTTTGCTCGGCACGAGCCGTGGTAACGAAGTTTCGCTAGTGTTTTTTTGCACTTGGCTACGTTGTCGACGGAGAAACCCAATAGAAATATATAAAATGAAATACATTTATGAAATCAAAAAATATAAAAATAAATTTTTAAAAAACTTTTAAAATAAGTTACACTTTTTATTATAATTTAATGAGATTATTATTAATATTGGTTTTCCACGTCTGGATAACAATAGCTGAATGCTTCTGCACATTGTAAGTAATTTCTAATATCTATATATAAGTTCAGTTTTGTAGTATATATATATATCATATTTTGACATCTTTGTGGCTAATTATTCTTCGTATATGTAAACGTCAAAACCTTTAGATGCTACTGAGAAAACGGGAAGGTTGTTAGGGTAACACTATAATTGCATTGCTTACTGTATAGTACCAGGAAAATAAAGAGTCTAAGGTATTTTCCTTCTTCATTTTATAGAAAAATAAGTTGACATTATTTACACGTATAATTATAAACAAATTATATATAATAAAGAAAAAAGGTATAAAAAAATTCAATATTTTCACTATGCTGGCTTTATCTATAAAACATTAGTTTCACTTATTGAAATGCTCTAAGTATTTAAGTAGCAAATAAAAATATTAAGTTTTTATAGTTTTGCGTATTTAGAATATATTTGAATTTATCACAATTGTCATGCACTTTTGTATTTCGAATTATAATTTTATTGTATTAAATGTTAGGTATACAAGTTTGCTTACGCCGTTTTTTCCTGAATTTCGAGGCTTTATTATAAAAGACTGGTTATACATTTATAATTCAGAGTATTGTCATCGCTGGTTACTACTTTCTCCCATCTTTCGGGCAGCATACGACTCCCGCGTTGAAAAAACTAGTCATCTTTTCAATCAATCCACGAATCGATCCAATTTTTTACTTCTTCATAAGACGGGACGTGCTGGTCAGCATGGCGGTGTGCCATTGATCGAAACAACTGATAGTGTTAGTACGCAATGTCTGGAGAACACGGCAGGTGCCGTAGAACTCATTTCAATGATTCAAGTATGTCTTGACCATTTCTGCCAAATGGGGTCGAGCATTATCATGTTGTCAAACCACTTTTTCATATGTATTGTTGTATTGCAGCCGTTCGTCTTTCCATGCTCGGTTCAAATTCCTTAATTACGTTCAATATCGATTGCCTGTGATTATTTCAGTCAATTTTAATAACTCATAATACACTACGACGCGTTGGTTCCACCAAATACTGAACATGACCTTAGAATCGTGAATATTCAGTTTGCCCGTCGACGTAGAAGCATGGCCTGGATATCCCCATGATTTTTTGCGCTGCAAATGCGATGCAAAAATGTGATGCAAAAATGCGATGCAAAAATGCCTTCCGTCCTTGCCTCGCTAGCAGCTGTCCACATGCAAACAAACGCCGTTCAACATCTCTCGACTACAACTCATACAGCACCCAATTTCTTTGTTTCTGAATCATTACCATGACTCTCAGGCGTTTTGAAATGGCTTGTTGCATCACTCCTAATGATCTTGCCAATTCTTGTTGCATTTGACGCGAGTCTTGATCAAGTAATGCCTCCAATCCTGCATCTATGAAAAACTTTTCTCTTCCACTTCCATGCTGGTCTGCAACTTGAACATCACCGTTCTTGAAGCGTTGAAACCACTCTGGTATGTACTTTCACTAATAGTGGCCTCGCCATAAGTGTTTAAAAGCATTCTATGAGCCTCAATCGTTCTTAATATTAGAGCAGAAAATTAAAATCTCCCACAAATGATGAGAATATGATTTATGATGCAAACACAAATCGACTAAAACATAAAGATGCAGGTGTGCCGAATGGATGCAGCAATCTGATACCAAGAAGTATTTAGTTACCTGAAGCAAAGCTTCAGTTGCGAAGGTAGAGAATTCAACTGTAAATTAATAAACATTTTTATCGATCTTACAGTTTTTCTACAATAATAGAATCTACTAATATAGTGACAGTCAGACAGTCCTTATTTATAATCAACGTCGTAGAATATGAAATATATATTACTACTAAAATGTAAATAAAAATTAAATTAAATTGAAAATTTAAAGTTAGAGATAAATAAATTTATTTAGAGTTTAGTTGTTGAAGATGAGCCTGAGCTGCTCGAAACGTCGAAAATGAAAAGTAGTCGTAGGCTTCTCCCTCCACTATCAAAGTGTTCCACACTATCTCCAAGATCATATAAAAAGTAGCGGCAACATCGCATTATATATGATTTCACAGACAACATGCCAGTGTTTTTTAAACGGGTGAACCATGAATCACCGAAAAGTCGACCCAACCCTTCATCAAATGTCGGACAGCTGATCAGATTATATATATATATATATATATACATACATATATATATATTTAATGCATGTAGTAACATAATGATTATCTGCTGAATGGAGGTGGGTCTTGATACAATTATTGGTCATATATTCTGACAGTTTATTCTTTTCTTTCGTATAATGTTAATTATCTCCAGATGTAATTTTTTATGAATTAAAAATAATAGCTAATTCAAAGTTTATTTAATTAATTATTGGAATTAATGGAGAATTAAATAAATATGTAGATAATAATTCAAAACAAATCATTAATTATTAATCACAAATTAAATATATATATATATATATAATCTATATCAGTATATATTTTGTGAGGTTTCCCTTTTTCCCTTTGGTGAGCTTAACGCCAGGATGAGTTGGAAAGGAAAGGGTGTTTTCCGGTGAAAAACTCAATTTTAGTTATAGAATAACACGAAGTATATTCGTAAATGGATATAACTAATACAGGTTAGATATTTTTATACACGCTTTTACTTATTCACAATTATT